>OY740801.1:18927119-19030627 GCA_963514005.1 Raja brachyura | reverse complement strand
GGGCTTGGTTCAGCACAGTGGTAAGAAACTGGTTGAAACATCCTTGGTGTGTGGATAAAATATTATTTGCTTACTGGTACAATATCAAAAAGTGTTAGGTGTAGATTGACCCTCCAGCCATAGACGACTCCTCCAGTAACATTCTCAGAAATTGATGATTTTTTAGAAACCATTTTTCAGAATCATCATCAAGTGAACTGGGATTTGTCCACATCAAGGATACTTTATAGATAAACATGGGTATTGATGTTTTGCTGATTAAATTCCGCTCAAAATGTGTTTTAGTTGTATTTATCGATAATTCTAAAATATGCTATCCAGCCCTACTCTTTGCTGGACTCTAAAGTATTTTGTTCTGAATTCACAAGAGGAGGGCATTGTCGGACCTGTCATCATTCACTGACCAAGCCTAAATGGACTGTCTTTTGGGGACATTTAAAAGGGCAGTTAAGAATCCATCAAATTACGCTAAAGGCTGGAATCAGACAGGGCAAGGAGAGAAGTTTAATTTCCTGAAGGATATGACTGAACCAGTTGAGTTTTTATGAGAATCAACTAAATCAGTGGTCCCATTTGCTCTTCTGATGATTCATTACTTGAGTTTAAATTTCACAGCTATCGCAGCGGGATTCAGATCAATGGCCCATAACCGTGTACTGGTCCAACTCGGCCACCGTCTCCCACATCCCATTATGATTTCATTGAATATTTATTAAACTTTAATGAGCTTACTTTTCAATGTTCCCTTCAGAGTGGTTGATGTTTTCGTTCATACTCCTTAGACAAGGAATTGATAAGTGCTGTTTTATTGTGCTCTAACTAATGAAGATATGTCCATCTTTCTCTGATATGTTAATCAATATTGAGGAGGCTGAATCTGTGTTTTAGCTTAATCTCTGGAGACCACTACTCTGAAGAATTGACTGTTAGGACTGAGATGTCAGCTACCTTTGTAAACTACACTGCTAAATGTTTAAACGCAAGCATTGACAAGTTTATTATTTCTCCTGTGCATTAGCCCACGTCTCCAGTGATAATTCTGCCCAGTTCATAAATAGTTCTAATTTTCTCCCTAATATTCACAGTCACCTTACAATTTGTTATGCAATTGAACTCTGAAATAAACTATAGCAAACTATTAATTCTATTATCTGGAATAACTTGGAATTTTGTTTTAAAAAAAGCATCCAAAGATGCGTGGGTTTGTCGGTTAACTGGCCTGTGTAAATTGCACCTAGTGTCTGGGAGTGGTAAAGTGGGATAACATAGAACTCATGTGAATGGGTGCTCGATGAGCGGCATGCACTCATGGGCCAAAGGGCCTGTTTCCATCCTATATATCTCAATCAAAAACTTTTTACCTATCCATTGGATATGGGCAATGTTCACAAGGCATATATTTTGTGCCCTTCTCAATTGCCTGAAAGTTCTAAACAGCAATTAATCCTCAACTAACATTACCGATATCAGAAAAACACATTGCCATATATACTAAAGTAATGAAAAGTGTTGGGTAAATGCAAGTCATTCCTGCTTCATCCTCAGGCACAGCCAACATATGGGGTGACCTCTGGTATTTCACCCTAGCGATCATTGTTTATTTTCAGATAATTCAACTGTGGAAAAGTTACAGTCCAACGCAATCCAAATACTCTTACCACAAAATCATATTTCTAAAGGGAATATAGAAATTAGTACTGGCAGCCTTCACAGATTTCCTCCATCTCCTATTTCAAAAATATCCCTGATGCCGAAAACTGGGATATTTGAGATATCCCAGTTTTCAAATATTTCTTCAAATATTTGAGATATTTGAAGAACTTAGCACACACTAAGTATTGAGCCTTTGATATTTTTAATGAACGAGTGTTGGAAATATATAATTACAAAATATATACAAACATACACAGTTACCAACAATAATTAAGAGATCAGGGAAATTTTCTTTATTTCCATTTACACAGCTTCATTAACTGACTAAAATCACCTGATGCAATTGACAAAGGATATCAAACAAAATCTCTTTCTAAACCAGTTAGATGATATTAAAGCAGGTAACAAAAGCTTAATCCATGTGAAGAAGGGGAGTGGGAGGTGGAGAGTTTTGGGCATAATCTCTGGTCTGGGAGGCTCGACAGCTGAGGTGAGTGGGCAATGAATGCAGCAATTAAAACTGGAGTTAGAAGGCGAATATTCTCGGACTTCATGTGCCTGTCACTGCTTCAAAACACGATAGCTCACCCCCCCCCCCCCCCCCCCCCCAGTTGAAACAAATGTGTGGAATCAGCACTCACCGAGGCAGGCTGTCCTTGTCCAGATCGTACACACCGAGGTAGCTCCTCCGATTGATTACCCCATCCAGTGCATTGAAGCGTGGAACATGTCTCAGTCGGCTGCTATCCCTGTGCCACAAACAGTATGGTGGTTTGATTTTAATTCTATGCGTTGTGAAGTTAACATCAATCATCAGACAACTCCATAAGCAAGGTGGTGCCGCTCAGAATGAAGGGTGCCACACAAATTTGGCCACACATAATTGTGGAACTTGGGTTAGGTATTTGGCTCTTCAAGCCTGCTCTGCCATTCAATCTACCACCTCAGCAGCACTTGCCAATGCTAACCACATATCCCTTGATTCGCTTAATATCTGTAGATGTGTCAATCTGTAATAAATAAGCCACTGAGCTTTCACAGCACTCCGGGTGGAAAATATCAAAGATTCACAACACTGTGTCATTTAATTGCATCCCATCAGTTTGGAATAGCTTGCCCTTTATTTTGAGACTATGAATAGTTCTATACACACCAGCCAGGAGAAACATCAACAGAACATCTACCCTGTCAAGCCTCACAAAGGCTTTGTGTTTCAATGAAATCACCTCTCATTCTTTAAAATACAGAATATAATCCTAGTCTGATGAATCTATCTTCCTGCAACAGACCTGCCATTCCGGGAAAATCTGGTGAACCTTTGATGCACTCTCTCTATCGCAGGTAGGTTGGGACACCAGACAATTTCCACATGGTCTCACCAGCACACTATATAATGCCATCGAGATATCTCTTGCCTTTAATTCCCCTTGCAATAAGGACCATCATTCTGTTTTACTTTCATAACTGTTTGCTACACCTTTATGTTAATTTTCAATGACTTGTGTACGAGAATACCCAGTTCCCTTTGAACACCAACACTTTTCAATCTCTCACCATTAAAAAATATATTTTAAAAGAAGATAGACACAAAATGCTGGAGTAACTCAGCGGGACAGGCAACATCTCTGGATAGAAGGAATGGGTGACGTTTCAGGTCGAGACCCTTCTTCAGACCTGTTAAAACTTTTTTTTTTAACTCTTAGCAGATTTATATTTATACTCTCATATCACTGCTTATTTCTTATCAATACTTTTGCCTTCCTTTGCAGAATTCTGAAGTTTTACAAATCCTCAGGTATACTGGTTTTTATGGCACCATTGATTTGATCTAATTCCTCCCATAACTTGCTATGACATAGCTAGACTTATTTTCCTGTTTAACTTTTTGGGCTCAAGAGGGGGACTTGTAACTCCATGCATTTATTACTTAAATGTTAGGAATGAGTGGTTTGCTGTCACGCCTTTTATGGTAGATTCCCACTTTACCCGAAACGTCACCAATTCCTTTTCTCCAGAGATGCTGCCTGTCCCGCAGAGTTACTCCAGCTGCTTGTGTCTATCTTCGGTTTAAACCAGCATCTGCTGTTCCTTCTTACACAAAACTAATCTCGTTCCTTTGTAATTTGCTTTATTCAGACTCAAGACCCTGTTCTCAGCATGAACTAAATCTTTTGCAATTTATCTGTAAAATTGTTATAATTTCATTACGATTACAGTTCATTTAGTCTCCTGAACTAATATATCAACAATAAACTCTTTTTCATTAAATAATATCAGATCCAAAATACCCTGTAAACTAAAGTAACTCATCAACATCCAGATCAAGAAAACCATCTCATACACTCCATTAATTCATCATCCATGCTATTACTATTGCCCAGCCCATATATAGACTATAGTCCCCCCTGATTATTGTATAACGTTGTTATATGCAGCTAAGATTTCCTGATTTATACTATGCCATTCATTACCACTGGTGTTTAAGGACTGTAGACAATTCCAATTAATATGTCCTACGTTTTGCTGTTCCTCAGCGCCACTTAAACTGATTCAACGACTTAGTTCTCCACGCTAGGTTCCTTCCTTTCCACTGCTTCATTCTTTGGTATCTGGAGTACTCCACTTCCTTTCCATTTTTTACACCTATGCTAAAAGTTAGGTTTTCTGGAATTACGGGTCACTTCATGGCTGTTAGACCCTACCTATTTATTTCTACACGTGACATTTATTCTCCCATCGTATTACTAATGCTGCACAAAGCAACCCGTACTACGCTCTCTGATCGCAGCTTACTAATCAGGGAGAACTGTGTGCCTCCCAATGATGCCGAGCCTTGGAGAGTGAACACCATGAGAGTGCTTCACTTCTTCAAAGTACACACACCTCCATATTCTTATTTCCCCACCACACCCCGCTATTTCCTATCTTATCCCATTTTCCCTTTCTTAATCTCTCTCCTTGACAATCCTGCCTTCTCTTCATCCTCGTAATCTCACTCTTTCCCCACAACCTAATTATTTTCCTATCCAGTTCAATCGTCCTCCCCAGCCTTCAATCCCCATCCGGATTTCCTATCAAAAAAACTGTTCCTTCTATCTGATCTTTTTCTAATATTCCCCTCTCCACATTTACTCTGTTATTCCCGCCTTTGTGTCTTCCAAATTCCCTCCCCAACCCATGAAACGTTACCTAAAGTCAGGATCAGCCCATTCCGGCCCAGCCTTGACAACCTCTGCCGTGTAGTCCACCGGATCATATTCTGCCCACTCTCTGCTCCACCTGACTTTATCACTGTGGACAGGGAACCGCTTGACCTGTGACCCTGGGTAGGGCGAGCTTCGTGCCTTGATGTGAATCATCGGTGACCCTGTATCGCAAAGCATGACGGGACACACAGGGTATCGTTCAGGTGGACACCAACTGGACTGGAGGAGACTGGTGCTGAAATAGACAACATTACCATTAGGAGTTTGCTTCCTCAGCATTCCAACCATTCACAACCAATTCTCTTCATTGTTTATATACATACTACACATTACAAGGATGTTGCCAGCACTCGAGGGCCTGTGCTACAGGGAAAGGTTGGGCATGAAGGGAATAAACAGGGTAAATGCCCCTAGGGGAGGGGAATTAAAAACCAGAGGACATAGGTTTAAGATGAGAGGGCATGATTTCATCAGAACCTGAGGGGCAACAGTTTCCACACAGAGGGAGGAATGCGCTACCATAGAAGGTAGTTGAAGCAGGTACTATAACAGCATTTAAAAGACACTTGGACAGGTACATTGAAATGGAAAGATTGAGGGATATGAGCCAAACTGAGGCAAATGTAATTAATTTAAGAGGGGCATCAGTCGGCATGGACGAGTTGGGCGAAATGGCCTATTTCTGAGCTATATGGCTATTTAGAGATACAGTGCGGAAACAGGAACTTCAGCCCATCGAGTCCATGCTGACCAGCGATCACCCCATACACGAGCACCATCCTGCACACTAAGGTCAATTTACAATTTTACCAAAGTCAATTAACCTACAAACCTGCACGTCTTTGGGGTGTGGGAAGAAAGCAGACCAGCAAGAGAAAATTCACGTGGTCATAGGGAGAATTACAAACTCTGTACAGACAACAACCGTAGTCAGGATTGAACCTGGGTCTCTGGTGCTGTAAGGCAGTAGCTCTACCGCTGTGCCATTGTGCCACCCTTACATTCCAGAGGCTTTTAGTCTGTTAAATTCTCCACGTATTCCCAGCATTACTTTGATCAATCATGCACCCCTAGTTGCAACCTTCAATACCGCACACGTTCTTGTCTTTCCCTCCGACTGCTCAATATTCTTACAACTGACATTTCCTCTGTTTACTTGCCTATTTTAATCGCCAGTCTACTGCTCCACCCTGATCTTCATGGACCGAGAGGCTGCCAGCAATTGATCTCCGTGGCTGCTCTTAGTGTCCAAAAGCTATACTGTATCACAGCAACCTGTCCTGTGTAATTTTATTACAATGATCTCTTGTTAACCGGCGGACATGACTAATCCCTGCATGACATTGCTTCTGTTGTCAGCAGCTTTTCAAGTCAAGAAGTGAAACCAATCAGAAGAAGCAAAAGCAGAACAGAGGGAGAGAAAAAAAAAATCAATCAACTTCCTCCAACCTAAAAGCAGAAAACTATTTAAAGAGACCTCTACCATTGTGGCTGTTTAGCAATTTGATCCTTTATAAAATAAACCATCCAGTTCTATCTTGAAGTGCCAGGTGATACAAGCTGTAACCAAATAGCAGCCTGTAATTTAGCTGGCATCTCAGCAATAGTGTGAATCACGGTTAGACCATGGAGGACCAAGTTGGACCACGGAAAATAACACCGTCAGTCACACCTAGTTAGTATCACCCTCAGCCCAGAACCAATACTTCATGGCTTCCAATCCTCTAACATTGTATGTGCCAAACCAAGAGACGATGCTAAACTGAGATTGCTGGGTTATATGTGGCAAAGCTAATCCCTTATTGCCGTTGAAGAGCAGCAGGAGAGTCCACCATAATATTAATCCCCTGACCAAAGACACTACCACAGATGATCTGGTTTTGCAACATTGCTCGTTGCAAGAAAATTAGACATTCTGTTCCTTACATCACCAGAGCAATTACACTTCAAACACACTGCATTATTTGTTTGGAAAGGAAACTGAAAGGAGTTTCATAAATTCACAATTTGTCTTTAACAAACCAATGTCCTGCCTGCACATGGCGTATTTTGCAGCATGGGGTAGTCACAGGGGTAAAAACATTTGATTTGATTATCCAGTGGTCTTATTGTGTCACCCCAGCACCCGCATAAAGACAGGAGCACGAGTAGTCCTGCTCCTGCATTCAGTAAGATCATAGACAAAAAGTGCTGCAGCAACTCAGCAGGCCAGACAGCATCTCTGGATCATTAATTGGCCTCTGCAAATTGCCCCTTGCATGTAGGGAGCAGATAAGAAAGTGGGATAACAGAATTAGTGTGAACGGGTAATCAATTGCTGGTGTGGGCTTGGTGGACCAAAGGACATGTTCCTATGCTGTACCTCAGCGCCACTTCATGCAGTAACTCTCATGCTGCCATTTCTTCAATCTAAAAATGTACTGAGCTCCCTGGAATATACTTGGCAACACAGCCTCCACAGCTTTCTTGGGTAGAAAATTCCAACGGTTCACCGTCTCCATATAAAGACATTTCTCTTCATCTCAATCATGGCAGGTAACCCCCTAATTTTGAGTCAGTGACCTTGGTGCCAGACGCATGAGTCAAGGGGTATTTCAGAGAAGGATATTTGCTGTTTTCCACATTTTAAAAAGGTTACGTTACATTTTTCCCCTCAGTATGGGTAATACACCCACAACGTTTAGCAAGTCCTTGTCCAATCTTTTAACCCATCCATATATTCCTTAATCTTCGCTGTGTTTTCCTTGAGGCTCATATTGCCATTTGGCTTTGAATCAGGGGGAAACTTGGATACTACACCTGGTAAACTCTTTGAAGTCAATGATATAATTTGTGATGAGCCTGGTCCCAGCACCGATCCCAGTTTGACCAGTTAGAGTGAGGCCTTTTTGCTCAACTCGCTGATGCTAACCAAGTTGCCTAGCCAAGCTAGTCCCAAATGCCTACGCCTTGCCCAGCCCATTTCACTCGAAATCTTTCCTGTCAACGTACTTGTCTATGAAATGTCTATTGAATGTTATAATTATACCCATCTCTATCACTTGTTCTCCCAAACCACTCCATGTACACGACTTTTTTAGACTGAAAATCAACCCTCTACCACCACCTTCTGTCTCCTAACTAAAAACCATATACAATTAGCTTGCTCACCCTGCATTTCATATGATCTAATCTTCCAGACTACGTGGTACCTTATCAAAGGCCTCGCTGAAGTCAATGTGTCTACCATACTGCTTTCATCAATCCTCTTCAAAAAACACAATCAACACCAGTACGTTAGCTTCAGTGCACGTGGTCTAATTTTTTTCTTAACCCACATCTGGCACCATATTAAAGGTCTTCTGAAAGTCAAAATACACCATTATCAATTGGTTTTCCCTATCTGTCATGTGTTAGAAATTTGAGTCAAGGATCAAGTGTTTTATTGTTATATCCCAGAAAGAAATCTCAAATTTTTACTTGCAGCAACACAACAGAATATGTAAACATTGTACTCTGTAAACAATATAATAAACGAGAGAAAAAAGTTCAGTGTGTGTGTATATATACACATACCCACATACATATATATATTATTATTTTATATATATATATATATATATATATATATATATATATATATATATGCATTTTGGTGATTTTGTTGAAAATGTAATTTTTGATGTTCCAACTGATTATTTGGAATAATGTTAATTTCTTTCAGCTGGACTCAAGACCTGTAAATCCTTCATTATTTTAAGAAGGTTATTACCTTTTTATCCATGTATACTAATGGCAATATTTAATTTTGCCATTATTTCCTTATTCCTAAAAATATTTCCTCCCGAGTCCAGGTGACTGACATGAATATTTACTAAGCTTTCCCATTGCTATAGAAACTTTCTATTGCTTTCCTTATCAGGATTTTAGCTCTCCTCAGCAAATCCTGATGCTTATTTGATTTTTGCAGGAAAACTTAGAGGCCTTTTTCTTCGATCAAACACTCACCACTTTAACTTTCCTTGAAAGCTGATGATGGATGACTTTCATTGTTTACCTTAAAATGGATGTATACTGTTAACTATGTAATAATTTATTATGTTAATAATTTGAGGCTTACTTTTAAATGTCTCCCAATCTACCATAGCCAGGTCATATCTCTGCTCTGCATTATTTAATTCAAATTTAATATCCTCCTTTCAGACTCATTTCATTCTTTACATAAATAATTCTCATAATTGCGATTGTACCTGTGTCTTATCCAAAGGAAGCATAGGATGGTAGGATAGCGCATACACAACCACATTGTCTGATCCATGGTATTTATTTGCAGTTGCCACAAACACACACATTCACCACCACAGCACAATATTCCACACTGTTCCCGTTTAGCTCCTCTTGTTTACAGTCTCCATCTCCTGTCCACAGTTGAATGTACACTCAAAGGCTTAGTGCCCAGTCCTTCCCCACTGTTCACTGTCAGGAAAGTACCTAGCGCTGCCGCCCCTGCTCATACTCACCCCTCACTCTTCTGCTCACACTGGCCTCATTCCCCTGCTCACACTTGGCCCTCGCTGCAACCGCTCGCGCTCAGCCCTCACTGACCCCGCTCACACTAGGCCCTTGCTACCCCTCTTCACACTTGACCCTCGCTGCCTCCAACTCACACTCAACCCTCGTTGCCACCTTCTTACACTCGGCCCTCACTGACCCTGCTCACACACAACCCTCGCTGTCACCTTCATACATGTAGCCCTCTCAGCCCCCTGTTCATGCTTAGCTATTGCTGCCCTCACCACCCAGCTAAACAAACCCCACAGTCCTTTCACTGACTGGATAGCACACAACAAAAAGCTCTTCACTGTACCTCGGTACAAGTGACAATAATAAACTAAACCAACGTGAACCACAACTCCCTGTCACATCAGGATCTCCTCACACCCGGAGCTCCCTGTCACACTAGGAGCTCCCTGTCACACTAGGAGCTCCCTGTCACACTAGGAGCTCCCTGTCACACCAGGAGCTCCCTGTCACACCCAGAGCTCCCTGTCACACCAGGAGCTCCCTGTCACACCAGGAGCTCCCTGTCACACCAGGAGCTTCCTGTCACACCAGGAGCTCCCTGTCACACCAGGAGCTCCCTGTCACACCAGGAGCTCCCTGTCACACCCGGAGCTCCCTGTCACACCCGGAGCTCCCTGTCACACCAGGAGCTCCCTGTCACACCAGGAGCTCCCTGTCACACCCGGAGCTTCCTGTCACACCAGGAGCTCCCTGTCACACCAGGAGCTCCCTGTCACACCCAGAGCTCCCTGTCACACCAGGAGCTCCCTGTCACACCCGGAGCTTCCTGCCACACCAGGAGCTCCCTGTCACACCCGGAGCTCCCTGTCACACCCGGAGCTCCCTGTCACACTAGGAGCTCCCTGTCACACCAGGAGCTCCCTGTCACACCCGGAGCTTCCTGTCACACCCGGAGCTCCCTGTCACACCCGGAGCTCCCTGTCACACCCAGAGCTCCCTGTCACACCCAGAGCTCCCTGTCACACCAGGAGCTCCCTGTCACACCCGGAGCTTCCTGCCACACCAGGAGCTCCCTGTCACACCAGGAGCTCCCTGTCACACCCGGAGCTCCCTGTCACACTAGGAGCTCCCTGTCACACCAGGAGCTCCCTGTCACACCCGGAGCTTCCTGTCACACCCGGAGCTCCCTGTCACACCCGGAGCTCCCTGTCACACCCAGAGCTCCCTGTCACACCCAGAGCTCCCTGTCACACCAGGAGCTCCCTGTCACACCCGGAGCTTCCTGCCACACCAGGAGCTCCCTGTCACACCAGGAGCTCCCTGTCACACCAGGAGCTCCCTGTCACACCAGGAGCTCCCTGTCACACCAGGAGTTCTCTGTCACACCAGGAGCTCCCTGAACAGTGAGTGACGTCAGCGACGGCCCGCGCTGCAGGGGTATGGACCAATCAGGGCGCGGTGACGCGATTGCTCGGTCCGCGGCGAACGTGCTCCGGCCGGGGAGGCGGGTCCGGGGGAAGGGATTCAGCGCCGGACCGTGGAGGTGACCGGGACCCGGCGGTCTCCGTGGAAACGGCCCTGGTCTCATCGGGTCCAGGTAGGGGCAGCGTCTCCGCGGCGCCCCCCTCGTCCCCCCTCGTCCCCCCTCGTCCCCCCTCGTCCCCCCTCGTCCCCCCTCGTCCCCCCTCGTCCCTCCTCCACCCTCCTGGTCCCCCCTCGTCCCCCCTCGTCCCCCCTCGTCCCCCCTCGTCCCTCCTCGTCCCCCCTCGTCCCCCCTCGTCCCCCCTCCACCCTCCTCGTCCCCCCTCGTCCCTCCTCCACCCTCCTCGTCCCCCCTCGTCCCTCCTCCACCCTCCTCGTCCCCCCTCGTCCCCCCTCGTCCCCCCTCGTCCCTCCTCGTCCCTCCTCCACCCTCCTCGTCCCCCCTCGTCCCCCCTCGTCCCCCCTCGTCCCTCCTCGTCCCCCCTCGTCCCCCCTCGTCCCCCCTCGTCCCTCCTCGTCCCTCCTCCACCCTCCTCGTCCTTCCTCGCAGCTGGTGAAGCTCCTTCTGTAACCTGGGTCAGGTCATAAGTGATAGGAGCAGAATTAAACCATTCGGCCCATCAAGTCAACTCCACCATTCAATCATGGCTGATCTATCTCTTCCCCCCCCCAACCCCATTCTCCTGCCCTCACCCCATTACCCCTGACATCCGTACTAATCAGGATGCAGGGGAAGTGATCCCGGGACTCCGTGGGGTGATAACGACCACATCCTCTGTCCCCCCCCCCCCCCCCCCAGTAAAAACAAATTGTTTTGTGTGTGATTGTTAAAAATGTATTTAATTTTATTTTAAATACACGTTTAACAAATGTATTTATTTAACAGTGAATATTATTTAATAGGTAAAAAGTACTATATTTAACAAATAATATATTTGAGACATAGGAGTTGATCGGATCTGCAGTAAAAAAACGAGGGACTCAGTGGGTCAAGCACAATCTATGAAGGGGAATGGGCGGCTGATGTTTCAGGTTGAGACCCTGCACCACTACTTAAAGTGTAAATGGGAGATAGCTACTATAAGGAGGTAAGAGGCGGGAGGGGGTGAGCCATGAGTGATAGATTAATCCAGGTGCGGAGGGGTTGATGGGCAGATAGAGACAGGTTAGGGAAGGAAGGGTGGAGTAGGTGACGGAACTGGAAGGTGAGAAGTGGAAACAAGGTTACAGATTATTATATTTTTTGATTGTCATTTACATTTGTTTTCTGACAAAGCTTTACATTTTGAGGGATCCACATCTAACATTGACCATAGAAACATAGAAAATAGGTGCAGAAGGAGGCCATTCGGCCCTTCAAGCCAGTACCACCATTCATTGTGATCATGGCTGATCGTTCGCTATCAATAACCCGTGCCTGCCTTCTCCCTATATCCCTTGACTCCATTAGCCCCTAGAGCTCTACCCAACAGTCTCTTAAATCCATCCACTGATTTGGCCTCCACTGCCCTCTGTGACAGGAATTCCATAAATTCACAACTGTGGGGAAAAAAAGGTTTTTCTCACCTCAGTCTTAAATGACCTCCCCTTTATTCTAAGACTGTGGCCCCTGGTTCTGGACTCACGCAACATTGGGAACATTTTCCTGCATCTAGCTTGTCCAGTCCTAACAGTCCAGTCATCTGTTAGTGATGTTAATCAACTGAAAAGTTTAGAGTATATTTTTGATTTTCCAGTAATTCAGTATTTCTTTTGCTAAACATTGTCTCTGTAACTTTGTATTTCTTGCTGACAGACTTGGGCAACCCCTTCAATTCACAATAATAACGAAGAGCGAGACACGTAATTAGTCGTGATGAACCGACCAAAAGCTGTAGCAATTCGGCGGCCCAGCAGTGCCAAGCCCAGCGGTGAGTGAGACCTCCTTCACAAGGTGTAGCTTTGTTTTTCACCCAAAATAAAATTCTCAGCATAGTTATGTTGAGCTGTAAAGAGTGCACCATTATTTTGTGGTTTTACAAATGTATGAATTCTCAGCATGCCCCTGATTTGTAGATTTTATTCTTCTTCACTCCGTGATCTTTCCTGATGTTATCTTAGAAAATCTACATTTTAAATTGTGACATTTCCTTGTTCAGTTTCTGCTATTTAATGAGATCATAGGGATTATAACGTTAACTCAGTCTTCATACCCACCAATAATAATCTTTCATCTCGCCTTGCTATCAGGTATAAACCTTTGCCATAACAATATTAGAAACATAGAAACATAGAAATTAGGTGCAGGAGTAGGCCATTCGGCCCTTCGAGCCTGCACCACCATTCAATATGATCATGGCTGATCATTCAACTCAGTATCCCGTACCTGCCTTCTCTCCATACCCTCTGATCCCCTGAGCCACAAGGGCCACATCTAACTCCCTCTTAAATATAGCCAATGAACTGGCCTCAACTACCCTCTGTGGCAGAGAGTAGTTGAGGCTTCGGCTTCACAGTCAATTGACAATGAGAATTCAAAGACTCGTGACCTTTATGAGAGAAATAATTTTGCCTCGTTTTTGTCTTAAGTGGGTGACCTCTTTATTTTAACCTGGTAACCATAATTCTAGATTCTCCAATGAAAGGAAATGTTCAGCTTGTCAAGACCCCTCAAAACTTCTAGTTCTGATATTGGCTATAGAAATTCAATTTAGGTTCATGTTGTCCGTTCTTCCAAAGTATGAAGTGAGAGAGAAGATAGCATTTGCACTAACTTGAACCATGGGAATTTACACTTTTACAGTTTGTTTCAATTGCGACTCCAATTGGGGAACAATCAATCATTTAGAACATGGTTGATCTTAACTCTTCAGTTTATATATCCTCACCTGACAATGATCCATCGATCCCACTTTTGAAAGAGAATGCAGATGCAAAATTTTGGTTGGTCCAAAGTCTTGAAAATATAATATTGCAGGATATCGTGTTATCCTGCCGTAGTGAAACCTGATTTCACTACTCTGCATTTCATGGTCATTCATGATACCATTCACATAAAGCTGGTCTTAAGTGGTCAGCTTTCTTGTTATTATTATACGCTGCTATTATTGCACGTTACTATTACTGACACTTTGCAATCCTTTGATCAATCTTAACGTTTAGTTTTGTGTATCTTTTCAGGCCATCCTCCACCTGGAGACTTTATAGCGCTGGGCTCGAAGAGTCAGGCCTCTGACACTAAGGCACCTGCAGCACTCCTGAAGCCAACGCAGGCAGGACTGCAGTCTGATCGGAAACGAGAGGGAGCATCAGGATTAGCCTCAACCTCTGGCCTTTCAAAGCGTCCAAAGATCTCTTCCACTCCGCCACTGAGTGCACTGGGGCGCCTGGCAGAGGCTGCCGTCGCTGAGAAACGAGCTATATCTCCTTCAATTAAGGAGCCTTCTGTTGTACCAATTGAAGGTATGAGTTGCAGGATGTTGTCTTTTCAACTGTCCACCTCTGTCAACTTGACCTATTGCCTGGTGTTTTGATCTGATCTGCAGTTGATCTGCTCTCTGATCTGCTGTTGTTTCTTGTGACATTTTAACCATTTAACTCAATCCTTCAAAATTAAACAGAATATAATGTTTCATCACCTCCTGATATTTGACAGTACCTTTACGACCTGTTTTGTCAAATTAGTTCACTGTTGTAATTAATGTTGGAAGCATGACACAACTAATAATTATCCGACAAATATGAAAATACACATAGGACCTCCTCAGCTTACAAGTATCGAACTTAAGTAGAGCTTGTACATATAAACAAGCAGGATGGATTTGCACACTGCTGTGGAGCTACAGGTGACTATTTTTAACACCAGATCAAATTGTCCCACTTTGAACCCAAGAAGAATACATGCTAATTGACATGTTGATGTCCATTTTGTGAATCCTATCTAGAGACACGTAGTCTAGGCTTGCAGCAATGGGTTTTTTTAATACTATGGATAGCGTTTAAAACCTCATCTGCAGTAAAATCTTTTAAACGAATATCATTATTAGCTCGAGAGAGGTTTGGGCTAATTTGTTAATATCAGCTTTATTATTGAGAATCGCAAAATAATATTTAGCAAGCTTCTCCAGATTATTTATTCCCTGGGACAACCCACCACTGTAGACATCTTCTGCCCTGTGGAAACTCTGCACATGGCCTACTGACTTGCGTACTGTTCGGGTGAAGACCAATTCTCGGTATCAGAAGGGTTCTGACCCGAAACGTCACCAATTCCTTTTCTCAGAGATGCTCCCTGACCAGCTGAGTTACTCCAGCATTTTTGGTTCACCACAGCCACTTCAGAGCACATTAAAAGTGTTTTGAAGTAGTCACTGTTATAACCTAGATGCAAAGCAGCCAAATGTGTTCAGTGGGGTTGCCACAGATAATAAAATATTGATAATTTAATCAATTTTACTAGTGTTTGAAGGATGGATACTGGGGACACCACTTCCTTGAAGTGGTTCCAAGGATCCTTAATGGCCATCTGATAGGACAGGCAGGGCCTTGGTTTAGGATCTGGTTTGAAAGATAGCCTCTTTGACGGTGACTGCACTGGTGTGCAAGTCTTTGTGCCTGTATACTGTGACTGCACTGAATGTACATTGTGGAATGCTTATAATACACAACCAATATTGAACTTGGGTTCAAAAAAAGTTCAGAAATTTACAGTAACCAATTAAGCTACCAACCTGCATGTCTTTGGGATGTGGGATAAAATCGCTGCACCCGATTCACAGGGAAAATGTGCAAATTCTTCACAGTGAGCATCAGAAATCAGAAGGTAACCCTTTCCCTGGATCTAGGAGGCAGCAGCTCCACTAGCTGCACAGCTGTACTGACCATGGTAGACATAGTCTTGGACGTGTAGCCGTGAAGTACTGTTCTATCACTCTAGCTAAAAGGTATTGTAACTTAATGGCACATTTACTGCAGAGGCCGATAAAAGCTTTGACTTCAATAGTGATAGTGAACATTGATAAAAGAGGCTTGATTGTCGCCGTTTGGCAGGATATTTCTAGGGTTTTCTGTTATAGGTAATTTTTATGTTTTTTGTTTTGCACAGTTCCCCCAGCAACATTGCTGGACGAGATTGAGGCTGCAGAACAAGAAGGAAATGATGACTGCATTGAAGGGCTGCTTTGCGGAGCAGTGAAACAGATGAAGCTCAATCGGGTGAAGCCAGATACAATGCTCTTTCTCAGCCTGATGTATCTAGCCAAAATCAAACCCAACGTCTTTGCAACAGAGGGTGTTATTGAGGTGAGGTTTGGTATAGATTACATGGGAGGGAAGGAAGGAATGGCTGCAAAGTAGGACCTCAACTGAAATATTCTGGACAATAATGGGCAGCTTGATTCAGAAAAGATAGGCCTTAGAAAGGGTGCTGAGAATATCTACTTGAATGTTACTGGGCATGGTTACTTCATTTATGATAAACAACCTTCAGGTTCAGCCTATCACTTCTGGTTCGTGTATTGTGGGCAAGGTGAAAGAGCTGCTCCTGCTTCATATACAGGCCTTTAAAGAAAGGTTCAGTTTACTTCATGCCTTTATCTTAGAAAATATCTACGCAGCAGTTAAAAGAAGTTAGCAACTTTAAATATTTCTTACTCTTGAGTGATCCTGAAGGGCTTTACGGACAGCTTTTTAAAAAAAAATCTTATTGTTAACTATTACCAAGGATTCTTTTACATGCATCTGAAAGCGTAGATAGGACCTCAGCTCAACATTTCATCTGAAAGACTGCTTGTCCCTTAACATTGCACCACGTTACAGTGAAGAAGCCAATATAGATTGTCTTTGAAGTAGGGTATGAATCCCAGATCTTTTGACTGAGCCAAGACTGGAAACTGAGCAAATCTTTCACCTTCTTGACCTGCACAATGAATTTGGCAACTGTCATCTAAACTATTTTTATATAATGCTTTAAGGGGAAGCATACAAACTATTCCTTGGTGAGTGAAGCAGACATGTTTGGTAGGGTTACATGAAGTAGGAGTTGAGAAGGCTCGCCTTGAGGGTTAACACCAGCATGGATCATTTGCGCACATGGGTTCCTACTTTGTACATTTTTAAATGTAATTAGATTTTTGAGCTCTTGCTAGTCCGTCATGGTGGAAATGAGGGAAAAGAATCGTAAGCAAATCATTATGCAGGGATTGATGTGTTATTTTAATGTCTTTGTATTAGGCCCTTTGCAGTTTGCTTCGACGAGATGCTGCTATTAATTTCAAAACGAAAGGCAACAGTTTGGTTTCAGTGCTCACTTGTAATCTCCTCATGGCAGCCTACGAGGAAGATGAGAACTGGCCTGAAATCTTTGTCAAGGTATGGACAATTTGTTCAATGTACTACTGTTTTTGGTTTATCGACAGTTCCATGTCTTTTATTGTTTTATGTTCCACTCTTGTGAGTTCTGTGAGCTTTTTAATCAACTGCTTTCGGGCTGGCAGTCTTGGTTAAAACAGGACTACACACTGTGTGTTAGTTTAATGCAGAGTCCGGGTTATGGACAAACTATTTTTGTTTCCATATTGGTGCAATTTTGGGGGAATCCTGAGCATAATGGTATGTCTCACCACTGCACGATGAATCAAATTACTTTTCAACAACATATTCTAAGTGCTCAATTAATTCATACTATTGCCCATTTATCAAAAAACATTTCTACACCGCCTCATAGGTCTCGAATGTCTCAAAACACTGCATCCAAATTAAAATCCATTTTGCAAGTCACAGTTATAATGAAGGATACTATAGGCAGTTTATGCATGCAGAGCTCCTCATAGATCAGCAATAAAATAAATGGCCTGTTCATCAGTATTCATGATGTTTGCTGGGAAGTAAAGAATGCCAAGGGCAAAGGAAAGAATTCTGTTGCTATGTGTCAAATAGTGCCATTGGATTTTGACTTCACCAGTAGGGCAGATGGAGCCTTATTTAACATCCCATCATAGGACATTACTCCAATAGCACTGTAGCACTCCTGCCTATTAACCATAAGGTAGATACAAAATGCGGGAGTAACTGAGGAAGGGTCTTGACCCGAAATGTCACCCATTCCTTCCCTCCAGAGATGCTGCCTGTCCTGCTGAGTTACTCCAGGATTTTTGATTTAAACCAGCATCTGCAGTTCTTTCCTACTGCTTATTAACCATATCGCTTCTTGCAATGCAATGAAACGTTTAGTAATATGTCACTTGTATTATGGTATATCATCCTTCTGTTATATTAAGTTTAAATAGCTGTCTCTTCACTCAAATGGGATTATAATTGACTCATGAAAGTGGTGATTAGATGAACTACATGAGTTTTTTCACTGCAACCTATTTATTGAAATCAACATTACAAACTTCTTCCTTTCAGGTGTATATTGAGGACTCCCTCGGTGAACGTATCTGGGTGGATAGTCACCAATGCAAGACTTTTGTCGAGAATATTCAGACCGCTTTTAACACAAAGGTGTCTCCGAAAAGTATGTTGCTGCAAGCGGATGGAGGCAGGATTGGTAGTGACCTCAGTGCAGGTGAGAATTCCAGTCCCCTTAAATGCAATTTTCCTGTAAGCTTCAAAATAACACACATAAACTTCTCATGTTCTCAACATTCTTTAGTTAGATATTTTACTTCTGCCTTTGCACCATTTGCGGTGCTCTGCTTGCTATTGGCAATTCCATAGGTAATGTTCGGATGTTTCTTTCAAGTGGCTGCTCCTCACACTTGATGGGATTTATCCAATACCATTGTGGGAAGCATATGGAGCCCAAGAAAATCCTAGATATTCCCCAGATCAAAGCCTACATGTTTCCTTTTGGACATCAATGCTCTGGTTGAGATTCGTTATCTAGAGCATTAATTAGAGAATGAGGCAAACTCTGCACTACAAAGGCACTCCAGGCAGTTAGGCTTAGAAATAGACAAGTGTAAAATCTTAAAAGCACAGACTTTTTTCAGCACATAAATTTGGTTGTCTTGGTTCGTGCTGGGATTTATGTTCCACACCAATTTTTTTTCAGCACGTCCTTTATTTCTTCCTCACTATTAAATTAGTTTCCCGAAATGGACCTGTGATATTTCTTCTGGTGGGAAGTTCTTCATTCTCTCTGCTCTCTTGGTAAAATAATTACTACTGAATTGACTGTTAATGATAGCTTTGTAATATGATCTCTAAAGTTGTGCTTTTAATAGTTGTTTCTCTTCTGTTGATTATCTGCAGGCGGGAGCCCACATCCATCCACACCAGACGATGACGATAATCAGGCCGAGCTGCTTATTGCAGAAGAGAAAATGAGCCCAGATGTAGAGGCAGGACAAGTGATGCCAAGGTGAGAGCCCATTGCATTATTCCAATCACAGGCCATGGACATTTTGGATAGTCAAGAAGAGGAAACCTAATATTTTAACTGCACTGTAATAAGATATTGAGGAATATGGGGAGTTGTGTTAATTAACATAACTTTGGGCCTTTGATAGATACTCATCAATAGTAGGCCATTGCTTTAGAGTTGTGCAGGTGAGGAGTGTACATAGGGGGGAGGGGGGAGGGGGGAGGTGGTTGCCGGTTGCCGAGAGAAGAGCCCCTTTGGCTAATTTACCATTTGTGGCCTTTGGATAAGAAACTGTAAATCGGATATGTTAAGAGAAAAGTAAAAGTTACCTGATGTTGATGAAGTTATTCTGCAGCAGTTTTCAAAAACAATCTGATTCTTTCTCTAGGTATGAGGACTTGGCTGAGAGTGTGGAAGATTATGTAATCGACATGCTTCGTGACCAGCTCAACCGGCGACAGCCCATGGATAATGTCTCGCGGAATTTGCTGCGGTTGCTCACGGCCACCTGCGGTTACAAGGAGGTTCGCCTGATGGCTGTTCAACGGCTGGAGATGTGGCTGCAGAACCCAAAGGTGGTACCTCATGGAGCATCACAAACTAAAGGTCGAGAGGTTGCAGTTGATATGAAGCTAAAAGGAATTAAATTTAACTGTGGCATTTTAGGACAGGATGAAATGTTCCATCTTCTGCAATTCCTGCTCTTGCACTGGAACCTTTTTTCTGAGGATTTTTTTCTAAATATGCTTTGTATATAGTTGATACAACTTCAGATTTGACTTCTATACTGCATAAAACCATCCAGCTTCCCTTCCTGACACATTGGTGTTTGCAGACCTTCTTTGGTACTCTTTCCCTCTCTTTCAAATCTAGCATCATTTGTCTTTCTGTACAAAAATCAACACCTGACCTGCTTTGACCTTGCAAACAAGCATCCTTTTCTAACCTTGTCTTTACAGTGTTCTTGAACATGTTGTAGTCTTCCAAATACACTTTTTGTGCAACTCATTTGACTCCACCACTGAGACTTTTAACCTTGACGCTGTGGCTAGATGACTTGGATCAAAATAAATAATAACATCCCAGTGATTCTGCCAATAGGGTGATGTGCCCTTTCCCATTCTTCCAGATGTAGGCTGGTGATACTTTCGTTCTACCACTGCCCATAATTATTGACTATACTGCTGTCTCAAAGTTACCTAACTGCATGTCTGACATGAAGCGTTGATTGAGAAAAAGTTCCTGCATTGTGAAGAATGAAAGCATGCCTATCATTGCTATCATAATCTCAGAGGCTAGAGAATAGACTTTTCCTAACTGTGATCAGAGATATTTGTAACCAAGGTGCCATCTAGGCCAACATGAACATGATTGGCGGAGGGTCACTTTCTGAATCATAATTGAATAAGCTTCCATATTTTTATGATGAGCATTGATTCATAGAGCCATAGTTAGCTGCCTGTTTCCACCTCATTTGTTGCCTGAATCCTCACCTGTTTCAACTCATCTATTGCGGAAACTCCCAGCCAAGTCTTTTCTTTGGACTTGGTTATTGGTGTATTCCTGAATGTTCTTGCCCAGTTATGTACTGTGAAGTGATTGTTCACTGTGCAAGTGAGAGTGACAGAGAATGACTGTGGACATGGGCATTCAGGCCACCCACGAGTGTATTGATAGAGACGTATAAGGCAGCTAAAGATTCTAGCAATAGTAGTGAGGTCGAAACAGGTGGTCTTAGCATTGGCACTGTATGATCCAAAGTTCATTTCAGAGTTTAAAAAATGGAGAATCATATTCGACTATGTTCATAAATGGTAGAAGCAGAATTAGCAATGAATTCGCCAGATTCACCACCCTCTAACTAAAGAAATTCTTCCTCATCTCCTTCGTAAAGGGACGTCCTGTTATTCTGAGGCCATGACTATGACACACAGTGAATGTCTACATCCACTTGTACATTTATCCATTACCCTTGTGCTTGTTGACCTACATTTGCGCCTGATAGGCAACACCTAGGGCGGCGCGGTGGCACAGTGATGGAGTTGTTGCCTTCCAGTGCTTGCAGCACCGGAGACCCGGGTTTGATCCTGACTGCGGGTGCAGTCTGTACGGAGTTTGTACGTTCTCCCCATAACCATGTGGGTTTTCTCTCAGATCTTCGGTTTCCTCCCACACTCGTACCAAAGACGTACTGGTGTGTAGGTAAATTGGCTAGGTAAATGTAAAAATTGGCCCGTGTGTGTATGATAGCTGGTTGGCGTGATTCGGTGGGCAGATGGGCCTGTTTCCGCGCTGTATCTCTAAAACTAAAACTAAACTAAAACTTCTATTTACAAATTCCTCTCTGTTCCCTGTCTGGAACAGAGAGGAATTCATCCTTATAGTCCCCCAGGATTTCTATGGTGATCCATTTCTGGCCTTTTGTTAACAGTTTTGTTTTGTGTCCGTCCGTTAGCTGACCCGTCCCGCTCAGGACCTGCTGATGTCGGTCTGCACCAACTGCTCTTCACATGGAACAGAGGACATGGAAGTTATGTCGAATCTCATCAAAATCCGCCTGAAGCCCAAGGTTTTGCTGAACCATTACATGCTATGCATAAAGTGAGTACCAGAATTACAGGGTATCCTGTAAATATGTTACAGAGAGACTTTGAAACCAATCATCTGCAGAGGTCAAGAAAATGAATCCATGTCAATAAAGCTAGACATTCATAAAATGTTCTTCAATAGATAATAGGTGCAGGTGTAGGCCATTCGGCCCTTCGAGCCAGCACTGCCATTCAATGTGATCATGGCTGATCATTCCCAATCAGTACCCCGTTCCTGCCTTCTCCCCATATCCCCTGACTCTGCTATTTTTAAGAGCCCTATCTAGCTCTTTCTTGAAAGCATCCAGAGAACCTGTCTCCACCGCCCTCTGAGGCATAGAATTCCACACTCACCACTCTATGAGAAAAAGTGTTTCCTCGTCTCCGTTCAAACTAAGGAGGTATAAATTCAGCTGAGAAAACTGAAGAACTTGAACATCTTGAAAGTGCGTGGAATGCTTCCACAGTGGGTAATTGAAGTGGTGGTTTTAAAGGAAGTTTTTAAATCCACATTTTTGTATTCTATAATTGCATAGAATTTGGCTATGTGCAATTTAGTCAGGAGAATGATTGAACAGATTATGGTCACGGTATAGTAGCTTGCGCTGTAGCACAGTATCTCAGTCTGTCCATATACACACAGTTCTCCAAGCAACAATGTCTAATGACTAAGTTTCAATTACATGCTACTTACTTCATGAAGATGCTTGGTCACTCAGGCTTGGTTTTGTATGTCCATGTCCATTCAGTCACTATTTGTCACAATCACTTACTTGTCTCACAGCTGGACAAGAACATTCTGGAATACACCAATAAGGCTTGGATGGGAGTTTCAGCCGTAAATGAGTTTAGACAGGTGACGATTCAAGTGACAAATGAGGTGGAAACAAGAGCAATGAAACCATGCTTTTGGACTGCCTGTTTCTACCTCATATCTTGGATTCACACCATCTCTAGCCAGCAATCGAATATCAGCGAACCTCTTTGCCAGAGGTCATCTGTTGTCGGCTTTGATTTGTTCTGTCTTTTTCTCACCAGTTTTTTTTCTTCCCCCCCACCCCCCCCCCACTCCCCCAACTACAATCAGTCTAGGAAGGGTCCCAATGTGAAACGTCACCTATCCAGTTTCTCCAGAGATGCTGTCTGACTTGCTGAGTTACTCCAGCATTTTGTGTCTATGTTTGGTTGTGGTTAGATTGGTTTTGGCTCCGATTTTCATTTTCTACCCGAGCAGATCACCAAATCAGATAACCGCAACCAATCTGTACTCCATCAATACAGGTCCAACTTGAACTCGCCCCACCAAAGATCAATCCCAATAGAAGTTCAGGCCAGCCTCTCATGTGGACCATCAGTTGCCAGAAAATTGTGTTCAACCTGTTCTGTATAATTGCTTCACTGTAAAACTATTCTCATTCCTTTTTGTATTAGGGAATTGCTGAATGCCCATCGTGATAACCTGGGAACACTGGTGAAGTTTGTAATTTTCAATGAGCTTTCTAATGCACGGAATCCAAACAACATGCAGGTCCTCTACACGGTGCTACAGCACAACTCTGAACTGGCCCCCAAGGTGAGCTCTCGCAAGCAAGCAGTCCAATGGTTCTGGTGTCGTGCAAGAAGTTACATTGAGCTATTTTGTTCATTTGTTCATGGGAAGATCATAGTGGATAATTCGGTGCAGTGTGCAATTCATTTAAGAAGATAACATTTGGAGTAAAAGGTGTCATTAGCCTGAGCTTTGCTTTGGCAGCACTCTTGTATTTCAAAAGGCACTCTCTATCAAAATGAAAAATTAAGCTGCCTTGTACAAAGTAAGCATGAGGCCACTTTTTTTTCCTTAAAGTTTTCCCTACCAGAACTTCAAAGATTGAGCCTCTTTCTTGTGCACAGTTTTCCCAGTAAGGCAGAACAAGTCCTGTCCTTTAACAGTCACCCAAGCCATTTGCCCTGACTCAGATTGTTGCCAAACAGTATCTGCGGGAACTAACTTCCACAAGTTAGCACAGCCCTGGTGGACTTCATGAGGAGCACAGGCAGCAGGTCATAAGATGTCAGCCTAGGTTGTGCCAGGACTGGACTTATCATAAGAGATAGGAGTAAAATTAAGCCATTCGGCCCATCAAGTCTATTCAGCCATTCAACCATGGCTGATCTATCTCTACCTCCTAGCCCCATGATCTCTGACACCCGTACTAATCAAGAATCTATCTATCTCTGCCTTAAATATATCCACTGACTTTGCTTCCACAGCCGTCTGTGGCAAAGAATTCCACAGATTCACCACCCTCTGACTAAATAAATTCCTGCTTATGTCCTTCCTAAAAGAATGTCCTTTAATTCGGAGGCTCTGACCTCTAGTCCTAGACTCTCCCACTAGTGGAAACATCCTCTCCACATCCATTCTCTTCAAGCCTTGGGAGGAAACACAGCGAATACCAGCATTAGTAATGGGAAGGGAATTGAAAGCTCTCATTGAAAGCAAAGACAAAATTGTGGCTGCTTGATCTTCTGCTGGCAGAAACAACAAAAAACAGCCTGCCCTTTATTTTTGAAATACAATGTTGGAAACTCTGCCAGTCAGCTCAGCCAACTCTGTCAGTTGTCCAGCACTTTGCTCAAGCCCCCTGATTACCTTTAAATCCCAAATTTCCACTTTTCTTTGTTTAGTTTAAAGATACAGCGCAGAAAGAGGCCCTTTGGCCCACCGAGTCCATGTCGAACAGCGATCCCCGCACACTATCCTATACTCACTAGGGGCAATTTACACCGCCAATTAACCTACAAACCAGTACATCTTTGAAGTGTGGGAGGAAACCAAAGATCTCGGAGAAAACCCACGCAGGTCACGGGGAGAACGTACAGACAGCACCCGTAGTCAGGATCGAACCCAGGTCTCTGACGCTGCAAGCGCTGTAAGACAGCAACTCTACCGCTGCGCCACCGTGGCTGCTTGGCCGGCCACTTATTTCAATGTTACTCACTGACTAACCATCTATATTTCCCCGAGGTAGAGAATCCCAAAGGTTCATGAGGCGCTTGGTGAACACATTTTCTTTCCACACAGTCCCAAA
Organism: Raja brachyura; assembly: GCA_963514005.1. Next base: position 19,005,774 of record OY740801.1, on the reverse strand, counting down.
TGGCTGTCCACCATTCACGTGGACTTATATCCATCATATCTACCTTGTCAGCCTCAGGCAGTCGCCACTCAATTCAGTCAATCTAGTGATTATAAGGACAATCCCCTCATTACTGGTATCAGTCTTGCAGTCGGCTTCCAACATATTTTGCTACAGAAATGAAAGCTCTCAGAACATCCAAAATATGTAAGGTACTCTCCATGGTTAGACATTTGGAGTTATGTCAAATAGCATGGATAAATAGCACGGACAGCAAGCCAAATCAGGAAAAAGGAATGGATATTCTGATGAAGGAGGCTAATGGGCCTGACTATGTCTTTCTTTAGGTACATATAATTCACACAGCCAGTAAAGGGTTTCAATAGTCCGTTTGAATGTATATCCATTTCTTTCGTATCCAACGTAGATTGAGGATTATATAACCACCTTTTGCTAAGTTTACTTTAATGATGAGAGTTCAGAAGCTAAAGTTGGCACCTACTTAATCCCTAAATTGGCGAGTGCATTAAGTCACCTGGAGTTTGAGTAATTCCATGACTGGTTACATGTTAGTTGACGGCAGTTTATGGTTTCACTGTGGGGTTTTTTTTCAGTAGCTATGTATATTATTATTTGACTCACTTGCACTATATTTTCTCAGTATCTAGCTATGGTGTTCCAGGATTTGCTCACCAATAAAGATGATTACCTTCGAGCATCTCGAGCTTTGCTGCGGGAAATTATTAAACAAACCAAACATGAGATCAACTTTCCCTCCTTCTGTCTGGGCCTGATGCAGGAGCGGAAGGAGCAAACATACCTAGATATGGAATTTAAGGTGAGTGCTGGCTCTTACGTGTGCACAAAATCATTTATAGTCAAATGGAGCTAACCGAGGTGGCCTGTTTTATGTAAGCAATATAAGCAGATTTATGAGGTTATTTTTGTTTTCCTTCTTTGCAACGCTGCAATTGCTGCCATCTGCTACTTGTAGCGTTGCTTCAGTATCTTCTTGTGTTAGCCAAGATGGTGGTTTACCAGGTTGATCAATGTTATTGTGGAAACACGTACAAGACCAGTCCTGATTCCTTCCGTTAGCTGGGACAACTTAGATTGCAACTGGACTCAAAAGCTAGCCCTGTTAAGATCCATTAATTTGAGCACAGCCTATGCATTATCCAATTGCACTGTATACATCTATGGTTAGATGTAGAACTGTGTTAGATTTTCACAAGTATGACCCAACTTGTTCATGCAAGTGCATTTGCTCCACACAAACCCTTCCCCTATTCCAACATAAATGTTATTCCTTTGTCTTTTTTTCCAACTTCCTCTTGAATACACATTGGCAATTCACCTTAACTTACATGTGAGACCAAGTATTGCATATGTGACTCTTCTTAAGGAAATAATTTTGCGTTGCAGTTATTAGGGACTCTTCTGGTTTTGGAATCATTCACAGTTCTCCATCGTATGAAAGCACAATCGGAGAGACCTGCACCTAACTCAGTGTTCTGCCACTGAGCTGTTCTTCATTTGTCAGATATCAGACTTTGTGCTCTCCCCTTGCAAAAGACGTAAAATATATGCAGTAATCTGCAGATTGACATAGTTGGGTTCCAGTGTTTACATATGACGTATTACCACTCTGGGCTATAACTTCCCAACTGAGCTTTTTGAAAAATATTGGTTTTAATGTATTGTTTATTGACAGATTTTTTGCAGAAACTACTGCAAATTGTGGTTGAAAACTTTGGAGCACCGAGCATAGTAAGCTTGGTCAGAAGTTCATGATTTGATTTAGGTCAGAAGCATGGTGTAGGGAAGGGGGTACATAGCTGGGTTGTTTGACCCGATCAGCAATGGCATAGTGGGTGAGCAAAAGAATGGCAGAAAGATTCAGCAATAGCTTTCTTGTCACAGTTCATGAATTTATATAATTCTATTGGACTGACAGTTCTAGAATCAATGGCAGATTTTGTCAGCATATTGCCATATCTTTCTTGAGCTCATTTTATAGCCCAGTGGTGTAGAATGAGGAATCATGAAATAGGGAGAAATCTTCTGAAACTGTTGAATGCCAGAAAAAAATCAGTTCAATTATCAGTCCATTGATTAGATTCTCTATCGACCTATCTGAAAGGACAACAAGCCAAATGGATGGTGTTAGCTGGAATTGTAACTTGCTTTCTTGGTTCTGCAGGAGCGCTTTGTAATCCAGGTGACAGACCTACTGACCCTGTCAATGATGCTGGGGATTACAGCACAAGTAAAGGAAGCAGGGCTTGCATGGGACAAAGGCGAGAAAAAGAGTAAGTACAAAGACTTGGGGAATAGTGGGCTGGAATGTTCAGATGAATGTCTTCTACATTCTATGTAATGCAGAAATCAATAATAAGGGAATAGTTAGATAAAGTGATAGTGACTGTGATATTCCACTGCAGAATTATAACAAATTTTGCCCTTTTAAAAAAATACCACTTGTCCTAATTTGCAGTTTCCAACACAAAATACGGGTTTACAGATGAATCTTGTCCATATCAACCTTCTGCTGAGGCTGCTCTGACCCACTGTTAACCTTTATGCTTTGGGCCAGCCCTGTATATTGGATCTGCTTGGGTCCATTGTTGCTCTGCTCCTTGGCCTCTAGTCCCCATTCGTTATCTTCCCATTCTTGTGCTGCGCCTATGTCCTCTAGACCTGCTTGATCCATCATTGCTCTAGATGTTTTAAAATGCAGCCACTGTTGTATATAGGAAACACACAGCCAACCTTGCCATATCGAGATGCAGCATGCAACAATGGGAAAGCAAAAACATATGATTTGTATTTTTGTTATTGGATTAAAATACGTTGAAATATTTCTGAGTACTAACGTTAAGGCTTTAAATTAAAACGGGTCATGGTAAAATCTAACTCCATCAAACAATTATTAAATAAGCATTTATTAATGGTCTTTACCTGGCTGTTAAACCCTGACAGCATAACTCATGAAGTCCAGGCAAATAGCAATTCTCAAGTCTGTTTGCAATTCTCAAATCTGTTTTTAAATAACTAGAACAAATTTACTTTCCAACTTCAGAGTCAGAGGTCATGTGCTCAAACTCAACTTTGGACTTCAGCACCTAATGTAGGTTGCTGCTGTGGATGGGATTAGTTTAGATTGGCATCACAGTCAAAGCATTCATGATGGGTCTTGCTGTACCGTTGCAACTGCGCTGTACCGTTCCCAGTTCAAAGATTCTAATATTACTTGAAGAGCCCTGGAGTCTTCCCTGGGAGTTTTCCCTGGAGTCTTCCCTGGGAATATTTATCAGTCAACAAAATCACTAAAATAGGTGAATATCAAAAAAAGTGTAGATGCTGGAAATCTGAAATAAAAATGGTAAAGGCTGGAATTGGGTAGCATCTGTGGGTAGATAAAGAGTTAACGTTACGAAGAGATAACCATGGTTCTGATTAATGGTCCGCGACCTGAAACGTTAACTCTGTATCTCTTTTCCCTGAGGATGCCTGAACTGCTGAATATTTCCAGCATCTTCTCTTGTCATTTCCCAAAAAAAAGATTAACTGGACTTTATCACATTTCTGGTTGTGTGGGAAATTAAGAGCAAGGTGTTTGCCAGTTTAATAAATTGGAAGAACTAATTTTCAAGCTGTATTTCAATTTCCATTGGCTGTAACGTGTTTTGGGCATTTTAAGATTAATATGGATGTTATATCATTTTTTGATTCTTTAAATCAGTTTGTAATGAGATTGAGATAGACATGGGTTAATGTGAACAAGACCTTAAATAGGCCTTCAAGGTTCCACAAAATTGTAAAGGTGAAGCGCTTAGATGCTTATGTTTACAGCTGCATTAATACATCTTTAAACAAAGCAGGCTGTATTATTCAGAATGTTTTGCTTATTAAAATTGTTTGGTCCCCCGATAGCAGTGTGTGATTAACATCCATTAAATTGTGTGTTCCTCTGTGGCAAGCAATGTTGAGAACTCTATTAATACAATAAATGAAAATCATACTACTGCCAGAAGCAGATTCAGAATGGGGAGCAATGATCAACACTTTTGTATATTATATCATGCTCAGCTAACACAGAATGCACGTCGCTTGATACCTGTCAGTATTCTTCATTTGCTTGTACTTTTGATATCGTTGCTCATTTTATGGCTGTTGCATCACAGTGCACCCACGCCAGAGGAGGTTTTAAATCTGGCCAGTTTAATCAGAAGCTTCCTGTTGCTGCAATGTACCAATATGGAACAGAGATATGCAGGCCCAGAAATTCTCCAGAACATGTGGGTGAACGTTCAGCTGATTGGGACACCAACATCAAAGATTGGGTGTTTTATGTTCACTTTGGCTGCATGGATGAATACTGATGAGAAAGTTTTGTTGTTGGTCTGTGCTGTAATCCAGGGAGGTTTCAAGGTCCGTTTATTGTCGCATGTACCAGTTAAGGTACAGTGAGATTTGAGTTGCCATACTAAGTGAAAAGCAACAAGACAAAACAACCACATAAAAGTTAACATAAACATCCACTACATTCCACATTCCTCACTGTGATGGAAGGCAATAAAGTTCAATATATACTTGTAGTCTTAAAATGTTTTGACAAATAATAATTGTGGAAGTGTGAAATATATTAGTCTTTTCTCTCTGCATTTTTTCTCCTCACCATTATGAACCAAAGACCTGGAAGGGCTGCGTGCATTTCAGACTCAGATTGCAACCATCCAGCGAGATACTGTGTGGTGGCTGCACACTGTGGTGCCAACCGTTTGCAAACTGAATCCCAAGGATTACATCCATTGGTAGGTGCCCTTTCTTGGTGATTTGAGAGGAGAATAATCTTCTTTGGACATCAGTGGTAAATGTTTGCTGAGTATCAGTAGGTTGGTTGCACTAATTTGTCATATTTAGTGCTATTCTTTTATTTGGAATTGAATGTGCAGTTGTCAGTGTAACCAATAGTTAATTTGCACACATCCTTCAGAACCAGCAACCAAAGATACTTTTTCCCTAACTGGTCATATTGGTAGATTTAGTGTAATACATATTAATTGAAACAGATCCTAAACAGAGTGAAATGATTTTGGCCAGGTGGAAATTTAGAGCAAGAAGGAGGAGGAGGAGGAAGTGCTGTATTTGGCTCAATACTAGTTGTGCTTTCTATAAACTTGTGAAGTTAGTCGTTAATGTTTGTGTCCAGTACTTTCAATGTTTAATAGAAATCAGTGTGTTTAATTTGAAGAGCAGTGTTATGAAGGACTATAAGTAAAATATAATTGTTATTTATGGCAGTGCAGCTGGTGGGTCTGTAGTGTAGAACATGACAGTTAATGAAGAGTGGGAAAGCTGTTCATGAAAATGTAAACACAAAATGTTTCCGTGTTGAATCTCTGTGGTTTAAAGTAATTGAACAAGAATTAAAGTTGGACACGATGGAAGTCGGAAGAGTACCTGGACAGTTTTCAGCAAGCCTCAGATACACCTCGTGGAGAGGCCCAGTATCACGATGGTTTGGTGTGAAAGCATATAGAGAGAGGAACCAAAATATGATAGAAAATGAAGATCTTCAGAAACATTCTATTCAACAGATGTAATGATCTAATTAAGAGAAAAACGATGAATGCTGTTGCAAGTGCAGCTAGACAGTTTACCGTGATACCTTGGAGTAGGAAGTTTTCTGCTGAAGTATGGGAAGAAAAATATTGCAATGGTCAGGGAATTCCATAATTATGGGATACATATTCTCCCCTGTGCTACTTTTCCTACTTGGTGCCTGGATGAAGCTCATCACCAAGTGACAATGAGAAATGAAGAGGGAAGGGAAGGATGCACTCATGGGCTTAAAAATACGAATAAAAGTAAAATGTTGGAATTATCTCTATGAGGTGTAGACCGTATAAGGACAATTCCAGGTGTAAGAGCTAAATTTACGAACGGGATCTCAGAAGCATATTGTGTAATTATTACTAATATGAATTAAAGGTTTTGGAACACATGACAGGAAAGATAATTAAATTTAAGACTTGGAGAATCCAGGGAATTACAGGCTGGTGAGCCTCCAGTTGTAGGGTCTTGGACAGGTACATAGGTAGAAAAGATTTGTTATGAGGGATATGGGCCAAACGTGGGCAAATGGGATATTAACCAGGGATTACAGCCTTTTCTGTTGACACTAAGTAGCACAATGTAATGGGGTGGGGGTGGAGGAGTGGATGAATGGAGGTTGGTCAGAGGGCTGGGGTGGGCTGTGTTTCATCCATGTGGCAAAGTGGTCCAAGCTAGAATACGTACCTGTGGGTGGAAACGTCTCCCAGACCCCTGCAATATGTTGGTCTCGGCAAATTGTTTTTTTATTAGAATTTGATGTGGGCTGTGCCTGGTAAATTATCTGAACTTACATGCTCTTATATTTCTATTTCATAACAAACTTTAACCATCCTCCTTGCAGTTTGCATAAGGTGCTCTTCACTGAACAGCCGGAGACATACTACAAATGGGATAATTGGCCTCCAGAAAGTGACAGAAAGTAAGCACTTCATTTCCATACTCCTAGTAATGTATGAGCACAATTCCCTGACAATATTGCTGTTGAATCAGTTCCGATATCAGCTGGTGACTAGTTACAGTTCAAAGGCAAGAATGTGTCTTCACCACCTCTGGTGTGTTATTGTGTTTCCGCAGTGTTACAATGGGCCTTAAGCGCCCTGGGTCAGTGAGAGAGTAAGTAAGCCAGTGGTATCCAGAATAGGGTTGGACTCTTTTGTGATGCTTCCTCACCAACGTAGGGCATGTTAGCTTGGTAATGTTCACTATCTGTGCTTATGGATGAGGAATGTTTATCCACAGAATTAAAATGAAATGCCCACTTGTGTATATCTCATCATTTATATAAGAGGTATAATTGCTATGGAGGCAGGTCAGAGAATGTTTGCTAAATTGATTCCTGGCTTGAAGGGTTGCGTTTCTATCATTTGGAGTTTAGAAGAATAAGTAGCAATCATGTTGAATTGTTTGAGGGGGATTCACAGGGTTGATGATTAGAAGATGTTTCTCCACTGCAGTGGTCTAGAGCTAGGGAACAGTTTCAGCAAATGAGTCCATTTAAGACAATTTATTTTCTGAGGAGGTGGGAGGAGCGGCGTGGAGATCATGCATTTTTAGATTCTTTACTGCAGGGCTGATGAACATTTTGACGGTAGGCTGGTGGAAGGTTTCAGGGATCCAGCAGGAATGGAGTACTGGCTGAGATCAGTTCAGCCGTGGTATTATTGAGTAGCTGAGCAGGGTCTGAGTCACGTGCTCCATTCTTTATGGTGTTCTTCAACTGCACTTCTGACATTGACTAGAATAAGGACTTTGATTATAAAGGCAAATTAACCACAGCCCATTTTTTGCCAGGGATTGGGGTGGGGGGAAAGGGGGTGAGGAGTGACAGCAACTGAAATTGTTTCCTTAAGGCACAGAAGACAATGAGAAGGTTTAATAAACACATTCAAAGATTTGACTGATTATATAATATTTTTTAATAGAGTAGCTCGGTAGATACTGTTTCTATTTCAGGGAGCGCTGGTGTCCAGAGGAGAAAGATTTAACATAATTGGTTCAAAATCCGTTGGGGCAAATGAATATTTATGCAGTGAATTATGATCAACAGTGCATTGCCTGCAAGGATTGATAGAAGTGGTTTCAGTAGCAACTTTTAAAATGAATTTGGATAAATACTTAAAAATAGGAATAATTAGCACGGCTTCAGGGAAAGATAAGAGAAATTTAGATTAATTAGGTTGCTGTGAAAGAATCAGCATAGACAAGAGGGTTAAGTGTCCTCCAAGTGCATGAATCTGTGAAAGCTGGTAATTCCTTATCCCTTTTCAGCTTCTTTCTTCGGCTGTGTTCTGAGGTCCCACTCCTCGAGGACACCCTGATGCGGATCCTGGTCATTGGATTATCACGGGATTTAGCTCTGGGACCGGCTGATGCGATGGAATTAGCCGACCATCTGGTGAAACGAGCTGCGTTGGTGCAGGCTGATGGTAAGGTGGCCGGTAGCTTGTGTTTGTTGTTTGTTTTTTTATTGCCATGTGTTCCAAGAGATGGTGAAAAATGTTGTTTGCATGCTATCCAGTTAAATCATGCTATGCATGAGTACAGTCAAGTACAGCTGGTAATGCCAAGAGAAAAATACCAGAGTGTAGAATAGTGTATCGCAGCATTATATTGTTACAGTTACAGAGAAAGTGCAGATATAAAAAAAGTGCAAGACTGCAATGAGGGAGGTTGGGAGATCGGGACCACATCCTTAGTTTATGAGGGAGGTTGCAAGAACGGGTCTATACGCTTATCTTATGAGTTTATTGATGTGGACATTTTTACTCCTTCCCTGAAGAAGGTGGTGATTGGGCATTTTCTTGAGTAATGCACAGTTATTTTGAGGATTGCTTTCCTTTGTACAGTTTCAAAACCAGTGAATTATTTTGGCATGTGCCTGGGAAAACCTTGATTTTCAACATTCTCCCCAAAGGTTCATGGCATCCAGACAAGGAGATGTATTTGCACTTTCTTCAATGTGCTAGATACCACCGATCATTGCCCTAAACAGTAATATGGGAGCCTCTCTACCACATGATTGCAGCTGTCAAGAAGAACTATTACAACACTTTCTCACTATCGTAAGGCATTGTCATTGATGCCCACGTCACCAGATTAATTTTCTTTTTAAATACCCTATTATGATCAGGTACAACAGATTGAACACCAATGGCCTTCACACCTAATAAGGGAAATGCTCTATTTGCTACGCATGCATAGAGCACTTGTCAATTTAACACATGCCCTTGATACTAGTTTATCAGTAGGAACTGTGAATGTGTTCATTTGTAGTCAATAACTGGACAATGTAATGTATTATGAGATTATTTGTCTTTGAATACTTGTTCAGTTTTAATTTCTTCTGCCACACTTGTTTATAAGAATCTTCTCTACCAACAGCAGCAGTTTTGCTGCATCTACCCTCGTGAATCCCTCTGTTATTTTAACCAACTCAATTATATTTATTCCCAGTCATCTAAACTCAGGGATTGCATATCAAGTTTGTACAAACATTGCCTGAATAGGCGCTGTTCTCAATGTTGAATCATAGAGTCGTAGAGTACAGTATGGAAACAGGCCCTTCGACTCAATCTGTCCATGCCGACCAAGATGCCCCGTCTATCTAAACCTTTCTTATCCATGTACCTGTCCAAATATATTTAAAACTACTTGCCTCCGTTACCTCCTCTGGTAGCTTGATCCAAATACTCATCACCCTCTGATTGTAAAAGTTCCCACTCTGGTATCTATAAAATCTTTCCCCTCTCACTTTAAACCTATGTACTCTGGTCCTTCCCTATAGCTCAGCCTCTTGAATCCTGGCAACATCCTCGTAAATCCTCTCTTCGCTCTTTCCAGCTTAATGACAGCCTTTCTATAACAGACTGACCAAAACTGAACATAATACTCCAAATGTGGCATCACCAATGTGCTGTGCAACTCTAACTTAACATCGCAACTTCTATACTCAATGCTCAAGGCCAATGTAAGCCTTCTTGCCCACTCTATTTCCTGTGACACCACTTACAGGGAACCATCCCTCAGCCCACTTGCCCAGCTGATCAAGAACCTGCAGTGATTTTTAATAACCATCTTCAATGTCTACCATTCCCTTCTTTAATATAATGCTCCACTGTCCAAATCTCTGTTGCCTGTATTTGTCTTCAGATATTTTTTCAAAATAAAGCAAATGCTGATACTAATGCAAGGTAATAAATAGAAGGAATACATCTAATACAGCTAAACAAGAGGCTGCTGAGGATCACCAGATTTCAAGGTTTCACAGAGTTTTGATAACTGGAAAGTATGATATGTTGTTTATGAAATAAAATGATAACAGACTGTCAGACGTAGAGGGAGCTGCTCTTCTACTCTTGTTTAGTAGTTGCTTAATGCTCATTGGACAGCATTCTTTGGGATTGAGTCACATTTTTTACATCTTTTCTGCTCCCATCCTTTTGGCACAGGGATTGGTAGGGTAGATGCAGACATAATGTTTCCATTAGCAGCGGTATCTCAAACCAAATCTTAGTATTGTAAAAAACGTCACTTAAGGATTGAACTGAGAAATATTCACCCAGAGAGTGGTGAACCCGTGGAGTTCCCTATCTTTGGTCTGGAGGCCTGATTTCTGTCCTCAGGAATGCATGAAGGGATAAGGGGAAAGCAGAGAGATAGTGTTGGCAATAAAGGATCAGCCATGATTGTATTGAGCTGAGGCTGGAAGGATTTATTGTCCTACTCCTTCACCTATTTTGCTATATTTCTTCCAGTATCAGTAATAGAGTATCTGGGATGTTGTCACTTATGATGCTCCTATGTGAAGTTCATAAGTGATAGGAGCAGAATTAGGCCATTCGGCCCATCATAGAATCATAGAAATAGGTGCAGGAGTAGGCCATTCGGCCCTTCGAGCCTGCACCGCCATTCAATATGATCATGGCTGATCATCCAACTCAGTATCCTGTACCTGCCTTTTCTCCATACCCCCTGATCCCTTTAGCCACAAGGGCCACATCTAACTCCCTCGTAAATATAGCCAATGAACTGGCCTCAACTACCTGTGGCAGAGAATTCCACAGATTCACCACTCTCTGTGTGAAAAATGATTTTCTCATCTCGGTCCTAAAAGACTTCCCCCTTATCCTTAAACTGTGAGTTCTGGAGTTCCCCAAGATCGGGAACAATCTTCCTGCATCTAGCCTGTCCAACCCCTTAAGAATTTTGTAAGTCTCTATGAGATCCCCCCTCAATCTCTTAAATTCCAGCGAGTACAAGCCGAGTCTATCCAGTCTTTCTTCATATGGAAGTCCTGCCATCCCAGGAATCAGTCTGATGAACCTTCTCTGTACTCCGTCTATGGCAAGAATGTATTTCCTCAGATTAGGAGACCAAAACTGTAGGCAATACTCCAGGTGTGGCCTCACCAAGACCCTGTACAACTGCAGTAGAACCTCCCTGCTCTTGTACTCAAATCCTTTTGCTATGAATGCCAACATACCATTCGCTTTCTTCACAGCCTGCTGCACTTGCATGCCTACTTTCAATGACTGGTGTACCATGACACCCAGGTCTCGTTGCACCTCCCCTTCTCCATTCAGTCATGGCTGATCTATCTTTCCACCTGAACCCCATTCTCCTGCCTTCTCCCCATAACCCATGACACCCATACTAGTCAAGAAGCTATCTATCTCTGCCGTAAAAATAGCCTTTTACGGCCTCCACACCCTCCTGTGGCAATGAATTCCACAGATTCACCACTCTCAAACTGAAGAAATTCCTTCTCATCTCCTTCCTAAAAGAACGTCCTGAGGCTCTGAGGCTATGACCTCTGGTCCTAGTCTCTCCCACCAGTGGAAACATTCTCTCCACATGCACTCTATCCAGGCCTGTGAACTGTGAAGCTCTACTTTTGGATATAAGAGAATCCCCAAGCTGGTGTTTGCAGAGATGTTAGACAGGTACATGGATAGGAGGTTTCAGAGGGATCTGGGCCAAAAGCAGGCAAATGGAAGGCTACTTGTTTGACATAGACAAGTTGAGTCAAAGGGCCTGTTTCCATTCTGTATAACTCATTGACTACAAATTCTATGCTTATTTTGTTCTTCTTTCAGATCTGCAAGTTCTTCATGTGGAGAGAGTTCAGCTGATCGATGCAGTTCTGAATCTCTGCACCTATCATCACCCTGAAAACATTCAGCTGCCACCAGGGTTTGTCTGCACTCTTTCACCTATCCACAATGAAGCATATTTTGCTAGATTTTAAAATGCAAAAGCAGCTTATGGGAGGATATTTCTTAAATCTATTTTAATGTTGATAATTTCTACTGTCTAAGCCTCACGAGTCCTACAGCACAATAAGAGGCCATTCAGCTAATTATTAACTGTGCTGGGCTTTTGATTGAGCTATGCTATTAATCCCACCCCTTCGGCTTCCCTTTTCCCCATTTGACAGGGTTGTTCTTTTATTTTAATTTTAGAAGATTCTACAGTATCTGCTTCCACTTCCCCATCTGACACTGCCAGGCATTATTTTCAAAAAAGATACTTTTATCCCTATTGTGGCTCATCCTGCAGTAGCATGGAGAAGAACCTGCCTGTTTTTGGCAATTAATTCATTGATTGCCACTGAGAAAGTGCGTATGTAGGCTCCGCAGTTCAATAGGGTATTGTTGGGTACAAGCTCATGCAAGGGAAATGTTAGTGTGGTGACATATATATTTGTGGTGATTGCCGATGATTTATTTTGCCCCTTACCACATCTCGCAACTCATCCTTGGTGAGGGAATTTGGGTGCTTCCAGAGACACGGCTGGGGAATGTGAGCTCACCTGCAATCAATCTGCATAACTCCAGAATAACACTAAATATATAATTTGTATAGGATGGAATTGCAGATGCTGGTTTACACCAAAGATAGACACAAAATACTGGAGTAACTCAACGGGTCAGGCAGCATCTCTGGATTGAAGGAATGGGTGACATCAGTTTGGAGAAGGGTTTCGACCCACTGAGTTACTCCAGCATTTTGTGTCTATATATGTGATTTGTAGTTTTATGTTGCATTTATATATTTTGTACACAGCATTTTATTGCGTATGTTAATTAGCACATTATTTCATTGTGATCATATATCATTGATATAGATACAATGTTCATTGCGTTCCCAAATGCTGTCTGAATCTTTGAACGTTCTCCCCAAAAAAATGATTTGAACCATTCCCCTTGTAACCTTCAATGAAGTCCATACAGTGTCATCACTGAACTGTGCCAGTTTTGCTTGTGACGACATGTGATGTCCTTCATGATGTTTGATTTGACCGGATATTTTCTTAATCATCCAGGTACCAGCCTCCAGCCCTGGCCATCTCCTCTTTATATTGGAAGGCTTGGCTGTTATTGTTAGTTGTAAATGCCTTCAATCCGCAAAATATTGGTGAGTTTCTAAGTGACCTGCAAATATTGATTTTCACAAAGTACATTTTCACAAAATCTTTATGTCCCATGCAGTACAGTAACTGTAAATGAAGCAAATTACAAAAACCTTTATGTTAATGTTAGTTAGATTTGTTAATAGTCACTGTATTCACCCTTGTAAACTGTCCCTGTTGCATGAAAAAGCAGAATGTTTTCACCTTAGTTTTTGGAGCACTGACACGGCGCAGAAATGTCCAAGTTTGACTTGGAAGTACTCCAAGTCATGTCCTAACATACCCCAAGTATGTTAGGAGCTCTTGAGGTGCAGCAACTGGAGGAGAGACGATTTGCCTTGGAGCTTGGGGAAAGAAGTTGCAGTTACGACTGTCAAAATTAGTGATCGGTGGTATGTATTGCACTTTGGTGCAAACATCAGCTGAGGGTGGAATCCAGCTTGTCTCTGGCACCATCTAGAGTCAAATAGCTAGATTCAAGACATTCATTGTCTTGAATGATACACAAAGTCGCCATCTGGATGAGCTCTCAGGTTGCGCAATTGCATACCTGTGGGAGTGATAAAGGGAATGATGAAGAGAGTAATAAGCAGCTGTCGATTGGATGTGTACATCCCAAATATTAGTGCCAACTTAGAGAGGCTCATGAAAGAAGGATTGATATCTATAGCAAAACCTCTCATCTTGTTTGTGATTCTGTGTCCGTGCTTGCTTCCGGAACTACGCCAAAACGGTACACGATAGAGCTACAATCTTTAGACTACCTTATCTTGTCTTGTGGTGTGTTTTTATCAAGTTTTGTTCAGATTGATGCTATATTTTACAAGTTATTCATATTTTTAACTTTAGAAAATCTAGTTTGAGAAAGAATCACTTGAACTTGCAGTGGCACTTGGCAGTTACAGCTATGATGTCACAATGGGATCCAATTTACATAAACTGCCTATCAACAGTGTTCTACCCAGTGCAATGAGAGATTTGTTACATTGTTGTACGGGCAGTGGGGGAGGGGAGGAGGAGAAATGTTATTTAAACATTGTGCTTAGTGGGGCTGTGCAATAGATGAGGAGTGAGAGGGGTAGGGAGGGACGAGGGGTTATGGAGGGAGGGAGTGACTGAGGGTAGGGGAAAGGAGAGGGAGGAAGAGGTGAGGGAGGGACTGGAGGAGGGGTGAACGAGAGGGGAGAGAAGAGGGAGGGTGAAGAGGAGGGGGATGAGGAAATGAGCTGCACCTGAGCAGTTGGGGGCTATGGGCGAGTGATGGGATATTGCGTTGGGGGAACGGGTAGCGTTGGGGAATGTGTGAATGGTGGAAATGGGTTGCGTTGGGGGAAATGGGTGAGTGGTGCAATATTGCGTTGGGGGAACGGGGCACAATGGGTCCCACTTGGTCTAGTATTGTTCTAAAATCATTTCAGTTGCTTAAGCAAGGGTCTCACAAGGTTTTAATAAAAGTGAGAGACTGCTTGTGATCCCTTGACTGCAAACTTACCTGAATCATGTAAACAGTAGCCTTGCCCCTGGCAAAGCATCAGCAGCTGAGAGATTCCCCACCTCCACTTCTCAGAAATTGATGAGTTCAAATTTCTATCTCAGTTCCAAGGTTTTGACTTGCTAACAGAACTAGCACAAGCAATTGATATTGGTTTAGTATTATTTGTTATTGTTACGTGTACTGAGATACGGTGAAAACTTTGTGTGCTATCCAGTCAAATCAAACCATACGCAAGTATAATCAAGCCATTACACTAGTCCAACAGGTAGTGCAAAGAGAAAATACCTGAGTTCAGAATGTAGTGTTATTCTTAGGCCTCCTTTGGTTGTGGCTAATCATAGGTGTCTCTGGGGTTCTATTCCCTATATGGAGGACGCCTGTGCGTGACTTTATTTAATGTGGGGAGACTGGTGCACAGACAGCCACCCCACGGTCCTTGACAGATCTGGGTCAGGATCCAGTGGCGTTGAGTCCGAGACGACCAGGAACCCTTTAATGCTGCAGCCCTCATCCGCCTTCCCAGCCGTTGTGACGCCCCACTAAGGTCAGCCATCGTCCTTCGCCTGGCCCACCATTGAGGTCTTGGTTGGATTACTCTTTGTCAGAGACCTCCCCCTCGACCTTACCTCCATGGGTGCCCCTACCAGGAACATAGCTCCAGCCAGCATCGGTCTCAGGATATCAGGTCCACACATTACGGTAACAGAGGAAGTGCAGGCCACAATGCGGTAGGTTGGGAGATCAGGATTACATCCTTAGCCTATGAAACTATCCTGATTACAGCGGGGAAGAAGCTGTTCCCGAATCTGGTGGTATGTACTTTCAAGCTTTTATATCTTCTGCCTATCACGAAAGGGGGAGAAGAGGGAATGATTGGGGAGTAAATGGTCCTTGATTGTGTTGGCTGCTTTTCCGATGGTGTGTGAATTTTTTTTGGATTTTTTTTCAATCGGAATAGTTTTATTTTGATGATGTAGAGAATGCTGATGAAATGTGTTTGTCTGCAGGACTGGCTGCATGGGAAGGTTACCCTACTCTGAAGATGTTGATGGAAATGGTGATGACAAAGTGAGTTATTTTACCTTGGAATAAACATTTCTTATAGGAGATTTGATCTGGGCACTTCTTTCCCTAGAGAAGTGTTGTTGTTGTTGTGTGTGAAGTAGTGAATCTTTAGAATTTTCTACGCTCTGGGTGAAATAATTTTGTATCTCGGATCTGAATGACTCATTCTCATTGTGTGATTGTGTCCCCTGGTTACAGACAGCACATTCAGTGGAAACATCAATGCTACATTTAGCCCCGTGAGTGTTTTGACAAGATCTGCTCTCATCCTTCTAAATTTAGGACAGTTTCTCCTCCTACAACAAACCAACCATCCCATATTTTTAAAATACCTCCAGAGTAACGCTTCTACTCATCAAAACTTTGTTCCTGTGATCAAAATCATGTACACGAATGCATGTATGCAAAGGGTTTACATGTAACATAATATTTGTCCTCCTGTTGAAAGAAAAGGTACACAGCTGAAGTTATTTGCCTGTTCCTAGCTCTTAAAAAGGGATGAGAGGAAGCTGATGTCCAACATAAATACCGAAATAACCATTTGGTTTCAGTAGACAGCTTCTGTTCTCACATAGTTGTGTAATCTGCACAGGTGAGCAACTGGTGCTTAATCTACTCTCCATATCTCTAACATCAAAACAGCAAACGTTGGAGGTAATTATCAGATCAGGCAGCATAGACATAGAAACATAGAAATTAGGTGCAGGAGTAGGCCATTCGGCCCTTCGAGCCTGCGCTGCCATTCAATATGATCATGGCTGATCATCCAACTCAGTATCCCGTATCTGCCTTCTCTCCATACCCTCTGATCCCCTTAGCCACAAGGGCCACATCTAACTCCCTCTTAAATATAGCCAATGAACTGGCCTCAACTACCCTCTGTGGCAGAGAGTTCCAGAGACTCACCATTCTCTGTGTGAAAAAAGTCTTTCTCATCTCGGTCTTAAAGGATTTCCCCCTTATCCTTAAGCTGTGACCCCTTGTCCTGGACTTCCCGAACATCGGGAACAATCTTCCTGCATCTAGCCTGTCCAACCCCTTAAGAATTTTGTAAGTTTCTATAAGATCCCCTCCCAATCTCCTAAATTCTAGAGAGTATAAACCGAGTCTATCCAGTCTTTCTTCATAAGAGAAGTCCTGACATCCCAGGAATCAGTCTGGTGAACCTTCTCTGCACTCCCTCTATGGCAATAATGTCCTTCTTCAGCATCTGTGGAGACGGAAGGAGAGTTAATATCTCAAGCCAATGACCTTGCATCAAAAGGCTCTGATGAATGTGATCAACCTGAAATGTTAACTGCTTCTCTGTCCTCAGATGCTGCCTGACATGCTGAGTATCTCCAGCATTTCATCGAGTCATAGAGCTATCCAGCATGGAAACGGGCACTTCAGCCAACCTTGTTCATGCCAACCAAGTTGGCGAGTGCCATTTTCTTGCATTTGCCCTATAACCCTCTAAAGCTCTTCCTATCGATATGTCTGTCCAAATGTGAAAGTCATAACTATTCACTTCCAGAGCCTCCTTTATAGCTCATTCTGGATATGGACCATCCTCTGTATGAAACAGTTGCCCGTGAGGTCCCTCCTTAATCCCTCGCCTTAACCATATCCCCTTTAGTTTTAGAATCCTCTACCCTGGGTAAAATACTGAGTTTTCACATTATTCATGTTCTTCATGGTCTCTACACCTCAATAAGGTCACATCTCAACCCCCTATGCTTCATAGAAAAAAAACAGATTCATCCTCTCCCTATAACTCAAGCATGCAAGTCCGAGTAACAACCTAGTTCATCTATTCTGCACCTTTTCCAACCTAATGCCATTGTTCCTATAGCTGATCGACCAAAACCACACACATGACTCCAAATGCAGTCTCACTAATGACTTGTGCAGCTGCATCATGATTTCCCAATATTTTTACTCGTTACTCTTCCCAATCAAGGCAAGCGTGCCAAACGTCTCCTCACCATGCTATCCACCTGACATGCTACTTTCAGGGAACCTTGCATTTGTACACTAAGATCTCTTTGGTCTACAATACTCTCCAAGGCTCTGTCATTTATTCTGTAAGTCCTGTTCAGTTTTCCAGCATCTGCAGTTTTTCTTATTTTTCAATTCATGTCGGTGACACCTTGCTACATTTCGCCATGAAACATGGCAGAATTACAAAGGAGACCAAGAATATGAAAGTCTGAAAACACCTGATTGTGTTCATGACTGTATAATACTTTTGCTTTTCTACTTTCAGCAACTTCTCCTACCCTCAGTGCACTGTGACCGATGAGGAAACACGAAATGAAATGATCACTCGGGAGCTGCAGATGTCACAGAGAGAAAAGCAGGAGATTTTGGCTTTCGAAAGCCATCTAGCTGCTGCATCGACAAAGCAGACTATCACCGAAAGCAACAGCCTGCTGCTATCACAGCTGACCAGCCTCGACCCTCAGTGAGTGTGGGGGAAGGGGTGCCAACATTGATGTCCTCCCAGTGAATATGAGAGTGTATCCTGGTCAGTGACCTTGTATCACTGCTTCTCATTCTCTTCTGGTACTTACTCCTCATCTCACAAAGAGCAACACCAGCAAATGTGATGCACTTGAGAGTTCATGAGAGCTCCACCTATTTATTTGATTGTTTGTCAAGCTACTCAATGTCCTGATCATTATTTTACTTCATGACCCTCAAATATAAGACTGTTAATGACAGTTACGCCAATGCATTTATCACATTTTTCTAACACTTCCATTGGATGTAGCATTTGTTGCTCATCCGGAATTGTCCGTCAGGAGGCAGTCATGAGCTATCTGCAGAGGTAATGCTCCAGTGCTGCTATTTGGGGAGTTACAGTGTTTATACTCGGAGAAGATAACAACAGAGCATATTTGCAAGTCAAGTTGGCATGCGACTTATAAGGGAACTTAAAGCTGGTGAAGTTCCCACGGACAATATCTACAAGCCTTGGCCTGGATTGTAATGGTTGGGTGGTTTGGAGATGATGTTGAAATGTTTGCAAGTTGCTGCAGTTGGTGTAGACTTATTCCATGGAGCTTCAATGATCATGGCAATGATGGTTGAAGTGACAAATGTGGGCTCCATGTTTTTGTATACTCCTTAACATTAGTGTTTGAATGTGTCGAGGTACGTACAACCAATGTCAGATGCTTGGTGTTAGGGACTAAGGATTAATTTTTTTTATCCCCTTTCTGTTGACTACGTTTTATTTGGTGTCTGATTTGCTGACTGAGATCCCCTCCTCTCCAGGGGCCCTCCTCGCCGGCCACCTTCACAAGTTCTCGAGCAGCTAAAGAGCTTGAATCAGTCTCTTCGCTTGGGCCACCTGCTGTGTCGCAGTCGCCATCCTGACTTCCTGCTGAACATCATTCAGAGGCAGGTGAGTGAGCTCAGTTTTGTCTGGAGGTAGGAATCATTTACAAATGGATAGAACCTGCCTGTAAGGTAACACTCTTCGCATCCTTAGCACTTAATAAAGTGCATCACAGCCAAATAATTACTCTTCAAGTGTTGCCACAGATGGAAGAATCTGAACAGTTACAGGATTTGGAAGGGGCCTCTTATAAATGAGGTACACAGGAACTTCCCGCAGAGGGTGGTAACTCTAGAATTCACTACTCCAGAGGGTTATAGAGGCTGGATCATCAGGGACATTTGACAAGAAGGTAGATTAATTTTTGAAGAATCAATGCTTGAAGGCACAAAATAAACCCGAGGTTCCGAGTGGCCTGGTCTGCTTCTGTATTTTTAGCATCTAATGTACATAAACACATAGAGTAACACAGCATGGAAACAGGCCTTTCAGCCCAATGCATCCATGCCAACCAGGATGCCCATCTAATCTAATCCCTTTTGCCCATGTATGGTCCGTAATCCCTTCAAACTTTTGTCAAAATATCTTTTAAATGTTGTTATTGCACCTGCCTCAACCACATTCTCTGGCAGCTCGTTCCATATACATAGCTTCCATAAATATACCGAGGCTACTGCAACCTTTGTAATAAGTAATCCAGGAAAGGTCCAGAAAAGTGAATGGGTTATTCTGAAATGGAGCTGGTACAAGCACAAATATAATAAGGCATATTCAGACAAAGGACTTGGCAATGGGTTAATGGCATTTACCTACAAATCTGGTAATCCACAGCTGCTTCACGGCCATTGCAGTATTTTTTTAAGCAGTCAATGTTGTAATGAAGGAAATCGCAGCAAGATTTCACAGGCAGCAATGAAATTGTATGCTTTAATTATCGGGGTTGAAATATAAATGCTGGTCAGGATATTGGAAACAACTATCCTCCTCCTTTACAAACCACTAAACGGAGATCATCTACTTTTCACGCTCAGTTTAATATCTCATCCAAAAGACAGCTCCTCGGACAGTGCCTTTCCTTCCTACGACATCAATTGTACTGAAGTGTCAGCCTTGATTATGCGCTCAATTATTTGGAGTACAGATTGAAGTTGTGACCTTCCGAGTCAGAAGTGAGACTGCTACCCTCTGAGCCAAAGCATCTGCTGTGCCCTATTGTAAACACCTGCCCCGATGACCTCCACAGAGTGCTGACTTGAATAAAAGCATGTAATGTCTCACTTAGTACTAAGTGTGGCAATGTGGAACTATAGGTGGCAAATTTATTTCATTGCTCTCTGGTACAGTGTGTCAGCATTTATTGCACAGGTAATATGTGGCAGTACGACATTCATTGAGAGGTTTTAAGTTGGCTTTCATTTCTTAGTTCAGACTGAGAATTTAGGACCATAACCCCAAATGGATAAGGCTCTGATCGTGTTGGAGATAGTATGAGAAAAACCTGCCTTTCACTGAGTTTGTGCTTTGCGGGTTATTCTGTACCCTTCTGAGGGAGCAGTGTCTGAGGTGGCCAAAATAAGTTGCACTGTTTGAAGCATTAAAGTAGGTGATTCTGAGAGGTTGAAGACCCATTTTCCCCAGGCACATTGCACCTAAACTGTGTCTGCTTGTTGTTCTTGCTGTTTGGATTTGTACCAAGGAATCAAATTCTTGGATCACTGTGCCTGTTTCTGCTTTTTGAAAGAACTTTCTAATTAGTTCCTCTCTCCCACGCTTTTCTTTCATGGCTCTATATATTTTTCTTTTAAATATAACTATCTGGTTTCCTTTTGAAACAATCTATTTCCACTGTTTTTTCAGGCAGCACATTCCTGATTATCAATTTGGTGCATGAAAGAAGTTTTATCAGTCTCTGGGCTTTTTTATCTGTTATCTTAAATCTATGTTCTTTGGTTACTGATCCTCCAGCCATCCAGGAAATGTTATATTAATCAAAAGATATGTTTGAAATCTAAAGCAACTGATAAATTGTCTCATTCCTACTTGTCCTTTCCTCTAGGCCTCGTCTCAATCCATGCCCTGGTTAGCAGATCTGGTACAGTCGAGTGAAGGGTCCTTGGATGTGCTCCCTGTCCAGTGCTTGTGCGAGTTCCTGCTTCACGATGCAGCTGACGAGGTGGCCACCACAGAGGAGGAAGACGAGGCGGAGAGCAAAGAGCAGCGGGCCAAGAAGCGGCAGGTAAGTGTATCTAATCAAGTGCACAGATATGATGAATGGTTGCAAATCGCTGAAAAAGCCTTGTGTTTACTCAGCATATGCAATTTTTAGTTATTTGCTTGGTTTTATTTGGGTGGTGAGACACCTTCTTGAACTGCTGCCATACTTCTAGAGTTGGCATTTCCAAAATGGTTTTCAACTGATGGTGGAGAGTATAGACTTGGAGGTCAGTGAAGCAGCGGTGATGAATTTCTAAGGATGATGAGGAACACGAATCTGAGGTCCTGAAGTCCTCATCCAACATGATAGTGAGTGTCACTGACTTGGCAGATGCTTCTGGAGTAGCTGGGCAGGTCACTGCAGTGCATTCTGTGGGTGGTCCACACGAGGCCACTGTGGAGTGAAGATTGATTTCTTTGGGATGTCGCAATACACTTCAGCAGCACGGAAGAATGTTGATGTCCAGTCAAAATGCGATTGTGAGAAAAATGGATATCCTGTTTTGGTGACGCCATTTGGTCTCACTTGGTCTTGAAGCAGAGCATCAGTTTAACATTTGATTCAAAAGTTGGCATCTCCGATACAAGTACTGGGAGCCTGGGTTTGCACTCACAATCTGGAGTGGTGGTTGAACCCAGATGGGTGGCATGGTTAGACCAGTTTGCTTCCTAATTTTAACTTCCTAATTTACTCATGATTACAGAGACAACAGAAGCAGCGGCAGCTGCTGGGGCGTCTGCAGGACCTCCTGTTGGGCAGCAAAGCTGATGAACAGACCACCTGCGAAGTGCTGGATTACTTCTTGAGGCGCCTGAGCTCTCCACAGGTGGCCTCCCGTGTTCTGGCCATGAAGGTGTGTTGGAGTGATGTGCGTCTTTTAAACGTCCTGTACATTTTTATGAAGATGGGTATGGTTTTATTTTGATGTTCATGGGCATCATTGCCTTCTTACCTTTAAGCTGTCTGTGGTGAGGTACTCGCATTAACCATTGTAATTCCTGTACTCTCACTGTAGCAATGTTACAAAATTTTGAGATTTTAAAAATCAAGTCTGCAATTTATCCCATCAGATAAAGCATAAAAAGAAGTTTAATTTGACACCTAATTCACTTTCATATCTTCAGTATTAAGAAAGTTATGACCATTTTCATACTCGGAAATTAGCATCTTGTTCCCCATTGCCTTTCAATTGACTTAACTCAAAAGCTGTGATCTAGAACCGTTAAAAGCCCATAACTTTCTTAAAAATTAAGAGAACTCAATGAAATTTTCAGTTATTATAGATTGAAGCATTCTGAAACAAATATGAAACCATCTTACTTGGATGACCTGAAATTAAAGCATATAATTAGTTAGTTATCTAATTGTAGCTAATTAAAAATTCAATGAGTAGATCTAAACACCTATCCATTTCTTAAGAAAAGATAAACTTTTTTAAAATTGCCTAAGTGTCCAAATAACATTCACATAATAATCCACAATATAACATAATTTTTAAATCTTATTTTCATTAATTTCTGGGCCAAATGGAAGGAATTTAGTGTTTTATGCCTGTAAATTAATGGCCATTTAAATCAACTAGCGAGTGGGTTTTAGTGGAATGCGGTGGATTGGAACGTTGTGGTTTGCTGTGAAGTCGGTATGAAAAATACAGCTGGTTCATACATTTTTTTTGGACTCCATTTCGCAACATGAAAATATTATTAAAGCCTCCATAAAAACCAACTTTTAATCTAAAAATAAACTGTGTCCCTTTTTTTCTCCCCTACGCAAAATCCTTCCCGTTATCGGCGTCACGGCTTTTGAAGGTGATTTTTAAATTACTCTAGATAATAAATAATCTATCGTAATTTAAAAATGCCTTCATTAATGAAATGTCGGAGCGATTTTTCTTCCGCAACGAAATCGCCCGACATTTGCCCGGTCTGAAGAAAAACGGCACTTTAAGCCTGCCCCCCTCTGAAAGGCGCCAAAGTCGCGCACACGGGGAGCGGCAGAACTGCAGCGCTGCTCAAGATAAGTTTTGTAACATACCTACTCACTGTGACATTAGATTTCACCAGTGGAAGAGTCACAAACTGGAGGACATAGTTACAAGATAATGGGCATTGTTACCAGATATTAACATTTCTTCTCTCTGTGAGGACTGTGAATCTCTGAAATTCTGTACCCCTGATGGAGGTGGAGGCTGGATTATTCAATATATTGAAGAGATTGATAGATATTTGAAACATCAATGCATTGTTGATATGGGGAACTGGCACGGAAGAGGCGAAGGCCAGCATAGATGTGCCATGATCATATTGAATGGTGATACAGAGGAAAAAGATCTAGAAGGGACCTTAGAGCCACTTGCCTCTACCACTTCTACCGAGAAGGTGGGTGGGTATGTCGAATGAACGGCCAGAGGAAATGGTGGAGGTGGGTGTAATTACAACATTTAAACAACATTGGGATAGATACATGGATAAGAAAGGTTATGGGACAAATGCAAGCAAGTGGGACTCGAGTAGGCGACTTGGTCAGCATAGACAAGTGAGGCTGAAGGGCCCGGTACCGTGCTGTATAACTGCTCTCCTCCTACTATTTTCTTGAGTTGTGTTGTGGGAGACGAAGGATGCTGACTGAGTAACTTTAATGGAACAGCATGTTTAAAGCAGGATGGTGTGTGATCTGGAAGGTGGTGCTTTTCCCCACACAACTTTTCCTCACGTCCTTCTAGGCAGTAGTAGTCATGGTTTTGGGAATTTCTGCTGTGCATCTTATCAATGTTATAAGCCAAGATGTGTGGTACATGATTGGATGCCAGTTGAGAAGCATTTTTTTAACCTGCATGTTGCTGAGCTAATTGCACTCAATCAGGCTTGTGGAGAATATTCACCACATTTCTGGCTTGTGTTTTTCGGAATGGCTTTGGGTTGTTCAGAGCAGAGTCACTCACTGGAAGTTACTTAGTCTTTGTCCAGCTCATGTAGTAACTGCAGTATTTTTATAGCTGGTATTTTTCCAAGCTCCTGGGAATGATGACACCTAGGATGTTGAAAGCAAAAGTTTTGGGGGTGGCAGTTCACATTTTGGGGTAACACTAAAATGTAGTGCAGGTGAGAACTGCGATTTTTCAACAGCACATTACCTGGAACTGCTACTTTCCATTCTCTGGGTGTGAACATGAGGATGTGAGCACAAGAGGGGAATCAGTCCAGATAGGACAAATCAGTGGATTATTTGGCTGCAATGCTAAATTTGGCACAATACTGGTTTTTGTGTCACATGTGCCTCCTCCACTCCATTTTTCTTAGACGTACAATAGCTGGTGATTCATGAGTTTTACAATGTCAGATGAGGAGGGGTGCATAGGGAGTGTTGTAAAATAGGTCAGGTGCCCTTCTGCTTCGATATTGTGAAGTAAATAAACATTTTTATGGTTTTGATTTGATGCCACGTTCAAAAGACCCCTCATATGTTGGTGATCTAACGTGGCAAGAACATTACACTTTATCCTTTGCTGCAGGGCTTGTGTCTGGTGCTGACGGACTCTGAGAGCAGTCTGCGGGACATGGAGGAGCGAGAACAGATGATGGAAGAGGACTCGAGTGATGGTGAGCCACTCCCTAGATATCAGTGGCTGCTGCGAGATCTTCCCAATCTGCCCCTCTTCAGCAGTGTCTGTAAGATGACTTCCTTGGCACTGCAGCAGGTGAGCTTTACAAACAATGTGGATGGAGTGGCTGGGTATTAACATTTTATATGGAGTCTTACAGCATTGGCAGAGGCCTTGGCTCAGTGCATTATTGAAGAAAAATTGTAGTAAAAGAACACCAGTGAAAAGTGAAGAAATATGTAGTGGTCAGGTGAAAAAGCGGGAAGTAGCTTGAGTAATCTATAATGTGGTTGAAATAAAATGCATTTATGGGTAGAGGGTTTAATGCCTTCATATACTCATACAATAAATTATAAATTCAACAAAATTTGTGGATTTTTATGCCTTTACAGAATAGTATCCAGCCATTCAAATACATGAAGGTTAATCACTTTTGTAACGTCAGAAAGGTAGCACCAATTACCAAAAGCAAGTTTCCACAAGCAGCAATATGGTTAACGCCCGATACTTTTAATTATGCTGGCTGTGGGATAAATATTCCCCAGGGCACTGCAGGTCCCCTATCTCTTCACCAAAATGATGCCCAGGGATCATATTTGTGGGTAAGATGGGACTGGCTTTTTTATTTTTAATTTTTAAAATTAATTTTATTAGAAGCAATTGTACAGGGATAAGGCAATTGACATAACAGTTATACAATTATTGTACAGCTTTATTTTTAACATTGAAACCTAACTTTAAAAAAAAGGAAAAAGGAGAGAATGAAAGGAGAGAAGTAAAATAAAAGAAAGCAAGAAAAATACCCCTAAGCTACCAAAGAAGTGTATGAGGAAAGAAAAGAAATAAGAAAAGAGAAGATGGACATATACCTTCCCCCCCCCCTCGCCCATCCCTGGCATTGGGTTTAAATTTGTGTTGAACCACTCTGTTGTTGCAGAAATTCAGTGAAAGGCGACCATGTCTTGAGAAATTGATCTGCTTTTTCAGCCAAGACAAGCCTAATGTTTTCTAAATGTAGTGTCTCGGACATATCAGTAATCCACATTTGGTTTGTTATTGTGAAGATGCAAAGTTCAACAGCGAGGCACTCATTATATTGCACTGACTTGTCAGCTTAGATAATGCACTCAAGTTTCTGGAGGGGTCTTGAATGACCTAAATGACTGATCACAGTAAGTACACAGCAGTCTTTGCACCCTTGCACTTGCTGCGTGGGCTGTGGCAAGCATTTCCTCCGAGAGCAGGGCTTTTCACCACATGGTGGCGCTGGATTCCTGTTTTTGTTCACCTTCTCAGGAGTGAACCCTGTGCTGATCTGTTACTGGGTCTGGTGTGTTAAACTATTGAGGATTTAACCAGATAGGGGAATGGTGTGGTGTATAGCCAAAAGAGGGAGAAAAGACAAGGAACATACAAGGGATAAATTGCTGACATGAAAATGTTGCCGTTTATTTGAGTTTCATTATTAAACAATATAAAATTTTAATTTGCAGGCAATTCATGTGGAGACCGATCCCCAGACCATCAGTGCCTATGTTATTTATTTGTCACAGCACGCACCAGTAGAGGAGCAGGTTCAGCACAACGACCTTGCCTTGGTAAGAATAACGTGCAGGTTTAAATGGTGTGGAAGCAAGAAGAAAATAATAGAATAGTGTCAGAACATGGGCTGCCTGATTCACCCAGCAGTATATTTAATAAGATGCCACATAATAGGTTTTGATGGCGCATTAGACTGAGGGTATAATATGACTGTGGATTGTGGAATGGTTAACATCCAAGAGGCATAAATGAGTAAACTAGAACGAGGGGTTGGAGGTTGACTGCTTAAAACTGCTTGAATGGGAAATTCTACTGAGAGTTCTGAATCTGTGAAATTCAGTATCCTGGAGAGTTGTGGAAATTGTGCCATTAAGCACGTTCAAGACTGAGTTAGGTTTTTGGATTGCTGGGGATCGGGAAGGAAAGTCGGGCATGACAAAATA
This sequence comes from Raja brachyura, assembly GCA_963514005.1. Next base: position 18,979,076 of record OY740801.1, on the reverse strand, counting down.
GCAGAACAGGCTCGAAGAGCAGAATGGCTGCCAGCTTCTTTCTCTGATGTTTTTGTGGGTTGTGAGACAAGCAGACCTACTTCCTCTCTGAATGATCTACAGCTAAACACCGATTATACACTGTCTGAATATTCATAAATCCCAGTTGTTTGGCCTCTCGTACTTTGCGGCCTGTTTCTCATGCTCCCGTTAAACTCAGCGGGGGTTCATTTACCATGCTTCCTTTAAACTTACCAGAGCTCTGGTTCAGTTGCTTTCTTTAAAAACAGAATGGTCCTTCTTTCTGCGTTCCTTTAGACTTTTCTGGGATCGGTTTCTCATGCTCTCCTTAAACAAACTATGCTCTATTTCCCTTTAATCTCACTGGGTCTTCATTTCCTGCACTCCTTTAAGCACACTGAGGTCCTGTTCACCAATGTCCTGTTCTCTGATTAAACATACAGGGTTCACTTTAAACTAACCAGTGTCCTGTTTTTCTTGCTACTTCTACGTGCATTGTGTTTAACTGGAAAAAAAAATTATGTTAAAGTGTAACAACTTTGAAGAATTGAATTCGAACAGTGTTGGGGTACTAATTTGATTACCATACAATATCGTCTGAAAGCTCTTTATAGGAAGGAACTGCAGATGCTGGTTTAAATCGAAGATAGACACAAAATGCTGGAGTAACTCAGCGGCACATGCAGCATCTCTGGAGAGAAGGAATGGGTGATGTTTCGGATCGAAACTCTTTTTCAGACTGATTCGTCAGTCTGAAGAAGGGTCTCGACCTAAAACGTCACCCATTCCTTCTCTCCAGAGATGCTGCCTGTCCTGCTGAGTTACTCCAGCATTTTGTGTGTATCTTTAGCCTGAAAGCTCTGCTAGGTTAAGAGAATTTTGCTGCACTGCATATTCCATTGTGTTCATTTCCTTTGAGCAACTTGTCTCATCGACCTCCTTTTATATGCAAACTTAACCGAAACAGTAGAAGTGCTGCTTATGGGGAAAGGTGGGTAACGAAACACCATACTTTCCCTTGTTGTAATTATGTATATTTTTGTGACCCATCATTTTGATCACTCAGGATGTTGCTCGCTTGATTGTCGAGAGGTCCACCATCATGACTCACCTCTTCGCCAAACACTCCTACAGATCGGAGTGCGAGTCAGTGTTGGTGGCGCTCTTCGCCATCTTCTCCCGATACGTGAAGCGGATGCGGAAGACGAAGGAGGATGAGGAGGTGTACAGCTGGGTGAGTGGGTCCCCTCAGTACACTGGCTGGTCACGCAGGCTCCATCTCCCGCCGTGGTGCTGACCACATGGAGCTGGTGGAGCACGTTACCGCCAACTCCGGCACTGGATTCATGAACTACTCGATGATCTGTGTTGTCCATTGGGTGTCCTGGTGTCTGCTGGGGATCATGCCACATCTCCATTCTCTTCATAGTCCATTATCCACGTGAAGAATCTCAATCAGAGTTTAAGTGAGAAAATGGGAGAATCGTATGAATGAAGGAAATCTAAAACCATAGCTGTTATTGTTTTCTTTAAAGTAGAGATGTTTAAAATTATAATCGCACAGCATGGAAATAGGCCTTTCAGCCCATCAAATCCATGCTGACCATAAACACCCATTTACAGTAATCCTGCACTATTCCGATTTTATTATTTCCACTTTCCCATTAATATTCCCCACGTTCCACCATCCATCTATGCACGAGTAGCAATGTACAGTGGCCAGTTAACCCACATGTTTGAGATATGAGGGGGAAAGTGAAAAGTCTACATAGATAACGTTAAATGTCAGGATTGAACCCATGTTGCAGGAGCTGTGAGGAAGCAGCTCTTCTTTCTGTGGCACTCACAGTGGGAGGGATAGAGCGTGAAGATGGTGGTGTTGCAGAACATCAGTCGTAATGTTGTTGCATGATGGAGCAGGCTCAAGGAGTGGAATGGCCTGCTCCTGGTTCCTATGTTCTTAATTTATTTCAAAGAGGCGCAGAAGTCCTCATATTTTAATGTCCCTTTCTATAAATTGAATATCCTATGAGAAAGATTAAATGGGTCAGTCAGTGATGAGGTTGTACCATCTCTAAAAATTCTCATTCAATCTTTTTGCACAGAAGAAAGCTATCTTGTCGATTGCTCATGTTTTCTTTTTCAAAGGCTAAGCAATTTGTTCTGTTCTCCCTTCCCAACAACTCTTCAATGTTTTCCTAATTCTGTTTAGAAAGTTACTGCTAAGATCAATGCTTAGGATTCTTACATGGAACTTTATTCTAAGAATGTGAATGCTGCAGGGAGAACTAACTATTTTTTTTTTCTCTGATGCGCAGTCTGAGTCCCAGGACCAGGTCTTCCTGCGCTGGACCACTGGGGAGACAGCTACCATGCATATTCTGGTAGTTCATGCCATGGTCATTCTTCTGACGTTGGGTCCGCCTCAAGGTATAAACGTGGGAGTAGGACAAAGGAGATTTAAACACTTGTGCTTTAAAGAAAAATCCATGTGTGTATAAGTTGGGGTGGTGCAGATGGGTAGGTTGATGCTAAAATAATCAACATTGCAGGTGTATGCTGCAATGAGTGGTCTGACCGATATCGTAGGGAATTTACTCTGTTACTTAAGCACTCAATGCCTAGTCTTAAAACTGTTATAAACATTTCTGCTAAAAGGAAAAAAATAATAATGTCCCTTTCCATGCCCCTCAGCTTTGTACCCTCTCAATGTACCCATGACCCCCCCCCCCCCAGCCTTCATTGAAAGAAAAACAAACACAGCACATCCAGTCTCTCTTGCCTGAAACATTAATGTCCTAGGCCACATTCTAGTGAATCTCTTCACCATCTCCATCATGTCTTTCTTATAATGTGGTGATCAGAACTACACACAGTGCTCCAGTTGCAGCCTATGATTATTTGTATAGTTTTATCAGAACCTCCATGCTATTACAATATTTTCCCATACAACTTCCTAATCGCATTATCTGCCTGCTTGGATATGTACACCAAGATCCTCCAATTATCTTGTGGTGGCAGGGAGGTCATTAATGAAGTAGCTGGAGATGGTCAGGTCTGAAATACTGCCCTGAGGAATTCCTGCAAAGTTGTAAGGGCTGATCCCCTATAACCACAACCATCTTTCTCTGTTCCAGTCACTGCTGTGATTTTCCATTGTTGCCCATTGGTTGGAGTCTTACCACTGTTGATGTTATCCCATTTCAAATTCTGCTTTGACGTCATTCTCGCCTCTGGAATTTAGCTCTTTGCGCCATGTTTACAACAAGGCTGTGATGTGGTTTGGAGCTGAGTGGTCCTGGGAGTAGGTTATTGACGAGTAACCGCTTTTTGCCAACATTGTCTATGACAGCTTCTGTCATTCTGCTGATAATTGAGTAAACTGATGGTAGCTAGCTAAGTTAGATTTTTCCTGATTTGTGAACATGACTTAGCTGAATAATGTTCCACACTGTGGCTTGATGCCAGGCTGTAACTATACTGGAGCAGTGACCGGTTCTGGAGTGCAGGCCTTCAGCATTATAGTAGGAGGTTTTCTGCTCCCATTGCCTTTTCTGGACCAGGTATTTCATCACATCAAATGGAGTGGAAATAAATTGGCTGGAGGCTGGCTCTAACGGAGGCAAGAATCTCAGGTGAAGAGAGATAGATCATCCACCTGTCGCAAACATCTCAATTTGTGCTATTCTTTAGCACTGACAACCCGCCCCTGTCATCTTTGAGGATGTTATGTTCTTGAAGTCTCTGCATCCATTAGCTGTTTAATTGTCCACCATGAATTCATGACTAGATGTGATAGGACTTAATCTAATTAATTGATTGTGAAATCACTTAGCTCTATCTGATGGTAGAGTGATGGTTCGTGCTGGACCCTGAGCATAGATTGTGATGATGAACATCTGATGGTCCACAGTGCTAATGTATGCTCAGCTCTGAGCTCCCCGATCTGTTCCTAACCTATCCCATATAACACCTTTCTAATACACCACATTATGATGGAGGCAATCAGTTTCTATCTAATTGCAGTTTGTTACCATGTTCTGCACAACTTGGCTGCTCACTACATTGTTAAGACTACAGTTCAAAATTTTAATGTCTGTGTCTTGGTTGTTTATTTCTTTGAATTTTTGGAAAAAAATGAACATTCTCAGAATGTTTTTCCCCAATGCAATATATATTTATCTTAAAGAAGTGGGTTTGTTATTGTATCAAGGGAATAACTTGGATTTATTCCTTTTCCAACATATTTAGTTAACATTCATTTAATTGCAGGAACTACTTGCTGAACTTGGTTCTCATCTTGTTCACCTCTCATATTCAACCTGAGCTAGTTCCTCCTCTCTTGTCACAAAGGCATTTTAGGACGTTAGTCCCCATTTGTTCTGAAGCTGCGAGAATTGGTTGTGGAAAGTTGCTCACAGTTTGACATCATTAGCAACTTCTCTTGGATAATACGAAAATGGAATGTGTGGGGAATGTAATGAGAATCCTGTTCTGAAGTTGTTGGAGAGTTTTGGAAAGTATTTTTTGGTCCTTGTGTAGCTGACTTGAGGTGATTTTGAGATTGGTTATAAATAATAGAATGTACTCTTTTCCCAAACACCTCACCATGATAAATTGAAGGCTATGTAGGTTGATCACATATTAAAGAGTGTGGTACTGCACCAAAGTGTCTGTATGACAAGGCTATGTATTCATGGCTGAGAGAGAAGGCCACTTGTAGCATTGCACCACAAGAATGTGGTTTAGTGCAGGAACATTTCCATTGCATTGCCTGTGCCATCTACTATGCCCTCCGCGGTTGAGTGTTTGTATTATTGAGACATCACCCATCAGGTTAAAACTTTTACTTCCTCCATTATTTGTGCATCGAGACTGCAATTTGTATCATTTACAAGGTGTGCTGCACCAACTTATGAATGCTACTTCATTAGTATCCTCTAACCCTGAAACTGTACTGCTGAGGTGGAGAAGGATGACGACCACATGAGAACATTTCTTCCTAAGTCCTACATCATCTTGCCTTTGCATCTTATCATTGACCCATCATTATTGATCAGTCCATATTCCCGATCTCCCAAACAACACTGTTGATTTGTCACGTAAACCTAAGCAGTTTTCAGAGGTGGTCCACCATCTCAAAGACAAATAAGATGGGGCTATAAGTTGTTGTCTTGGTGTGTCCTAAGAATAAATTCATCTGACCAACACATGTAGCAAGAGTGCCTTAAATATGAGAGAGCTTGTTCTGCTGTTAATGTCTGTAGAGTGATGCAGCTTGCTCTCAAACTCCATGTAACATTGAATTTTCATGCCAATAACATGATACTTCAGCTCAGGTATGCGTTTTCTTGATATCTTTTTTCAGAAATCTCTCTCGAAAATCTTACAAATGTTGCTTCTATGTAATCGTTCTTGAATTGTGTGTTTTCAGGTGACAGTGATTTCTACAACCTTCTCGACGTGTGGTTTCCGGACAAGAAGCCTCTCCCGACGGCATTCCTAGTCGACACTTCAGAAGAAGCACTGCTTCTCCCTGACTGGCTGAAACTCCGCATGATTCGCTCAGAAGTATCTAGATTGGTGGATGCGGGTGAGTAAATACACTTCTTTATGAGATCCAAGTTGACACCATTCTCTATATTCTACTAGGTATAATAATCTTTCATGTTTAACAAGTTCAGACTGTTTTCACTTGATACTGCTTTGATTCTGGTGAATCACCTTTTAAAATTCTGCTCCATATTCAACCAGGCTAAAGAAGAATCTCCTTGATATTAGGTGTAATGAAAGTGACTACAGTGACATGAAGCAATGAGGTCACAAAAGATTTTAACAAGAGGATGGGAGCTAGCTGATTTAGGTCACAAAAGATTTTAACAAGAGGATTGGAGCTAGCTGATTTAGAGCATGATAGATGGTGATGTGTGTGGCTATGATTCAGTTGATCGCACTGAACACTACAAGATAAGAAATCAAGACTTGAGTGTTATGAAGGGCATAACAATATGAGATTATTGAGATTTTTTTGTACCTTTTTCTACAAAAAGTTACATTCTTTCAGAGATTGTTCAACTGCTACTGCTTAGAAATAAATTGGACGCTAACTACCTTGTAGTATGTTAACTTGGCTCCCCTTGTTCCCCGTTAAGATACCTTTCAGACAACAAGAGGAATTGCAACTCAGTCCTGTCCTTGATGTCCATATTCATTGTTCCTTCCAAAAGGATAAATTGGCAGTCTTTTGAGACACTCCAGTATGACAGTCCTGGTTATTGATTTTAGAAACAAGGAACTGCAGATGCGAGTTTAAAAAAAAAAGACACAAAGTGCTGGAGTAAATTAGTAAGTGAGGCAGCATCTTTGGAGAACATGGATAGGTGAGGTTTGGAATGGGACCCTGCTTCAGACTGATTGTAGGGAGGGGGAAGAAAACTGGAATAGAGGAAGGGTAGGGAAAAAAACTGGCAAGTTATTGGTGGATACAGGTGAAGGGGGCTTTTGCTACGCAGATGGTTGGGGTTGGAACAGGCCAGAGATGAAAAAACAGAAGGTATGACACAACAACCTCTCTCTCAATGTCAGCGAGACAAAGGAGATTGTGATTTACTTCAGGAAGCGAAGCAGTACGTACATTGATGGTGCTGAAGTAGGAATGGTTGAAAACTTCAAGTTCAGGGGAATAAATACCAGCAGCAAAAAAGCACACCAATGCCTCTACTTCATCAGAACGTTTTGGAAGTTCGGCGTGTCCCCAACTACAGATGCGGTGTAGAAATCATTTTATTGGGATGCATCACAGCATGATTTTGGAACAGCTCCATCTAAGACCACAAGAAATTGCAGAGTTATGGACATGGCCCAGACCATCATGCAAACCAACATCCCTTCCATTGACTTCATCAACACACTGAGCTTTCTTGGCAGAGCGCCAGCAATAATCAAGGGTCAATCTCACCCCAGTCACTCCCATTTCTCCGCTCCCCCACCAAGCAAGAAGCACAGAAGTTTGAAAATGCGTACTCCAGATTCAGGGACAGTTTCTGCCCAGACAACTGAACCATCCTCTTACCAGCTAGAATGTGGTCCTGACTTCATCTACCTAATTGGAAACCTTTTAACTATCTTTAATCAGACTTTATCTTGCACTAAATGTTGTACCTTTTATCTGTACACTGGACAGCTTCATTGTAGGTAGACAAAAATGCTGGAGAAACTCAGCGGGTGCGGCAGCATCTATGGAGCGAAGGAAATAGGCAACGTTTCGGGCCGAAACCCTTCTTCAGCTTGATTGTAACCGTGTACAGTTTTTCTTTGACAGGACAGCATGCAACAAAAGCTTTTCACTGTCCCTCAGTACATGTGACAATGATAAATTAAACAAAACTAAACGGATTGAAAAGTTTCAAATTGTGAAGCTAGAGGAGGGAATGTAGGTGGGGGAGAGGAGAAAAATAGGTGTAACTCTAGGTGGGGCACAGCGGAGAAGGGGGGGGGGGGGGAAGAGAAGTGTGGGTGCTTGTGGTTACCAAAATTGGAGAATTCGGTGTGCATACCATTGGGTTGTAAGCTACCTACATGGAATGTGAGGTGCTGTTCCTCCAGTTTGCATGTAGCCTCACTCTGGCAATGCAGGCGGCCCAGTTCACCAAGTTGTTGCAGGTGACTGTACCTTGGGAGGGGGCTGTTAGGGTGGGAAGGAATTTCTGTCACCTCCAAAGTGATCCTACCAGCAATCGCACCTTCCCATCCCTGGCCCTTTCCACTCCCGTCCGCAGAGACTACTCCGGAACTCCTTGGTGCACATCCCTTTGTACCAAAATCACCAACCCCCCCCCCCCCCCCCCCTCCCCATGTTCCCATGCAACTGCAGGATGTGTTACACCTGACCCTCTACCTCCTCCCTCACCTCCATCCAGGGATCACAGCAGTCCTTCCAGGTGAGACAGTGGTTCACGTACACCTCCTTTAACATCATCTAATGCATCGAGTCTTCTTGATGTGGCCTCCTGTACTTCGGCAAGACCAAGCTTAGAGTCGGCCACTATTTTGCCAAACACTTGCACGCAGTCCGCCACGGGCTACTGGATCTCCTGAGTGCTGGTCATTTTAACTTCTCTTCCCATTACCGTACTGACCTTTTGGACCTGGCCTCCTGCAACCCCAGAGTGAGGCCACACTCAAACTGTGACAGAGAACTGTGACAGGTTCACTATCAATATACTTTCAGAATATTGGCTTTGAACAATGTGCTGGTTTACTTGTAGATAAAGGTTTAGAAAGTGGTGTATTTCTGTTATTGTTCCGTCTCGGTGGTTAATCTGAGTCGCAGCAAGTCAGCAACATGGAGCTCACTGACAGAAGCGGATGCTCAATAAAAGCTGAATAAAGCTACGTTCAGAAGTTGATTACTTATATAATTAGATGTCCTGGAGTGATTTCAAGCCTTGGCGTTAAGTTGACAGTTCTAATAAACCACTTGAGGTTCACTGTCAGGGTTTATGGTGTCATCTGTACTTTGTGAATTAAATTGCAATCTTGTAATCCCTTCCAGGTGTTTATTTTTTAATTATGGTACTGGAGGTGGGTTTGTCTCTGTTGCTTGACTTCACCAATGGTGGAATGAACCAGTGAAAATTGCAGATAAATCGAGCAGTAATTGTTAGATATGTTAAGCTCATGTTTTTAAAACATTGGATTATGTCAGAGGGAGATGGCAAGAAGAGGGAATTGTAATCTGCTGTTATGGGGCAAGGAAAGACGAGCTAGAACAGGAGAAATGTGATCCAGTTAAGCTATTTTCTGTTGTTGCCTCGCAGATCAGGAACTGAAGTGGGAAGAGTTTGCACTGAGCTCTGAACGGCGTGCAAGGCAGCTATGTTCTCATTTCGCTTTTCTCTCCCACAGCTCTCCAAGATTTGGAGCCGCAGCAGCTGATCCTGTTTGTCCAGTCCTTCGGAATCCCAGTCTCAAGTATGAGCAAACTCCTGCAATACCTGGATCAGGCCGTGTCCCACGATCCGCAGACACTCGAACAGAATATAATGGACAAAAGTAGGTGTTTTGGTAACAATAATGGGTGAGAATCTTTTAATTCTGTCTCCTGTTCTGGGTCTATGTGTCAGAGTGTAGATGATGGATGGGGGCAAGTTCCGCACATGTCATCAACAGATGTTTGACGTATAGAACAACACAGCGCAAGAACAGGTCCTTCGGAACCACAATGTCTGTGCCTAATATAATGCCAAGACCATCTCTTACCTGCTTGACATAATCCATATCCCTCCATCCCTTGCATATCCATTTGCCTATCCACAAATCTCTAAAATGACACTATCATACCTCCCTCAACCGCCACCCCCGGCAGGGTGTTCCAGGCACTCACCACCCTCTATGTAAAAAAAAACTTGCCCCGCACATCTCCTTTAAACTTTGCCCCTCTTTTCTTAAATTTATGCCCTTTAGTATTTAATGTTTCGATCCTGGGGCAAAAGGTTCTGACTGTCTACTTTATCTATGCCAAAGTATTTACTTCCATCGTCTCCCCGCAACCTTCAGCATTCTGGAGAAAACAATCCAACACTGGCTGTTAGAGGGAATCCAGAGCAAAACAGTTCTGAAAATGCTGGAAATACTCAGCACGTCAGGCAGCATCAGAGAGAGAGATTTTAAAAAAAGTCAATGTTTCAGGTTGATATCCTTTCAGCATAATTAGGAAAAGTTTAAAAAAAAAACACAATTGGGGGCTGCACAGTGGCACAATAGTAGAGTAGCTGCCTTACAGTGCCAGAGATTTGACTTTGATCTTGGTGCAGGCGCTGTCTGTGCAGGATTTGTACATTCCCCTGTGACTGATTGTAATATGCATTAATGATTTGGATGTAAACGTAGGAGGTATTATCATTAATTTCACAGACCGCACAAAGGTTGACCAGGTTTTCTGCAGGTGCTCTGGTTTTCTCCCATATTCCAAAGATGTACAGGTTTGTGGGTTAATTGGCTTCTGTAAATTGTCCCGAGTGTGTGGGATAAACTAGTGTACGGGTGATCGTTGGTCGGGGCAGACTCGGTGGACTGAAGGGCCTGTTTCCGCAGTGTGTCGCGAAACTAAACTAAACTAAATAACTTGTTTTCAGTTGCGGTGAACAAAAAATGTTGCTCAAACTGCTGTGTATTCCCGGCAATTTATTTTGGGGTTCCGGCGTCTGCATCCAGTGCACCAACAGCTGTTACACATAGCAAGCTATGACAAACAATCATGAGTTATTGATAGTTTGCTTATGTGATGTTGGTTGAAGCATAAACATTGGCTGGATCAACATTCCTTTTCAAATAGTGGTGATGAGATTGTTGACTTCCTCAGAGGGCAAAGGAGGCCTTGATCTAGTGGCTCAACTTCCTAGAAATGAAGTACTACATCACAGTGTTGGCCTGGATTTTGTGCTCATCTGGGGAGTGAGATTGAACCCATGACCTTCTGGCTCAGGTAAGAACACAGTGCACTGAGCCAAGGCCTGATCTTGTCTCTCCCAATGACAGCGGAGACATTTATCCACCAGGGTTCACCCGACCAGAGACAGAGAGAAGTGATTCTGGCTGCATTTATTATTAAGTCTCCCTACTGCTTTGCTTTAAGAGGCTGCAGAGGCTGCAGACGAGTATAGACCCTCAACTTGCTGAGGTTAGGAGGCTGTATTTCAAATGGTGCTTGTTGTGAATTGGCTGTTGTTCATTCCACTTTCCGTGTATCAGGCCAGAATTAGCAGGGGATTGCGTGGGCCTCTCAGTAATCCATCTTGGACCATCTGCTGTACCTAGCATAGTCATTGTGATTAAATTAGATGGAGTTACTGAATGGATAGTTGTAATAAGCAGACGACACAGGGGAGTGGATGATTGCAATGTTCTAATTCAAAATAATGGATGGTAATTAAAAATGAAGGATGAATGATTCAGAAGTGGAAAATTACAAATTTATTGCGGTGTTCTTTATGATATTGAAACATGAATTATATTTTTTTAATTCCCGATTATTTAACATGCTATTATTTCTGGTCATGCAATGCTGATTGTTTGCATCGATACCCAGAGGCAATGTTCACTGTTTATCTGGCGTTAAGTGACTTGTGTTTGTTTTATTTATTTACGATTGTTCTAATTTTCAGACTGTGTTTCATACAAGGCGCCTAGTTTTCAAGGGAATGAATTTGCCAGGTTTTCTTTGTTGACAATAGATTTGTGTTAGTATGGTGATTCAACAAATAACATGATGCTATAAAAATAAGAACGGCGTTTTGTTTAAATTGGTGTAACATTATAAAATTCAATGAAACCAAGGAGGTCACATTTGAATCTTCCTCTTCTTGGAAGACCGAGGGCTATAAATGATATGAGCTCTGTGTCCCATTGCCATCTCATTATAGAGTCCCTGGCGCAAAGGGAGGCCATTTGACTCGTCCCTGTGCTGGCTCTTTGAGCTTTTTATCCTTTGTACCTTCCCCCCCCCCCACTGCACCATAGATTGTTCCATCTCAGCTATTTGAAAGGTATTATAGAATCTGCTTCTGCCACTCTTTCAGGCAGTGTATTCGCACATCATACCAATTCACGGTAAAATGCTGCCTTGACTTCCCTCCGGCTATTTAGACAATTACTTCAAATCTTTGTTCTTTTTCGGTAATCCCTTGGGATCGAGGATGACTTGTTTCCACTCTGGTTTTGTAAGTTTTGAGTTGGGATACGAGGCCAGTGTGCGAACTGCAGACTCTTCGACACGAGGGTAGGTGGTGACTGACAAGATTGGGTAGGCGGATAGCTTGGGAAGTGGTGGGCTTGTTCTGCCACCTATGAAGGCTTCTCTGTTCTAATGAATGGCCTCAAGATTCTGAATGCCATCCCCAATGCTAAATGTCTCCTCGACTTTCTGCAGCCATGGGCCAGATATTCCCAGACATCAGGGTGCATATCCTTCAATCTTTCCCTGTCATAGAAATATCCCTTTGACCAACTGCATTTATGCTAACCGTTATAGAAACATGGAAAATAGGTGCAGGAGGAGGCCATTTGGCCCTTCGAGCCAGCACCGCCGTTCATTGTGATCATGGCTGATCGTCCCCTATCAATAACCCATGCCTGCCTTCTCCCCATATCCCTTGATTCCACTAGCCCCTAGAGCTCTATCTAACTCTCTCTTAAATCCATCCAGTAATTTGGCATCCACTGCCCTCTATGGCAGGGAATTCCATAAATTCACAACTCTCTGGGTGAAAAAGTTTTTTCTCACCTCAGTCTTAAATGGCCTCCCTGTTATTCTAAGACTGTGGCCCCTGGTTCTGGAGACTGTGGCCCCTGGTTCTGGCTATGCCTATCAATATTAATTCAATTTGCCGTATTAATTCTATATTCCTCTATGCTCTGCTCATTCAAATACTGTTCCAGATGCCCCCTAAATGGTGGTACTGTTACTGTATCTGCTACCTCTGACAGCTCATTCCAGATACTGTCTACTCTTTGTGAGAAAAAAAAATCCTCTTGGATCCCCTTTAAACCCATATTAAACGTGCTATCTATTTTTAGAAACACCTACAATGGGAAACAGAAAATGTTTTCCACCTTACCCATGCACCTTGTAATTTTATATATCTCTATCATGTAATCTCTCAGCCTCCATTGCTCCAGGGAAAAAGACCTGATAACGCCGCCCTAGAATCCAGGCAGCATCCTTGTGAATCTCATCTGCAGTCTCTCTATCCGGAATGCATCCTTCCTCGATGCTGGAGTAACTCAGCGGGCCTGTCAGCATCTCCGGAGTGATGGATTGAGCGACGTTTCGGGTCGAGAGTCTCAATCAGAGGCAGCATCTCCAGAGATGCTGCCTGTCCCGCTGAGTTACGCTACATTTTGTGTCTATCTTCGATTTAAACCAGCATCTGCAGTTCTTTCCTACACATTGCGTCCTTCCTATATTGTGCCTGCCTCGTATTCTCCTCCCAGGGCAGAGTTTGGACTTTCCCCATGACTTCATTTTACTCAATGTGCTGCGCTTTCCTTCAGAGCTGGTAGCCCCAATAAACAGTGAATCTGAGCTAATTGGTATCCCGGATGTTCCCTTTGGCTTCACCACCCTGGGATAGAGAGTTGAGAGGGGTTTAAGTCCCTGCTGCTGCTTGTTGTCCTCTGGAATGGATAGATTGTTAGATGGTGTTAGCAGTGGCTCAGTGGATGCCACTTCCACCACCAATGTATTAGTCCCATCTCAGTATTGAGACACTCAATCTGGAGGGAGTGTTGTGATGTGTTTGATTTGCTGGTCTTCAGCAGCCTCACCTTCCCTTCTGATAGTCCTAAAAATATTCTGTGGTAATATTACAAATCTGAGCATAGAAATGTGTGTTTCTTGGCCAATATTTTTCCTCGGTCAACATCTCAAACAATCTTCTTGCTTATTATTTAAAGGCAGCCCGTGGGATTTTGCTTTGCACAAATTAGCTGCTATATTTTCAACATTGCAGGAGGGGCCACATTTCTTAAGTATTTACATCAGCTGTTGCAACCTTCTTTCAAAGAACAACTTTCCTTCATCGAGCAGGTAACCTGTGCCTTGGAAAGAGGAAAGGGAGGAAATTGCCAATTTGCCAAGGGGTGGAATGAAATCAAATCAACTAATGAATAATAAACGTAACATATCAAACATGATTGTACTTTTACACACATCATAGAACCATATCCAATGCAATTTTCATATAGTAATAGGAGGCAGAGGGTATGATGAAGGGTTGTTTCGTGACCGAATGTTTGTGTACCACAGGGATTGGAGCAGGGACCATTGCCAATTGTTATATGCGTAAATGATTTGGATGTAAATGTAGGAACATTGATTATTAATTTGACGGACCTCACAAAAGTTGATGTTGTTGATAATAGGAGGGTAATCTTAGGCTACAGGATGATATATTGGTCAGTTGATAAAGTGGATGGACAAATGGAAAATGAAATTTAATCCCGATAAATATGAGGTGATTCATGTTGGAGAACTAATCGGGTAGGACAATAAATATTTTGAGTCTTAGGAAATACTGAGGAACCTTTGAGTATGTCCAAGGATCCCAGGTAGTGGCAGCATAGGTAGATATGGTGGCTACGAAGGCATTTGAGATACTTGTCTCCATCAACCAAGATACAAAACATATCAACAGAGAGGTTCAGGTGCAACTTTATAACTTTATACAGCTGGATTGCTATGTTCAATCCAGGTTACTATACTATAGGGAAGGTGATTACACTGCAGAAGGTTAAAAGGAGGTTCGAGTCATAGAGTTACACCACAGAGAAACTGGCTCTTCAGCCCACCATGCCCATAATGATTAACACTAATCCCTTTATTTGCCAGGACCACATCCTTCTCTGTCCTGCCTAAACTGTCTCTTAAATAGGGTGTGTAATTCCAACAGGCATTTGGCACTGTGATTTCAACTGGCAGCAAGATCCTGATAACAACCATTTTGTGTGTAAAAAAAAAAACGCTTAAAAAACGATCTGAGGAACCTTTTCACCCAAGGAGCTGCCTCAGAAAGGCTGGCAGTATCATCAAAGACCCACACCATCCTGGCCACATACTCATCTCCCTGCTACCTTCAGGTGGCCTGAAGACTGTAACGACCAGGTTCAGGAATAGCTACTTCCCCACAGCCAACAGGCTATTAAACCTGGCTCGGACAAAACTCTGAACATTAATAACCCATAATCTGTTATTTGCACTTTATCAGTTTATTCATGTGTGTATATATTTATATAATGGTATATGAACACACTGATCTGTTTTTGTAGTCAATGCATACTATGTTCTGTTGTGCTGAAGCAAAGCAAGAATTTCATTGTCCTATCAGGGACACATGACAATAAACTCACTTGAATTTGAACTTGAAATCTGGAACACTGCCTCAGTAGGTAACAGGCAGAGATTCTCATAATATTTAAGAAGTATCTCGATTATACTTGAACTGTTACGGTTTCAAAGGCTTTTGGCTATGAATCGTATAGTTGGCCACTGATGTGATGAGCTGAAGGGCCTATTCTGTGCTGAATCAACCCGAGATATGGTTACATTGTCTGTTGGGTCACCATATATTTCTTGCAGTGGATTTGTGTTTTTTGCAAACATGTCCTAACTCTGTAGTGTTACACCGCAGAGAAACTGGCTCTTCAGCCCACCTAACTCTGTCCTAACTCTGATTTGTCACTGCAGATTACATGGCTCACCTGGTGGAAGTGCAACATGAGAGGGGAGCGACAGGTGGCCACACCTTCCACACGCTGCTCACTACCTCCCTGCCTCCAAGCAGAGGTACTACTAGCAGCCTTCAGTTTTGCTGCATTTTACTCACCATCAAAGTCATGTTGGGAGTTTCCACTGGAGAATGTGGGGCAGCACATTGGAACAGCTGGTAGACTTGCTGCCTCACAGCACCAGAGATCCGGGTTCGATCCTGAGTTTGGGTGCTTTCTAAGTTCGCATTTTCTCCCTGTGACCACGTGGGTTTCCTCCAGGTGCTCGGTTTTTCTCCCACATCCCAAGACATGCTGTTTTTTTAAGGTTAATTGACCTCAAATTGCCCCTAATGTGGAGGGAGTGAATGAGAAAGTGGGATGACAATGAAACAGTGTGGATGGGTGATTGATGGTTGGCGTGGGCCAAAGGGCCTGTTTCCATGCTGTATCTCTAAAAGTAAATTCCATGTGCATTGTGTGTCTTACCGCACGTTCTTGCCCAGTAGTGTTTTGGGACCTACAGTTGTGTTAAGCCCAATCTCAGTTTCTTGGCCAGGTTACTTTTGGAGTGGCACACTGGTGTAGCGGTTGAGTCGCTGCCTTATAACGCCGGAGACCCGGGTTCAGTCCTGACTACGGTTCTCTCAGTACGGAGTTTGTACGTTCTCCGTGATCGCATGGGTTTTCTCCATGTGCTCTGGTTTTCTACCACATTCCAAGGACGAGCAGGTTTATATGTTAATTGGCTTCTGTAAATTGACCGTAGTATGTAGGATAGAATAGTGTATGGCTGATTGCTGGTCAGCGTGGACTTGATGGGCCAAAGGGCCAGTTTCCACACTAAACCCCAACATGGGGGCAGCCTGTGACCAGTGGAAGAGTAATCAAGAGTGGCTCAAGTGACGCTGACTAGAGAGTAAAGTGAAAGAAAGTAGGGTGTGGCCAGATGTGGAGAGGAGTGGGGAACATTAGGAAGTCACCACAGGATGAAGAGTTTTTTTTAAATGGATCTTGTGTCACGAAGCAACATTACATTGTGATCAATGGGAATGTAGTTTGCAATGGGAAGTCAGTGGATCATGACTGAGAATTCATTGAGGGACTTTAGAGAGGGTGGGTCAGGACTCGCTGCCCAGTAACTGGAGGGAAATGGTGAGAGCACGATGAGTTGCAGCAGGTACGGTGTGTCGGGTTGGATTAACTAAACACTAAATAACCCAGCTGGTGAAAATGTTCTGTCCTTCTTTCAGTGCAAATGATTTGTTGCTAATGAGTTGAATTCATTGCATTTTTAGAGTTATTAAAACATAGCTTTCTTGTAATCCTAGATAATATAGACCTCAACAGGCAGAACTCCAGCAACACAGCACCACTGTGTCCCATCCGTATTAGGGGGCCAACGCAGATTCCTGTAATTGGACCAGATGAAGATTTGGCTGGGCTTTTCCTTCAGGTACACACGGGGAAGATGTTTGCCCGTCACATTAAATACAGCAGTACTACAAAAACACTGACCATATGATCACTTGTGCTGGTATAATTTATCTAGGAGTTCAGTAAGAGCCTTTTTCTCCCTTCTTGGCGCTGAGTGCTCTTCCCTTTTTTTCTTTTTGCCTCTAGTATATTATATGTTGATGGGGGTTTTGCATGCTGTTTAATTCTGTTGTTGCAGGATTAATGGACTAGCTGGAAATGAGGATCTGCAGATGCTGGTGTACGAAAGAAGACACAAAGTGCTGGAGTAACTCGGTTGATCAGGCAGCATCTCTGGAGAACATGGATAGGTGACATTTCGGCACGGGACCCTTCTTCAGAACGAATCTTGAGTCTGAAGAAGGGTCCCAGCCTGAAACTTCACCTATCCATGTTCTCCAGAGATACTGTCTGACCTGCTGAGTTACTCCAGCAATTTGTTTCTTTCAATGGACTAGCTGTTTTTCCTGTTAATCTTATGTATAGCAAGATGCATTTAAAACGATTCTTTAATGTAGAAAACATCAGGATGCTTCAGAATAGGCTTTAAAACTGAGATAAGAAAAAGCTTTTTCACTTAGAGAGTTGTGAATTTGTGGAATTCCCTGCTACAGAAGGCAGTAGCTGCCAATTCACTGGATGAATTTAAAAGAGAGTTAGATAGAGCTCCTGGGACTAGCGGAATCACGGGATAAGGGGAGAAGGCAGGCACGGGTTACTGATTGTGGTTGATCAGCCATGATCATAATGAATGGCGGTGCTGGCTCGAAGGGACAAATGGCCTCCTCCTGCACCTATTTTCTATTTTCTAAAGAAAGTGCACCTCTGAAGTTTTGGTCAAAGGGTCCTTGCAGGAATGTTAAATATCCACGTACAACTTGGCCTGTTGTCAATCTTAAATAATATCATAATCGTGAATCCTTTCCTCGCAGCTTTTCCCCATGAATCCTGACCCAAGGTGGAAGAACACAAGCAGCCGCTCAGTCTCACTAATGCTGCAGCACACACTGGCTCAGGAGGTGCGTCACGCCCGCCTGGGCAAGGCCGAGGACACCGGGATTGCTGTCCGTCTGCTCCAAGCCATCTCTGCACTACTGAACTCACCACACGGCAGGGCCTTTGTCTTGTCCATGCAGAGGAATTATGTCATCTCCTGTCCATTAATGAGACAACTGTATCAATATCAGGTATGGATGTAAATGTGTTGGGATTGTGAAAGTGGAGTGTCCATGCAGCAAGCATTTATTCACATTGGCGTTTATGTTGGCTTGCGAGTGGGATATTGTGACACTTCTTGTTGGCTGGAGTCAGTGGTTCAGCCATGTAAACCTCAGTAAGTGGTGTCGGATTTCTATGAGTTTATTATTAAATGTGGAAGTCTGAGACAACTTGCCAGCTGACTAATGGCGCATGTGTCGGTGCACTCCATCGCCAGGCTCCATGTGGCTGAGCTCAGTCTTGCTGGTGATCTCTAGCATCCTCTTGGGAAATGGTCGCTTAAATCCTGTGCAGGTCAGACCTGGTAAGGAATTTGAAACTTCACTCTGTAAAATTGGGATTCTCGGCTCAAGGACTAAGAGGCAAAGGGAACGGTAACAAAACGGAAAATGCTGGGAATACTTAGCTATTCAGACAGCTTCTGTGGCGAGATGGTGTTAATGTTTCCGTTTGAAACCGCTTCGGCATGGAAAAGGGAAGGTGAATTATTTTTGAATTGTGTTCTTCAATTATAATAGTTTGGACATCACTCCGACCCTCCACTGTTTGTGGGCCACCAATTAACCGTGGCACACAGTTGTAAAATACCATTGTCCTCCTGTACCTGCTTGTGCTGCTTCAAGTGTGAACGGGCTTTTGAAATCAGGGCTTCCTGAAGAGATCGATGTTGCATTATCCAGCTTCACCTGTGGGTGTTCTCTGACAAGAGCAGTTGAAATGGTCTGTGTTATTGACTTCACCAATCTGGATCCACACCTGGCCACCTTTTATTACGTAGCATTTATGTTTTTGTAGAATAAGTCTGAGATTTAACCAGTTCAGTGCCACCCTCAAGTGTACATGGGACATGGCCAATAGTGGGGAAAAAAACTTGGCAGTGAACAGGTTAACTTATGTATTTTGCGGTGGCTGACAGCTTGTTTTGTGTTGTGATTTCACAGAAAAGCGGGCCTCAAGACTCCGTTGCCGTGTCCCTGTTCTACAACATGGTGATGCAGCTGCGGACGTGGTTGGAGAGCTCGCCGACAGAAGATAGTCCTCTTCGAGCGCTTCTGAAGTCCCTGGCTGCTCAGTGTTCACTCAAGCACAGGACAGGCGACGGTACTTTCCTAATTATGTGTGACTGGCTGAAAATACACTTTAATGTCTTTAAACCTCAAGCTGATGAAGGATCGCTTAACCTGACTTGATTCAGCTTTCAACCTTGTTCTCATTACATCGCAAAGCTCTAACAGAAAAAAGAAGTGCAGTATGGTCTCTTTTGTAGAGTAGAAAACATAGTGGCTAATTTGTACACACATACAAAATGTAAATACCCCAGTTCTGGAAATAAAATGTTGGAAATATTTAGCATTAGTAAGACAGAGAGAGTAACCAAGTTTACTATTTGCGCCAATGATCTTTCATCAAAACTGAAAGGGGTGAAGAAACAAAGGACACACAGGTCTGTGACAGAGACGGGCAGACACACAGGTCTGTGACGGAGACGGGCAGACACACAGGTCTGTGACGGAGACGGGCAGACACACAGGTCTGTGACAGGCAAATACATGGGTCTCTGATGGAGTGGTGGGCAGGGGGGTTTAAGTCACAAAAGGCATGACTTAGTAATGTGGGAAAAGGTGACAGGGCAGCAGTGAAGCACCGATAGAGTGTAATGGAAGTACAAACATGAGAAAATGAATAAATATTTGGAATTACAGTGGTTTTAAAAAAATCTTACAAATGCTGGAATTTTGATATAGAGACTGGAATAGTTTTTTTAAAAATTGGTGTACTCTGTTTCCACAAGGCAATAATGTAACGTGGATGAAATTTCTTTTGAGCTTACACAAAGTGTTGTGAGACCGTATAGGTAGACTAGAAAGGGCAGAGAAGGATTAGGTTGGTGAATTACTGACAGACAGCTAAATGCTTTGGATCATTCTTGTGGATTGAAGTATTCTGAAAAGCTGTTTTCTCGCGTTCAAACAAATATGGACTAAGTGCTGGATGATAGAGTTATTATGGAAGGGTGCCCACTGATTGGTCTAATGGAGTTGAGTAGAAGCTAATGTCCCCATGCTGTACAATTCTATGATATATGATATATTTCTTAGTAATGTTGGTTGATTAATAAATCCCAGCCAGGACATTGGAAAGAATCGCCCTCCATTTCTGAAAAATAGTAACCATGGTTTATTTTATGTCCATCGGAGGGGTGACAAGTGGATGATATCTTCTGTGCTGTCCAGTACCTTGTCCTCTCTGGAGAAAAGCTTAGGTGATCTTTTTCTGGATAAGAGGAACATTAAAAGCAGAGAATTCTTCACTTCTCCTGGTAAGCCTGAGAGGAGCCTGCTCTCTATCTCTCTGCTGCCCTGAAGAATCGTGACCAAGATTATTGAAGGAGATAGGAATAATTTAATAAGAGGTTTTCATCATTCTTCTTTCCTTCCCCCTCCCCCTACCATATCCAACAGACCCCAGGAGAATTGAACTGAAATCAGCTTACTGTTCAGTATCTCTCCTGAAGCAGTCTGCTGGAGCCTGCCAGCTAATTCTTTGCTTTCTATCAGCCTTGTAAAATGCCACAATAGTTAGCAACACTGAAAGGGAATTTTGACATTTGGTGCCACTGGTCATTCTCTGAGTGTCCTTGGTCAGGGTGAGTTAGATGCTGCATTGTGATCACACTGCTGTCACAAGAGCAGAGGCCTCTCTTTTACAATTGGTTGGGCTCAAAGTCCATTTCTCATCCTAAGTGAATCTGTGCTATCGGCCCAGTATACGTACATAAGTTCATTAATTATGTATCAGGAGCAGAATTAGGCCATTCGACCCATCGTGTCTATTCTGCCATTCAATCATGGCTGATCTATCTTTCCCTCTCAATCCCATTCTCCTGCCTTTTCCCCGTAACCTTTGACGCCCTCACTTATCAAGAACCTGTCAATCTCCGCTTTAAAAATACCCAATGACTTGGCCTCCACAGCCGTCTGTGTCAATGAATTCCACAGATTCACCACCGTCTGACGAAATAAATTCTCCATCATTTCCTTTCTAAAGGTATATCCTTTTGTTCTGAGGCTGTGCACTCTGGTCCTAGACTCTCCCACTAGCGGAAACATCCCCTCCACCTCCACTCTATCCAGGCCATTCACTATTCGGTAAGTTTCTATGTCCCCCTCATCCTTCGAAACTCCAGCAGGTACAAGCCCAGAGCCGTCAAATGCTCCTCATATGTTAACCCCTGTCATTCCGGGATCATTCTTGTAAACATCCTTTGGACCTTCATCATTACTACCACATCCATCCTCAGATATGGGGCCCACAACCGCCCACAGTACTCCCAATGCGGTCTGCCTCAGCATTACATCTCTGCTTTTATAGTCCTCTCAAAATGAATGCTAACGTTGAATTTGCTTTCTTTACTACCAATTCGACTTGCATATTAACCTTTTGGGAATCCTGCACCAGCACTCCCATTTCTGAATCTTCTCGCCATTTAAAATATAGTCTGCGCCTTTACCCCGCTACCAAAATGCATGACCGCACACTTTCATAAGATCATAAGTGATAGGAGTAGAATTCGGCCATTTGGCCGATCAAGTCTACTTCGCCATTCAATCATGGGTGATCTTTCTCTCCCGCCTAACCCCATTTGCTACGTTGCTCTGTCTTCTAGACCCAAGGCTCTTTGATGCAAGTATCAAAGAGTGTTTTTTTTTAATTGTTTCATTTCTCCCAAACCCTCAAAGACTTGACTCATGTTTGTGTGAGGTTAGACAGAGGTTGACTACATAAAACCTGCACTGCTACAGTGTTTTTCATTACTCTCATCAATTATGTACTTATGAAGATTAGTCACTACTGTAATGTAGGAAATACGACATTAATTCACCCTTCCTAAATTTCCACAAACGTCAATATTGCTCCGGTACCTGTGAAAACTGTTATTTGAAATAATGCCATGCGATTCATCAGGTTCATATAAGAAAATGGACGAGGCTGTGTTTAAGTTCTCATCTCCAGCTGTACAGCACTTCATCAGTACTGAAGTGGGAGTCTTGGCCTAGATTTTATTTTAAACTAAAACTCTCTCACCAAAGTGAAATTGCTACCCTTTGGCTCATGATTGACTGTGCTGAATGTCCTGAATTCAAAAGAGTAAACAATCCTTTATTGAGTGTTAAATTAACATTTTCACACTAGGTTCAACACGCAAAAGATTTTTGTCAAAGATCATGTTGGTCATTTGGCTTAACTAATTAATCATCTTCCCGCTCATGTTGCAAATTGATCTCTCTACATACATTTCTAACTACATTACTGTGTTATATCTAGATGTTCTAGATTTTCTGAATATCTTTTCTCAGTGATTCCTGGAGGATCTGCCAGATTTCGGTTATGGATTAACATAGAATATGCATATCTAAGGATCTGCATATCTATATTCTATCTAATGATACCTCATTTTTTAGAGTTCAAATGTAATGTTCGTTAGCCTGGATCATCTTGTATGCGATATTGTGAAAGGCGTCAGCAAGGATCTGAAATTTAATCCCCCAAAGGA
The DNA here is from genome assembly GCA_963514005.1 of Raja brachyura. The sequence goes on along the minus strand of OY740801.1, from coordinate 18,956,563 downwards.
TTGATGGATATTGGTTCAGTTGCATGAAATGTTGGTTTTTAATTCTCTTCTCATCCTGCACTACTAGTCTATCGTTCTGCAAATGCAAGCAGATCATCTCTAGCTTATCCACACGGTCAAGTCCTTATGCATTTACATGTGGTGCTGTATGGCCGTCCTACCGTAAGGAGGAAGACTGGATCCTGCACAGTTGATATTCCACTGCGCACAAATCTGTTAGTGGTTAAATGGCCTGGAGTTGGTTTTGCTCTATCTCTTATTCCCCATCATTTTCTCACTTACACTTGGAAGTGTTCGCACGCAGAGGGACCGACCTACACAAAAGTGTATGTACAAGCAGGCAGTCACACACAGCGACATGTAAAGAAATACCTGCAGGGATAGACAGGCACGCGCAAATAGACATGAGCACACACAGACACGCACATGCAGAGATACAGACACATTTAAGGGCCTGTCCCATTTTACGCGACTTTTCGGACCACTGCCGGCACCCGTCATCGGTCGTTGTAGGCCGGCGACCAGAAAGACGCTAGGACTCTTTGGGTGACTGAGGAGACGACTCACGACCATACAGGCGGCACCCTGGCGACATGTAGCGGGGGGAAGCCTGTATGGTCGTGAGTAGTCGCCCAAAGAGTCGTACCTTGTTCTGGTCGCCGCTGGATTTTCAACATGTTGAACATTTTCGGTGACCTGTAACGACCTATGACGTGTACCGGCAGTCGCCGAAAAAGTCGCATAAGTGGGACAGGCCCTTTAGGCATACACATTTGCCAATTACACGAGAGCGGTGGAGAGCATGTTGGGATGAGGATATTTGGATTTTGCTACAGAATATAGATAGGTTGAGAGTGGGCGAAAACTTGGCAAATGGAGTTTAATGTAGAAAGGTCTGAGATCAGTCACTTTGGTAAATGGACTGTAAAGGTAGGTTATTAACTAAATTGAGCAATCGTGTAGATAAGTGAAGTAGAAAGGTCTTCTCAGGCATGAATCACAAACATTAGCAGGCAGGCACAGCAAGTGATTGCGAGTTGGCCTTTAGTGTAACAGGGTTGGAATTTAAAAATTGAGACTATTATTACCATAGTATAGGGTACTGGTTGGTTACACCAGGAGAAATGTACACAGTATTTGTCCCCTTATTTAAGAAAAGAAATATTGGCATTGGAAGCAGTCCAAAAGGGATTCATTAGGCTAATTTTTGGGACGAGAGGGTTGTCTTATCATACGTGACAGAAGTACAATGTCTTCAGTGGGATAGAGGTGAATCAAGCAGTCCCCTGGCTTATGGAAGGACCATTCAGAAGCCTGATAACGGATGGGAAAATGCTTTTCCTGAGTCTGGTTGTGCGCATTTTCAAACTTCTGTATCTTCTGACAGACTGGAGCAGAGAGAAGAAGTCTTTGATTATGTTCTGATGTTCACATACACACTCACCCATCATTTGAACACATGCACCCACTTTCCCCCACATACTTACAATTCATCCAAACAACAACCTACTTCCCTCAATCCATGTTAAGCATAAGAGCTTTGCCATTTGTATCATCCTATTGCTCGCCCAGCTGGGATCAATTAATGCACAACAGCTTGGGAATGCATTTGAAACTGTCTCAGCCCTTGTGGTCGGAACTCTTTTTAGGTGGCTTTTTAAACCCAATTACCCACCAGTGAATTCATTAGAAGTTATTTTAAATAAGAAAATAATGGATTCTGAAGCTGTTCTGCAAAATTTAGATAATACCTTACTCGAGAAGCCAAGTTAGCACGGTTTGAACAAATGTGATCCTTCAGGTCACCGTCTCAAAACGTATGCCTGGGATGTTGATTTTTGAACAATTATTGGTTTTTGCTTGTATCTTTTTGAGTTCCTCAGAGCAGCTGCTGGACCACTGATCTATCACGACATACACTGAATAATTTAAAATGACAACGCTTGTTATATCAATGTTGTAAATAATTGGGGTCGCATATAAAGTACATCACACAAATTCTCAATTCAGACCAAATTGTGTTTATATGAACCTCTTCCCAAACTACTTTATTTAATCCTGTTTGGGATAATAGCTGGATGATGTCTGTTTAAAGTCCAGCCTAAGTGAAGGTGTTATCTTATTCGATGAGCAAGTGTACACCACGTAGCTTGGACTTCTCATAACTTTCTCTTGTTACTTTCTATACTATGATGCCAGACTTTTTACACAGCTCGGAATATATTATGTTTTTACAGTAAGAGCTAACTTCAGGCTCCTGGCAGAGCAGCTGAGCTATCGGCAAGACCAGGAGTTGATCGACTCAGCAGTACAAGCAATAATGTCGGCTCTGAAAGCTGGGGAGGCAAGCAACGTGGAGCCAGAATTGATGGAAAAAGGTAGGAAGCCTCGATAAAACACTGCAACCACATCCTACTTAGTTCTGAATTAGTTACTGGTCGATGGAAGAAAAAATATTTTTAAAACTATTGATGGAAACACGTTGCCTACTGTAGAACTATTAATGATACTCGGAAGACAGACACAAAAAGCTGGAGTAACTCAGCGGGTCATACAGCTTCTCTGGAGAAAAGGAATAGGTGACGTTTCGAGTCGAGACCCTTCTTCAGATTGAAGAAGGGTCTCGACCTAAAATGTAACTTATTCCTTTTCCCCAGAGATGCTGTCTGACCCGCTGAGTTACTCCAGCTTTTTGTGTCTATCTTTTGTTTAAACCAACATCTGCAGTTCCTTCCTACATATTACTGATATTCTGGTGCTGAGTTAGCTTGTCTTGAGAAAGATCGTGTATTTGATGCTGTGACTTTAATAGCCACAGCGTGTCCTACAGTGAGGTTCTCCACTATAGTCGTCAGCGTTGAATATGCAGCAACCAAGTACTGCATATCATTCTACAGGAAGGATATAATAGCACTATAGAGATCGCAGAGGAAGTTTTTGAAAATATTACCAAAGTTAGAGAATTATAGTCAGGGAGAGGTGACACGGCTGGAGCTTTTTCAGGCATAAAGGAGGCAATGTGGAGATTTAATCGAGATGCATCATCCTGTGCAGCCTAGTCATGATGACCAAGGAGGACCTATTTTAACTATCGGGGTAGATAATAATTGAAATTATGGTGGAAGGAATAGTGGGGGAAGGCGGTTGAGGAGGTTTTTCACCCATAAAATGCTTGTCGGTGGGGTTAGCTAGAAAGCCATACAGCACGAAAGCAGGCTCTTCGGCCCAACTGATCCAAGTCCTGAAAAGCTAGTCCCACTTGCCTGCATTTAACAAATAGTCTTGAACTCAGTGCTTGATGTGGAAACCTGTGCATTTAAAAATCAGGTGAATGACTATCTAATGTGTTGTAATTTATAGAAGCATAGATGAGGAACTGGGAAATTGAATTAGCCAAAATAGCACTTTTTGTTTTCCTGACATGGACATAATGGCCTCTGGTGCGATTGATTTTTATGATTATGTAAGTACCAAACAGCAAGATCCCACAAATAGCAATGATTGGATACCTATTGTTGTGTTGTTTGAGACTTGAGTATTGGGAACTGCTTTCTTCTTTGGTGGATCCTTATAGTGGTTTATGAGCTACTTTGGAGTTGATCGTACTGGTGCACAACTGAACCAGTTGGGGACAGCAAGATATCCTTTCTTAAAGGACATTAGGAACCAATAGGTGTTGTCGTAAATTCTGTTGATTAGAGTATTTTCATTTCCAAATGAATTTAATTTCAATTCTTAGACTGCTCTGCTGAGATTTGAACTTTCTTTCCCCGCAGTCTCAAGGCTGCCAGTCCAATAGCACAATACTAAATTGAATTATTCCTGATCATTAAGGCCTACAGGTACCAAAATATTAAATACTGACCCTGGATTAAAAGACATTTGGACAGATATGTGGATAGGAAAGCTAAGTGACAAATGAAAGCAAATGGGACTAGCCCAATATGCCAACTTGTTCAGCCTGAACAAGATGGGTTGAAGGCCCTGTTTTTGAGCTGTACAGCTCAATGATTCTATTAAGACATGGTTAACCTAGGTTGCTGCCACTCAAGTCTTGACGCATCAATCTAAAAACAATGCAGACCTCCATGTCAACCTGAATTGCACGATATGCAAAATTATTTAAAAAATGGATAAGAATAAGCATTCAGGCCTCTACCATTCAGCAAGAGCAATGCTGATCTTTCTTCAAGATGATTGCCATTAAATTCTTTCAGTCCTAGAGAGTATAAAAGGGTTTAATTGAGATGCTGTATCCCTACCTGAAGGAATTGCTGAGTTTGACACCTCTACCAGCCTGAAAGTGGTGTCCAGCATACATCCATGGATCTATAACCACACATCCGCATCTTTTGCAGCGCCAATTCCACTTTCCTACCCAATCACTATCTTTTTGATTCTCTGGACCCCAGAAATCTATCTCAGCCTTTGAATATTTTTAATGACTCCGTATCTTAAACTCACTGGGACAGAGACTCGAAGACTCACATCCCTCAAAGAGAAGACAATTTTATTCATGTCAGTCACAGGCGGTCAAACCTTTCTTTTGAGATCATGCCTTCAGGTTTACAATCCCCTACCAGAGCCCGATTCTGAGATAAAGGTTTAAATGTTCAATATTTAACCGTGTGGGGACAGGTTTGTGCATGTGTGAGGTAATCCAGAACTGCAAAGATCAGGATGAATGAAAATTACATTTATCAATAAAATCAAAGAATGTTGTATGGAATACTAAGTACCTGGAATAATTATGCCTTATCCTACGGGTTGGTAGTGCAAAGGGTATTTTCTTTGTTTTTGTGGACATCTGTTCTGTTCAAGATCATCACTAAAATTCTCTCAATCTCACAGTATTGAAGGGGTTAATTGAGATGCGGTCCCCCTACCTGGAGGAACTGTTGACACTTGTGCTCACTACCAGCCCAGAAGTGGCCACACAGCAGACAGCCGTGGATCCAGTAGCTCTAATAACCACACTTCTTCATCAGGAAGGAGAAGACTCGGTGGTAAAGATGGAGGTCGATGGCAACAGGTATTTTTGGGGTATCATTGGGGGATTTTTGGTGAAAGGTGTTTGTGAGGAGGTTGTGACCAAATAACCTGTGCAGTGAATTAATCTGAGGGTGTATAATGAGCAATCATTGGGACTGAGCGATGACAGTAGACACCATAAAGAATGGAAGGATGGATCATATTGCTGTCCAAAATGTCAAGTAAACTGGCAGCTAGGTAATGACTGTCACAAGTAGCATGATCCTGATCAGGTAATGGTTTGCATTTGAGGTTCTGATATCCGCAACTCAAATTCAGTGACTCCAGTAGTCTTAATAAGCTGTCAATGATGTGTGACCCTGAAGTCAGCAGACTGCTCCTTGGGCTATTCGCACTATGATTTTTAAAAAATCATCTCGGATTCATGAAATGAAAGTACGCCTCTCCTGTCCCTTACAACGTCACGGAATCCTTTGACCTGAGGAAGATCAGATGAGAAGCTTAGACACTAAATGCTGGAGTAACTCAGCTGTTTAGGCAGCATCACTGGAGAAAAGGAATAGGTGACGTTTCAGGTCGAGACCTCTGATGAGGGGTCCCGTTCCAAACCGTAACCTATTCCTTTTCTCCAGAGATGCTGCCTGAACCACTGTTACTCTAATGTTTTTTGTCTATTGTCGGTGTAAACCTGAATCTGCAGTTCCTTGTTCCACAGATGAGAAGCTTGTTGAATATCTAATTTTGAGTAGAAGGCCCCCAGTCTCGAGGTCAGGAGCAGTAGTATTTAACACTGGAAGTGCACTGGAGGTATATGAAGCGTTGAAACTCATTAGAACATACAACCATTTAGCCAACATCTGCAGTTCTTTCCTAAAAAATAAGAATGATGATGTCCCATGGCAATTATTAACTTCCTTGTATTCCTGGATTTACAAAACAGCTCAAGAATGTTGATAAAATAAATTCCAACATAATTAAATGAAATAATAAAACATTGTTTTATTAACAATCAAACCTTACATTAAAATAACAGCAGCATACATGTGTTCCTTTTCAATATTGTGACCAAATAAAATATACAAGATCCTGATGGGTCTTGATGGGCTTGCACAACCTCCTGTAGGAAAATTAGGGGGTCATAACCAGGGGCTCACCCATTTAAGACTAAAATGAGGTGAAATATTTTACTCATAGGGCCATCAATCTTTGAATATTCTTCCTCAGTAGCTGAACTACAATCTATGAGGCAGATTCTTGATAAATAAGAGGGTGAAAGATTAAATGCTGGATCAAGCTTGAGGTGTCCCACTACTAATTCATGATGGCTTTGCGGGGTTGGGTGAGGTAAGGAGGAGGCAGAGTTGCCATTGGTTTGAATGATAGTGGTACTGGTAAATTTGAGCTGTTTGAGCTTTGCGACGTTGACAGCGGAAGTTCTTTCTGGGACTGTCCCTGGATGCTGAGTGTATGACGGCTCTTGGCCTGTAATCGCTGGAGTTTAGAAGAATGAGGGGGAACCTCATTGAAATGTACAGAATAGTGAAAGACTTGGATAGAGTGGATGTGGAGACAACGTTTCCACTAATGGGAGAGTCTAGGACTAGAGGTCAGAATTAAAGGATGTTCTTTTAGGGAGAAGATGAGGAGGAATTTCTTTAGTCTGAGGGTGGTAAATCTGTCTATGCCACAGAAGGCTGTGGAGGCCGGTGGTGGATATATTTAAGGCCGAGATAGATAGATTCTTGATTAGTACTGGTGTCAGAGGTTATAGGGAGAAGGCAGGAGAAGGAGATAGATCAGCCATGATTGAATGACTGAGTAAACCTGATGGATCAAATGGCCTAATTCAGCTCCTATCACTCATGATCTAGTGATTGCTAAAAAAAAGGCTTAAAACAAGTGTTAATGATATCTAGATAGCTCCCTTTATATCTGATGAAAACCCTTAAAGCAAAGCCTAGAATTTCCTACCATGTGGTCATATCTAATACTGTGCTACACAGAAGGGTTGTTTTCCTTGAGACTGGCCATTGCTCTCTTGAGGTAGTTGATGCCTTTTCATAATGGGGCAATGGAAACTTGATCCTTTTGTGTTCTCTGTTGCTCATGTTGTAACAAATCCTTTGTTTGCAGCTCTTGTTCATGTGGTCCAGTGATTCTTCCAGGTCATCCTGGTGTACTTCATCAACCCAGCCTTAATTCAACATTATTTTCTCAGAGATGTTTAAGATTTGTAAAACCCATTGGAGTAATGCGTGCATTCAACCAGTAATATATTCCATGCACAATTCATTATTGCATGGATTACATCAGCTCATATTTTCTATTGGTAGCAACCAAAGGGGAGGGTATAGAGCAGAAAATGTGCAGAGATGCTAGAGAAAAATACGGTATACATTTCTAAAGGTGAGAAACCAAAGAAAAATAGGTATTTTTGTACACTCTGTTGTTGATGTTGAAGAAAACATTTTACTGGATATTATAAATATAGGCAAAGGTTATAAAAGTGAGGGATTTGGCTCGCTGTGAAACTCTGATTTGACATAATTAGATTATTCAGCGCAATTCTACTCTATAGATTGTAAAAAGATGTGACTGCCCAAGAAAGAGAGTGCAGAAAAGATTGATAAGTGTGATACCAGGTACGGGAGATTCAGCTAAGTGGATAAATTGAAGAAGTTGAGGTTATTTTCCTGAGAGTAGAGAAAGTTAAGAAGTAGTTAAAATCAAAAAAGATTTAGACAAAATGAATAAGGAAGATTGTTTTTCTATTGCTGCAAGGGTTGAGAATTAGCAGACTTAAATTTAAGGTGATTGATAAAAAGAGCCAACGGGTGACGGGAATAAAAACCTGTTTATGCAGTCACTGATCTGAAATTCACTGCCTGAAGGATGGTGAAAGTAGACTTGATTATTTCTTTCAAAGGGAAATTGCATTGATATTTGAAGGAGGGAAAAAAAAGGCAAGAGGTGGAGCAAGGGATTGGGACTGACTCAATTGCCGTTACAGAGGACTGTTGCAGGCTTTCTTGGTTGACAGGCCTCTTTCCATGCTGTGATGATTCTAGATTTAGCCGTCTCTTAGTTCCTTTACATATTATCACCATCTCTGTTTTTCCCCTGGTTGCTGAAGTGTGGAGCAGCTGAAGCCGGTTTCAGCATCTGGGCTCCTTATTGACTGGTCTGAGCTGCTGGATCCTGAAGTAATTTCCCAATGTCCTGACCAACAACAAAGGCTCCTGTTTGCTGACCAAAAGGTAAGGATTATTTAAACACCTCAAAACTTCAAGTGAATACTGCATGTGTCCAGAGTTTGAAGTGCGGGAAGTAGCTTTTATCTTTGTTAGCCAGTGAAGGATTGAATGTCAATTGGGATTTTTGCATCTTGGCGACAAGAGCATGTGGTCAACACATTTGTTTGGGGATTTTCCTGTTGCTTCAAACTACTGAGTATGCCACATAGTTAAATTGAGTCAGATTCCACAGTAAAATTAGTAAAACCTGAAAACAGCAACTCAATAAACTTGTTCACTTCGAAATAGTTCTGAGAGATGTGATAAGCCGCTGTGTTTATTTCAATACTTGGGGGATTGTGGGCAGCATTTATTGCCATTGAGAAGGTACTGATGAGCTGCTGTGTTGAACCCCAACATATGGTAAACGTGCTCCCTGGTCTACAACATTAATTGATAATGCTGATTGGCATACTTACTATTTCACAGGGCACTTAAGAGTCCACAATCTTGCTGTCGGTCTGAGAGTCACATGGGCCATTCTGCATAAGGACTGCGTCTTTCCTTTACTGAAGATATAGCTGAACCAGATGGTCCTTTGCAACAGTCCACTGGCTTCATGCCCTCTTCACTAATTCAATACCGATTAATTAATAAATTTATGTTTCCTATCTGCCGTTGTGGGATTTGAACTTGTCTCTATGGATGTTAGCCCAATTTGTAAATTGCTGGGCCAGTAACATGATGATTGTGGTTGCCAAAGCCCTGTCTTTTCCCTGTGAGAGCAGAAATAGAAAGACCAGCGTTTATTACTGAAGTAAGTGCAGTTTTGATTTAATAGGCATACATCAAAAAAAATAGTGCCTCTGATGGGAAAATTTGTGTATAAAAGACGAAAGCCTAAAATTAGTGAATGACCATTTAATAGAGGAATCAAAAAACACTTGTTTGCTGTCAGGGAGAAATACTGTGGAATTCTGTCTCCCTGGGGGTGCTGGGGACAGCCGGATATTTTAAGGCTGAATCATTTCTAAGATAAGAGTATTAAAAGATCCACAGTGACCCTGATGCAATTAAATGGTGAAACAGTTTTGGGAGAATAAATGGTCTTTTTCTGTTTATTTTTGCATTTCAAAATATCAATGTCAATTTGTGTATCTTTATCCAGACACATTTATTTTTGAAAAAACTAATAGAATAGGGATCAATGTGTAAATCTGTAAGTTTAAAATTCTGATCTTGTTCGGTAGTGGTTTGGTTGGATTGTCTTTGGTTCTTGTGTTAATCAGACGGTTCTTATATCCAGATTGCAGGTCAGCAAAGAATGCAGCTGCTTTCATTCCGACCCTGTCTTCTGGCGGTTCTCACTCACCAGTCAAACTGGACAACACTGCATCGGTGCATCGGCATACTGTTGAGTAACCAAGGGGGGCTCAGGTGAGTTGCAAACCAACAGCGCAGGCTACAAATATAAGGCAACTTGCTCACGAACATTTCAAGCAGTTACAAGGGAAGTCTTGTCTAGGGAAGAACTGCAGATGCTTGTTTATACCGAAGATAGACACATAATGCTGGCGTAACTCAGCGGGTTCAGGCAACATCTCTGGAGAAAAGGAATTGGTGACATTTTACTTCGGAGTCACGTGAGTGACTTCGTGAAGACCCCGCCAGCACGCATGCGCGACATATCGTCGACCGCATGCGAAGCGACAGGCAGGGAGGAGGGTTGCTCCTCCACCGGAACGGACCTGCAGGTAAGGTTTTTACCTTCAGGGACTCTGTGGGACAGAGTACCCCACCAACGGGCCGCCTCAAGAGACTGACTGCGAACCGCGGACCGCGGGCAGTCAGCGGCGCCAGAACTCACCTCAGAAGTCGGGCAGCCCGTTGACCCGGCAGGGTCTAGGCTCACAAACTCACCGTTCGCAGGCAGCGACGGCAGAGCGGCAGCCCGACCTTAACACCTCAGCCCGCAGGAACACCGCGGACTGGCGGCTTCAATACACCGGGAAGTCGGGACCCGGCAGGATCCGGGCTCACAAACTCGCCGTTCGCAGGCAGCAACGGCAGAGCGGCAGCCCGACTTTAACACCGCAGCCCGCAGGATCACCGCAGACTCTCGGCTTCAATACACCGGGAAGTCAGGACCCGGCAGGGTCCGGGCTCACAGACTCGCCGTTCACGGGTAGCAACGGCAGGGCGGCAGCCCGACTTTAACACCGCAGCCCGCAGGATCACCGCGGACTGACGGCTACGCTACCCGGAAGACGGGACCTCCGAGACAGAGTCGGGGCCCCGACTCAAACACAAGCGGCACAACGCCTGGAAGTGGACCCGGCGGGGTTCGGGCTCATAGACTTGCCGTTGGGGCAGTCTATATTTCCCCATGAGCAGGTGGGGAGCACACCTCCGACATAGCACACTCCAGCAGGAGTGTGGACACCATGGGTCTCCGAGCAGAGCCATGGCAGTACCCTTTACAGGGCTGCCAAATGCTCACCCTCTTTGCAGGGGAGCATAAGGAGTCAGGCCTAGGCTGATTCTGAAGGAGGGAATTGCATTACGCAATGTCTGGCCAAACCTGGCAGAAATGTGAACAACAGGTAAGTTGTACTAACCTTGAGTTGGTTGGGTTTCTGTTTTGTTTAAATCCCTTACAGAAACTTCGTAATGCAGAAAACAAGCAGTAAGAAGGCTGCTTCAAGCACGCCATTGAAGACCACGGGACTTCGGAGCGAGGGCGGCGGCCAATATTCCCAGAGCTGACCGTTGATTTCCGGCAGCACCCGTACCTCGGGCCAGGAAGACAGAGCAGAAGTCGGGGAGCCCCGCACAGTCGGGACCCGACTCTCCACCGCAGCAGTCCAGGGAGCTGCATGCTGGCGGTAGGACTGCGCGATTTCAGGGTTGCTAAGACCCCGACTTCCCACCCCTTCAGTCTGTACGAAAACAGACCAGCGGCAAAAAAGTGCGGACGACGGGGCCAGGTTAAGGGACACCTCGACTCAGCACCACATCAGTTCACAAGAGGGCGGACCAGTGGCAAAACCACACAAAAGTCGTGTAGCCCCGTTGGAGCGGCTGGCACCGACTCTCCACCGCTTCAGTCTGCTAGATTGCGGACCGGTGGCAAAACTAAACAAGTCGAGTAGGCCAGCAGGAGCGGCTGGCACTGACTTTGCGTGGCATCAGTCCCAAAGACATGGGACTGGCGGCAAGCCCGCGCGGATGTCGTGTAGCCCCACTGGAGCGGCTGGCACCGACTCCTCACTGTCGCAGTCGCAATAGACAGGCGGAAAAACCAACAGGAGGTTGTGTAGCCCCGCAGGAGCGGCTGGCACCAGCTCTCCACCGCTTCCGTCCGGAAGACCGTGGACAAGCAGCAAATCCGCACAGGAGTCGTGTAGCCCCGTAGGAGCGGCTGGCACCGACTCAACACCGCTTCAGTCTGCTAGATTGCGGACCGGTGGCAAATCTAAAACACATGTCGAGTAGCCCCGCAGGAGCGGCTGGCACCGACTACCTACCTCAGTCCCATAGACATCACCTTGACGAGGTGCGGACTGTCGGTAGAGGCCCCATTTGTTCATCAGAACTGGAGGAAGACGACTTGCCGTCCGCAGATAGCGGCGGCGGTCGCATAGCTCGAATGGAGCACATGGTTGAGCAGCTGCTCGAAATGGACCTACTCCATCAGGAGCATGCGTCCCTTGGATCACGAAGATCATCGGCAGGGCCCATGACGGGGCTGTCCAACATCTTTCCCTCCTCAGTAGGGAGCGCCAGAAGTCAGGCACTAGCTGACTTCGAAGAGGGGTTGGCTGAAGACTTACAGTTGCAAGGGATGCAAGAAGAGGAACCTCTGGAAATGGTGTCTAAGTTCGCTCAACCATCCCAGAAAGGGCAACCTCTTCAGCCAAGGCTAGCGGCAAGCATAAACTACCTGACAACACACCAATTGCAGGAACAGGTAAGTTCGGAGACCATAAGCAAATACATGGCCCGGAAAATTGCGTGTCGCTGAGCGTCCATACTGTGAACACACCCATGTGGGGAAACATCAGCCCTGGGATAAGTACACAGGGAAAAATTCAAAAAATCCTGAAACTACTGATCTCGGGCATCACTGCGTTTGCCAGGTCAGTCGACGGTGTGGACATGACGGAAGAGCAGCAGGATGCATCCATGAAGCGTATGCTCTGCAATACGCAATATGAGTTCAATTGCTTCGGAAAGGCTCTATCCGTCCTACACTCAACCCCAAAAATTGCGGGTTTGTGTAAGGCCACCGCTACACCACCACTAAGACAGTTGTTTGGTGTTGACCTGCCCAAACAGGTGAAAGACCTAGACGAGGAAGTTAAAGCGGTAGGTTTGATAAAACCGCCTTCCTCTGGCAGGCCTCCAGCGTATCATCGGCAGCATCCATATGCAACATCTAACAGGCCCGGGTTCAACCCGATGGGGTGACGGGAGCAAACCCTAAGGTCGTGCCTTATCATGAGGGGCCTGTTTAAGCCAAGACCCACAGCGACCAGCCTGAAAAATGCGTCAACCCCACACCCCAGCACCACAACAACCCAAGAAAGGACAGAAACATGTCCGTCTACAGATAGACAATACCACAGTGTTGGCATATTAAACCATCTGGGTGGTATCAAGTTGATATATTGGGATGAATTGGCAAAAATAATTTGGCACTAGTGCATTGAAATATTTGGATATCAGCTACATACCTTCCAGGTAAGCTTAATACAGTGGCGGACACCAGGTCACGAGTATTCAATGACAACACCAAGTGGATATTGAACCCCCAAATATTTGCTAATATTATAGCTAAGTATGGAACACCAGATATCGACATTGCGTCCAGGTTGAACCATCAGATACCAACATATGTCTCGTGGGAGCTAGATCGGGTATTGCGGTAAATCCAGCTATATTCTGCATCAGGGATTCTGATAATACCCGTCTGCCCAACACAGCCATGGTTCCCGGTGGTCCTCGACATGGTAAAGAAACCATGGGTGCAGGGTCCGAAATGCCCGATCCTACTGATACATCCCATATCAGGGGAGAATCATCCGTGCCATGGTCATCTGAACCTGTTGGCTTGCAGGTTCTGAAGAGACCTTTGCTGGAATTCGGGCTGTCAAACAGGACCATGGATATCGTCACGGTATTGTGCAGAGAGTCCACGAGGGAGCAGTACCTTACCCATGTAAGGAAATGGGAGGCCTTCTGTTCCAGGACTAATATCACCTATGACTCTGCCACCATCACAGATGTGCTGGAATCCCTCGCGAGCCTTCACTATGATGAGGGCCTCAGCTATAGTGCCATCAATAATGACAGAAGCGCATTGTCATCCTACCTCACTATCGGAGTAGGATCCCATCAATTGGTGTCAAAACTCATGAGGGGTATTTCAATTCTTACCATCATAGACCATGATACAATATGACCTGTGATATTGGGGTAGTGTTGTCCCTACTCAGGAGTTTGTCACCAGTTTCGGAACTCCCACTGGCCAAACTCACCTACAAAGTGGTGATGCTATGGCACTTACACTGCTCAGCGGGTCCAGACCCTCCACAAACTAAACTGGACAGGATGGTCTCGACCCCTACCAAGGTACCTTTTTCATTGATGAATTACTTAAACACCATAGACCTAGTACAACCGGTCTAAAATTGGAAATCCATGCATATCCCATTGATGTACGCCTCTGTATAGCCACTTATCTCCGACATTATATTAATGTCACACAAAATATAAGGAGAATGGAAACAGGCCTATTCATCAGTATTTAAAGCCCACATCACAGGGTAACTGTGCAGACAATTTCCAGGTGGCTCAGGGTGGTGTTGGATGCAGCAGGGATAGACACTGATATTCAAATCATTCTACCAGGGCTGCGTCCACATCAGCGGCGAGGACCATGGAGGTACCCATGGACATGTCCTCGCAACAGCGGGCTTGGCCAACGGAGACGCGTCTCAACGGTTTTATAACAAACCTGTGGGCACTCCTGCGACGTTTGCAGATACTGTTTTAAGTTCTGTTCCCTGAACGGTTCCCGAACTCAGGGATTTTTTTGTTTGTATTAATGAATAGATTATTGTTTTTCAGCTCTGTTACAGGTCTGAAATACGTTAACACACTTCCTCCATCAGTTATTACGGTAGTGTGTGAGCATGGACGTGGTCCAGGGCATGAAATCACAGATCTTAGAAATCTTCACGAAGTCACTCACGTGATTCCGAAGTAAAATAGTAAGATTAAATGCGAATTTACCAGTTTGAAGTTTGATCCTTACTTTATTCAGGAGTTACGATGAGGGATTTCGTGCCCTCCGCTCCCAACCCTCTATCATAAGGTCAACTGGTATATGGTTTCTCTTAATCTTACTATCTCCAGTCAGTTCTGCTATCTGTGATTTCACACCGCTGCTTTGAAGAATGTTGTGCAGGCGTGCTGGCGGGGTCTTCACGAAATCCCTCATCGTAACTCCTCATAAAATAAGGATCAAAGTTCAAACTGGTAAGTTCTCATTTAATCTTACTATTTTATGTCGGAACCCTTCTTTAGACTGAAAGATAGAGAAGGCCAGAACAAAACAAAACTGGCAATTGAAGACCTCGGGAAGCGTGGAATCTATAATGGCCCATTGTTGGCTGGGGAAGATGTGCTAACAACAGGGATACAAGGATGCGAACGGTGGAACAATTAGGAAGACTTACATCTCTGCACTGTAGTTTCTCTTGGCAGTGACCTGGACGAAACTACCTTCTGCTATGCTAATGACCTTTCTATCCTAAGGTTAGGAATGTTAAAGAGGTTGTTGATGTGTTTACAGTATGTTCAGTTCAATTTGCATGTAGCAAGCACAATTTACAACGCAAAAGTGCAATGCAATAACCAACAAGTGGAAATCCTCTTATCTCATCCAGAACATGGGTCTTCCTTTGGGTCTGGTATTCATGATCTATTTCCTTTATTTTGTTTGTAGGCTTGACCCTCCTGCAGCCCTGGATTTTCTTTGGGCCTGTACACACATTCCTCGGATCTGGCAAGGACGTGACCAAAGAACTCCGCAGGTAGGATTGCAAATCAGGTGGCATAGTGGAACTACCAGTTGTTGAGTCATTGAGAGAATGAAAATGTAAGACGCATTGGTTCTCTGAAGCATAAATTTACTTGAATATCCGGATAAGTGGACATTATCTGAAGCCTAAGGTTTTAGAAATAGCCACCAGGCACTTTGAGTTTGTTACACATCCTCCAAATTCATGGCTGATCTTCTGCCTTGGTGGTGTTTTCTGTCATGATCCCCACCATAGCACCTTCTGATCTCTGTTTTGGATGAATTCAGTGACTGAACTTCCACCATTTTCTGGGCTAGAGAATTCCAAAGATTCACCAAATGCTGTGAGAAAAACGTTCACCTTCTTGTGATAGAATGCAGGCCACACACAGAATTCAGGCCCAAATGTGGTCCCCTTCCTTTGAAAGAATATAACATTGGAGACGGTCTAAATGAAATTCACCGGGATAATTCCTGGGATTAGAGGATTGTACCATCAAGAGAGGCAAAACTGGTTGTGTTGGGTCTGGATTCTTTGGAGTTAAGAGGAAAGAGGGATTCACCTTATTCAAGTGTGTAATGATCAAAAGGGGCATGACAGCAGAGATGCTGAGATGTTTGCACTATTGGCCTCAGGAAGGCCGTCAGCATCCACAAAGACTCCTCACAACCTTGTAATAGTCTGTTCGAACTCCTACCTTCCGGCAGACGTTACAAGGCCTTCTACGCCGGCACCTCCAGACTCAGGAACGACTTCATCCCCAGATCTATAGCTGCTCTGAACCGGCCCTGCTGAGTGTCCCCCCACCCCCATGAACTGTCTCCCTCGGATGGTCACATCACACATCGACCCGGCACAGACCTATTTGCACTTTAGACTGTTTTAATGTTTTACTGTTCTTTTTTATAAATCATGTTTCTCGGGGTATCTAAATTTTATTAGTTGTTTAAGTTATGACATCGGATGGAAGCTGCA
The DNA here is from genome assembly GCA_963514005.1 of Raja brachyura. The sequence continues at coordinate 18,940,275 of OY740801.1, read as the reverse complement.
TACCAAATCTTGTTGCACCTGTGTGCAATGACAATAAAATATATTATTATTATTATTATTATTGGGAGAGCCTTGAAAGTGGGAACCTAGACAAGGTAAGGGGCCAGTCATTTAATACTGAGGTATATAGAAATGTCTTTTTTCAAAGGTTGGTGAATCTCAGACAGACAGAAATGGAAGCTGGATGATTCAAAGTGTTTAACATGGAGGTCAATATTTTATTGATTGAGGGTTGTGGGGATCAAGCACAGAAACGGAGTTGAGGTCTGGGGTAGATCAGCTGTGATCACAAGAAGTCAGGAGGTGCTGAAAACTCCTGCCCTGGTTTTCTTGTGTTCATGTTCCTGATTTGCATTTCCTTGCTTTTGTACAACTTGATCTTGACTCAGCCCTCAGTGAAATCAAATCTGCAACTCCCTTTTCCTTGCAAAGTTGCAGGGGTATTTGAAATCCAGCAGAAATAGTGCAACATCTGCAACAGTTGCGTGCAGGAGCAGAGAATGAACATGACAGTGATGTACAGTGTAAAGATTAGTCATTCAGCCTCTCCATGCTGCCTGGTGATATCACAGCTGTTCTTTATCCAAACACCTTCCAACTATATAGGGCATCCTTAAAAACACATCCACCAAAAATCTAGTCAGACATCATCTAGTGTGCTGCATGCTTTATTTCAGTTAAGATACAAATTACTTAACTAAATGATAGAACATGATTCTTGTAGTGTGTTGGTAATAAAGACTTTGTGTGTTAATATTCTTCAGTGCCTTAACCCATCAGAACTCTAAATAACAATGCAGGTTATCGAAAATTGCAAATAATTAGCTGGAGTAGTAGAACTGAAAAGAGGTTAAATTTGAAAGTCTAATAGTGTGCATGTTGGAAGTCTGAAATAAAAAGAGAAAGTGCTAGAAACACTCAGTAGCTCAGGCGGCATCTTGAAAAGAGAAATTGAGTAAATGCTTCAGGTTGCAGACTCCTTTGGGTTTTGCCTGGAGTGTTTCTGGCAATTTCTGTTCTTACCTCCGTATCGAAACCTGCAGCCATTGAAGTACGAAGTGTAATGTGGGAAGTGTGCGAGTCAGTTTGCACTCACCAGGCTCGCACTGTCAACTCTGCCCTGATGGTCAGCTGGCAATGCATCACGGTCAGGACTGGGACGGTAGCTACCAAGAGTGTCCTTTGCCTTTGTAGAAACATACGAAGGAGTATGTCCTGTGTTTGAAGAAGAGTGAGCTCATCAGCCTGGTGGACATCATTCTTTTGGAGTCTGAAGCCAAGGTCCACGTTGGGACTCCCATCAAGAAACCCTCTGAGGACGTCACTGGCACCCTCATCCGATCTCGAATTCCCTTGTTGCTTAGCTGCTGCCATGGCAATTTGGATAACATCAAGAAAGTGACAGAGTATCTCATCAGTTGCATCAAGCAAAGGGGTGAAAGGTAAACAAAACAAAAGCATTTATTCATCGTTTTGTCTTGCGGTGCACAGAAATTAACGGCCCATTTGCTAGATAATGGTGGCATGGTGGCGCAGCGGGAGAGTTGCTGGCTTACAAGGCCAGAGACCTGGGTTCGATCCTGACCGCGGGTGCGGTCTGTATGGAGTTTGTACGTTCTCCCTGTGATCTGCATGGGTTTTCTCTGAGATCTTCAGTTTCCTCCCACACTCAAAAAACGTACAGGTTCTTAGGTTAATTGGCTTGGTATAAAAATGTAAATTATCCCTTGTGTGTGTCGGAAAGTGTTAGTGTGCGGGGATTGCTGGTCAGCGCGGACTTGGTGGGTCAGAAGCCAAACCTTAGTTTCGGCCGAAATAAACTAAAAGATTGATCATAAATTTAGACCATTTATCAGGAGCAATGTACTAACTGCTCTAAAGGTTTGGTTTTATTTTATTGATATACAATGTGAAAAGACATTAAATGTGGATCTGAATGCACAAAGCTTTGTGTTCCATGTAGTAAGAATAAATATTTTGTCATGTTCTAGATGCTAGGCAGATACTGAGGACACAGGAAACTTTGGATGCTGGAATCTTGAGCAAACAAGAACGTTTCCTTCTTTTCTCTCCTGTTTTCTCATTCTCTTTCTCTCGCTCTCTCTTTTCTTCCTGGTTGAGACTGCCGTGTTTTAAGGAGGAGGCTGATGGACTGATCCAAAAACAGCTAATTGGACCCTGTTCTTGTTCCTTTGGTTGTGGCCTCAGCTCAGTCCACAGCACCGTCCAGGGTACCGGGTGTTTTCTGGCAGCCAGGCACTGTCCACAACATAAAATTCCTCAACACACTTGACAAATTCCACCCCATCTAAGACCTTGACACTATGGCAATCCCATTCGGAATTGGAAAAGATGAAATTCCCCCTACTATGACAACCTTATTAATCTTGCAACTGTCTGCAATCTTCCAGCATATTTGTTCCTCTCATTCCTGTTGACTATTTGGGGGCCAATAGTACAATCCCAACAAAGGTGATCATCCCCTTTCTATTTCTCAGTTCCACACATCGAGCCTCAGTGGATGATCCTTCCATAATGTTATCTCGGACTACAGGTGGTTTGTTCTCCTTAATCATTGAAACAGGTCATTGTCCTCTTTTTATGCCCACCTCTACCTCGCATGCTGCACATGAACCCTAGAACATTAAGCTGTCAGTGCTGTCCCTTAGTTAGGTTTTTGTAATAACTATAACGTCCCAATCCCACAATCCCATCCACGCCCTAAGTTAATTGGCTTTACATGTCAGGCGTCTCATATTGAAATAAATGCAATTTAATCCAACTGCTGTTCCGTGCTCTCTGCTGTGCTCCTGCTTATCATGTCCATTGAACTTGCTGTCAATGATATTTGTACCAACTTCCAATCACTCACCTTTCTCACGACTGCATTGCATCCTGTCTTCTGGCTGTCCTTAGTTTAGACCCTGTTGAGTAGCGATAGCAATCATTGTTGTTTCTGGGATTACTGCAGACTGGAATCTGACCTCAATTATTTAGAAATCCCAGTGGTTCAACATTTGACTTGCCAGTGATGTTTCGTGTACTCCCTTCAAATTTATCAGGGCTGCCATTTCCATGCTCGGGTTAAGTAAACGGAAGCCCAGTTTCCCACCATTTCTTTAAGCACAGTGAGTCCCGTTGCTCCTGTGCTCCTTTGAAAACTCACTAAGGCTGTCTTTCCCACACCCTTCCAAGTCACTCAGCTCAGTGACAAAAATAGCATTTTTTTTTTTTTTTTTAAGTGAATCAAAAGTTTATTGTATTAACAGGAATAACCTATAACAGTGCCGAATATATGCCAGTACGGCACCACCAACGTGAGTAATTAATGGAGTTTTGCAGTGTAGTTTCCGTTAGTAATTTGTAAAAGTACAAGCACTTGCTTGCTGAGACTTCTGCTGTGGTTCCTTACTGAATTCGATTTTGTTATTCTCTCTTCAGCAGTGTGATGGGCAAGTGTTGTCAGAACCTTTTGCTTCAGATTTACTTTGAGGTTCCAGAGGTTATCCGCCATGTCAACCTCCCAGAGTGTGTGCTAAGCAGTGAAGGTACCAGCAACGGAAGCACATGCAAGGTTTGAAGTTTTCATGAATAGTTTCGGACTCACTGCTACGTCTGTTGAAGTGCCATTATAGTGTCAGTCTTTTAGCGTATAGTGTCCATTTTGCCTATCTCGGCTCCTTGAAAGAAAGAAAAAAAGTACATATTCATGCCTCTGCAGGAACACCTATAGTCAAAGAAGTACAGCACAGGAGAAGGCCAACTAGGTCATTATACCAGAGTCAGTATATAGACCAAACCAATTAATGTCAATATTATTTCTTCTCTTTCCCCATTACCCACAAATATTTACATCAAATGCATATCCAGTTCCCTTTAGAAAGCAACTATTTAATGAACTTCTGCTACTCTTGAATGGCAGTTTAATGTAACTTGCCTAACAAAATGAGCAACAACTGTATTTGTTTATATTGTACACTTCCAAGGATACATTGCATTTTTCATATAAAATCCCGATATTTATTGCTTTTCAAATGGTGCATTTAAAAAAGGTATGGAACACACTGTGATACTTTCCTTTGAGCAAACTGCATCAATGGCAGGTTTCATAGGAAATATTCCATAAATGTACCACACTTAGAATACAGTGTATTTGTGCAACTATTACAAAGTTTTGGATGTAGCACACCATGTAAGCACCTTCTTCCATATGTAATAAATTTACTATTGCCTAAATGATATGATATATCCATTTGCATGAGTCACCTTCAGGGCAAAGTGTTGATATTGAGGCATTGACTATGTCTCTTGGGCTTGGGCCATGTGTAGTAACTCACATGAATGAATATGGTAAATGTTACTCCCATTGAATGAAGCGGACAAGCAGTGCTGTTGTACCTGTGTAAATATGACGTAAACATTCCCTCTTGTTCAGCTCTTTCCCATCCGTTGATGATCTAACCATCAAGAGACGAGAATTGGAGGAGTGCTCATACCTCAGAGATTGTAGTCAGCGGGGATTATAGAGGAAAAACAGACAAAACTATGGCAGGATCTGAAAATAGAGATAAGAATGTCCAATGCTTAATTGGGCACTGACTGCCCACAAACATAGGATGTGGCTGATCAGGAAGTGAGGGTTAGGGAATGGACAACAGTTTTTGCCTAATCCTACGGAGAGGGTATGGGTCAAACGCGGACAAATGTGCCTTGCCTAGATGGGCAACTTGGCCAGCATGAGTTGTATAACTCTATGATTCTATGACACTAGTGGGATGTGGAAGGTCAGCTGGAAATGCATTGAAATACACAAATCAAAATGCACCGTGGTCCTGGGTCAAGCTAAGGCTGGAGATGAACAGAGGAGTGAACAGCATCGGGCAATGTTATGCTGCTGGGAACGGGTTTTCTTCGTGATTGTGGGCATCTGTGATCAGAAGTTCTTCACCGCTCTCTCTTTTCCAGCTGGATGCACTGGTGCATCGGTTGCTCATGTTACTTGCAGACACCAGTGACACACGGACATCAGAGAACCGCACTGCTGATGCCAACATGGCCTGCCGAAAGTTGGCCGTTGCACACCCGGTTTTATTGCTCAGGTATTAACGAGTTTACTCTTTAGAAAATTTCATAATGATTAAATTCCTTATTTCAAAATGTCTATGATGAACATATTGCTCTGAATCAGTATCACTTCCAGCCACCTACTCTTATTCTTGCTTTTTTATCTGCCCCACTGTAATCATTCCTTCTCAGAGCTCTCTTGGGTTGGTAGAGGCTGGTTTCCCCATGTATTAGGTAAATGGGGAGAATACCCCAAATGGAGCGGGCTGGAGATGGACAAGAGACATGAATCAATTGTGGAATAACAGACCCAATATTGGTTTTCCAAGTGGGTGGGTGAGGTTTTTTCCTAGTGTAATGTTTTCCCAGTGGAAATGGTGGATGTATGATAGTTTACGTTGTGAGTGGGTGACTGATTTTCTGGAGGAGTAGATGCTGGGATAATGATAGTCCGATCTTGTTCCTGGCATTTATCGGAAGGGCTTTTGGTTTCTTGCTGAAAACCAAACACATCCTTTTTGTGGGTGAGGAAAGGTATCAACCAGATGATTTTCTAATATCCCAAACCTGAATGCATCCACCATTGTGTTACCATCACTGTTACAATCTTATTTTAAATGCGTTATTGATAAATTATTTGAACAAGAAAATGCATCCTGGCATAAAAAGAGATGTTGAAGCGAATCATGCCCATTTTGTGTGTTCGATGAACTGGGAACAACAGATGGGGAAGGGTGGGGGGGGGGGGGGGGGGGGGTGGAAGGGGAATGGGATAGAGCAACACATGCTAAACAATGAGGGTAAATATAGTTGAGATGTAGCAGTCATAATGAATTTATGATGCAAAAAATATATATAGTTACCTCTTACACCTGTGTATCTGCACTGAGCCATTCATTATCCCTGATGTTTTGCAGTGATTTGTTTTCATTTGCTTACTCTTCAGACATTTGCCAATGATTGCCGCCCTGTTGCATGGACGAGTCCACTTGAATTTCCAGGAGTTCCGTCAGCAGAACCATTTGACTTTCTTCCTGCATGTTCTGGGGATCTTGGAGCTACTACAGCCATATTTATTTCAGAGTGAACACCAGGGGGCGATGCAGGACTGTCTGCTCTCCTTCATTCTACTCTTGGAGGTGAGTGAGAGTCGGTCAAGAACATTGGAAGTCTAATTTCTCAGTTATTCAGAATATGGGCCAATATGGAGAACAGGAAGCTTTAGACATTAATTCAACTGGGTAAAACTGTGCCCTGGTAAGAAATTCTGCCACACTAACCTGACAGATGCCTAGTGCACTATTCACTAACTTGTCTGGTTTCAGATGAAGGCTGTGATGCCGGCGACAATGAGTCTGCTAGAAACTGAGAACCTGTCCCCATCTGAATAGATCATGGTTGAAATGCGTCATAATTCCTATTTACCGGCATTGCAGTGAGGGTTTCTCCACCTCTGCCATTTGAGCTTCAAACCCCCAATTACTCTTGAGCTGATAACAAAATTCTGCGATCTTTCTCCAATCCTACCATTAACAAATTTAGTTGTATCTTGGTTATTGCCTCACAGTTCCAGAGACCCGGGTTCAAATCTGATCTCTGGTGCTGCCTGTGGGAAGTTTGCACGTTCTCTCTGTAATCACACAGTTTTCTTCAACATCAATAAGATAACGCAGGTGGGTGGTTTAATTCAATAATTGCCCCTAATGTAGATAAGTGGATGAATCTAAGGGGAGTTGCTGAGAAGTAGGGTAGAATGAAATGGGATGGGTGTAGGGTTAGTGTAAATGAGTGGTTGACGGTCTGTATGGACTGAGTAAGTTGAAGGAAATCCCAGACTTTTGGGGGAAATAGTTTCAACCGATCCCCCTATACCTCAATCATATCTCTCTTAAATCTCCTTTGTTCCAAAGTAATCAACACGAGCCCATTGTGTTCTCCTGGCAATTATAACTCTCCAACATCCCTGTGAGTTTCCTGTGCACCCTCTCAAATGCCATTACATCCTTTCCTTTAGAACACTGCCAAAACAAAAATTGTTAGTTTCAGATTGGAAGTTTGAAATGGATACCACAATTTCAACAGCTTTTTGGGTGAGAATGTACCGTATTTTTCCACCTGTGGTGTGACACACTTACTCCAGGTTATTTTAAGGTATACTACCTGCTTCTTCACTCTCTCCACTTGAGCAAATGGTGTGAAGGGAGAGGCTTTAATTGTTTTAAACACTCTTTACCCTTCTGTGCTGAACAAATAGGTTTCACCAGTTAAATAGTCAGAGGGCACAGGTTGTCACCATTCAGGCGATCAATCACATTACTGTAAAATGGGCATTTCCTGTGAAACAGCACCTCAGCATGAAAACAGAACTGGTGGAGATTAATCATGAGCTACTGCAACAGGCCTCAGCTGGAATGCAGGTTATAAAACATAATTCTGTGTTTTTTATTTAAACAGAACTATGGAAAATACTCCAGACTGCTTGCTTCCTTCATCAATAAGTTTGTGCATTTTATTCACAAGTTTATAACGTTCAATGCAACAGCAGCTGTGCCGTTCCTTCAGAAGCATTCAGATGTTCTCCAGTAAGTAGCCAATTTGATGTGTTGTAGAGGAAGTGGCCCTCTTAATGAGGGTTAAGACAAAGCACATAATTAATGACTGTTATTCATCAAGATTACCCCCTTACCCAATCCCACAGGGGCGGTGCGGTGACATAGTGGTAGAGTTGTTGCCTTACAGCACCAAAGACCCGGGTTCAATCCTAGCTATCGGTGCTGTAAGCAGAGTTTGTACGTTCTCCCTGTGACCACGTGGGTTTTCTCCAGGTGCTCCAGTTTCCTCCCACTCTCCAAAGATGTACAGCTTTGTAGGTTAATTGGCTTTGGTTAAATTGTAAATTGTCCCTGGTGTGCAAGATAGAGCTAGTGTACAAGGTGATCGCTGATCATCGCTGTAACTCTAAACGTAAACTAAGAAGGACTCAGTGGGCCGAAGGGCCTGTTTCCGCACTGTTTCTCTAAAGTCTAAAAATGCACTTGGTTCTTGGATCATAAGGTGGATCGGCTTTCAGTTAGTCACTGGTGCCTGAAGAACAATAGTTTATCATTTTATCTCGCTCTGTACAGGTAACAATTAATATATGGAATGCAGGTTCAATGTTTGGGTGCCGGCCCAGATACCTGGGAAGGGACCAGGTTGCGAGCCATGAAATTTAGTTTAGAAATACAGCGTGGAAACAGGCCCTTCAGCCCACCAGGTCCGCGCCGACCAGCGATCCCCGCACATTAACACCATCCTTAATCCACTAGGAACAATTTTTACATTTACCAAGCCAATTGACCTGTACGTCTTTGGAGTGTGGGAGAAAACCGCAGATCTCAGAAAAAACCCACATGGAGAAAAACGTACTAACTCCGTAGAGACAGCACCCGTAGTCAGGATCAAAACCAGGTCTCCGGTGCTGCATTCGCTGTGAGCAGGAACTCTACTGCTGTGTCACCATGACCAGGCATGGCAGCTTTACCTGGTGTAATATCCAAAGAGTTGCTGCACAGATCCAGAGATGCAGTTTAGCCATTCACAGGAGCTGAATGATGCCCACATTGGCACTCTTGAAATGATTGGTAAATGGGCAAGGGTTGTAACATCATGTAGCATTGTTCAGGATCCTGACCACAGTCAGAATCTTAGCTTGGATTGGAAATTATTTTCTAATTTTCTCCCAACAAAACAGTAATAATTAACAACTTGTGGCTGGTTGTGAGGCTGCTTCTAATCTGTGTCTTGGAGGTGTACCTGCTAATATGTGGTAGGCATCATATTGCAAGATAAGGCTGCCTGAAGGAGTCTGGTTGTGGTGGGCAGTATGTCATTCAACCCAGAGTGCAAGTCCTCCCCAGTTTATGTCTTAGGGACATCCACAGAGATTCAAGCGAATGATTTTTGGGAGACCAGTGGGATGGATTACGGCTGCAGGCATCTTCAGACAGGTGGGACTGGGCTTTTCTGTTTGCCGTCTCTCCCCACGCCGCCCTGAGCTGCAACAATCGGGTTTGGGTTGAGCTGAGCTGGTTCTCCCACTCACTCACTGAGTCCGTGAGGATAGCTGGCAGCCGCTCGCTCGCTCCCCCACGCCTGCTCGCTCTCCCATCTCACCTGTTTCTGTACCTTTTCCCAAACACTTTTGTGGTTTATTTCTGACATGAACAGTTCAGGATACGAGCAGTTCTCTGGAACGGAATCTTGTTGTAACCTGGGGTCTACTATCTTTTTTTTTATGATATCCTACCTCTTACAAATCAATATTGGGACAAGTTTAGGGGGTGGGGGGGAGGAGTGAGGGGTGGAGGTGTCAAATGCATTTAGCCCAAAAGTGTATAAATGGTCATTTGTGACACAAGAGAAGCCAATGTGCCCCTTATCAAGCAAAGCTAATGGTCCTTTAAAAAAAAAAGATTTGCAATTATTTGGATCATTATGTTCATCAGGGAAGGAAATCTGCTGCTCTTAAGTTGGTTTGACCTATTAATGGCTCCATGTGACTTAGTAAGCATTCACTTGTAACAGGAGTTACTGTATTAAATCAGAACATGAATAAAACAAGCTTGATTAGCCATTAGCAGCCTGAATTCAGGCACAGCAGAGCAGTTGACCTTGCTCTTGTTTACATCTGGGTCCATGTGCCTAAATCGGAAAAGCTGACTCACCGTCTAGTGAAGCAAATGCTAAACGTGCACACTGAGGCCGAGATGGTATCTTACAGGCAGGGTTCTAGACTCCCCCCATCACACTACATGGAACAGTTCCGTGTCATCTGAAGGGCAGACTGTGGTAATAAAATAGTTGTTTAACACATGCGTATGGCTACAGGAGTAGGTCAAAGGCCCGGAATCCTGCGGAGTAACTTGCCTCCAAATTCCTCAAAGCCTGTTCACCATCCGCCAGGAATGTGGAGGAATACACTCCATGTGCACAGACGAGTGGAGTTTTAATAACACTCAAGATGCTCAACACCACTCAAAATATTGAATCCCGCTTGATAGGCATCTCATCCCCAACCAATCACTCACTCCATCACTGATGCACAGTAGCAACAGTTTGTACCATTTAATAATGTACAACAGCAATGTTACTGATTGCAAGGAGAAGGGCCGCAAAAGCATGGGAACACCACCACCTGAAAGTTGCCCTCCAAGCCACTCACCACCTGACTTGAAAATATATTGTCGTCGCTTCACCGCCATTGGGTCAAAATCCTGGAACTCCCTCCCTAACAGCATTGTGGCTCTACCGACAACTCGAGGACTTCATTGGTTAAATAAGGCAGATCACTGTCTCTCTCTCAAGGGCAATTAAATGTATCCTCGGCAGGGACTAGACCCAATGAGGGATCATGGCATCAGGTCATATGTGGATAAGCAAACCACCTACTGATACCACCTGCGGTCCTCCGTCAGTTAATGAAGTGTGGAGAGTAGAGTGGGAGATGTCCAGCATCCATCCAGCAGCTTGGGATCACAACCACAGTCTTAGTTGTCTGAACCTTGACATGTGTGGTAGTCAGAGTGGTTCTGTGGTAATGTTGAGTGAACCAATGTGATAATTGAACCCACTGGACTTCATCCTGACCAATCACAGAATGATTACAGCACAGAAAGAGGCCATTTGGCCTATTGAGTCTGTAGCATCTCTAATTAGTCTCATTCCACTGCCTTCCTCCTTTCGCCGTACAAATTATTTTAAAATATCTCTGTAATTTCTGTTTGAAGATCTGTCTGACCATACCTGTATTGGTAGGAGTGATCACTGCACAGCCCTTGTGAAGACAAAATCTGCCTTCATACTATTGGGTTCTGTGGCATGACTCTTATGGTCAATGGCATAAACTTGGATCAGAAATTGAATCCTTGAGCCATCTTTAGTCAGGAGAATTATCCATTCTCAGCTTCCTCCTGAAGTCTTCAGCATCACAGAAGTCAGTTTGTAGGCAATTTTGTTCATTCCTGTGTCAAAAAAAGTAAATAAGAGCACATGACAAGGCAATGGGACCAAGCTTCATCCTGGCTTCAAGGAAACCGTGGAGACAGTACCACAGTCACTAATCAGAGCAAACTGTAGGCCTGAGTTCCCACCATGGCAACTGGACATGGCAAATAAAACAGAAACTCTTGGAAGGTCAGGCAACACTCGTAAAAGAAACAGTTTAATGGTTCATCTACAAGATCTTGCCTGAGAACTGTTAGTTTTTTATGATATTCAACTAGATGAATACATTTTTACGGGTATTAGATTGTTGTGAACACCCATCCAGTTTACCAGTATCCTCAAGGGAAGGAAATCTGCAGTCCTTCTCTTGTTTGAACTATATCTGACACCAGATGTATAGTAATTTGGGCTTTTTTTTTAAATGGCTCTAATCCACTCAGTTCAGTGGAGAGTGAACAATAAATTCGGACCTTGGCAGCAATACACACAGCCCACAAAATGAGTAGATTATTTTATTTTAACTGTACAAATTAGCCAAGCTATCCTAATTATAACAGCAAAGTCCACCTGAAAATGTGTGTAAAATTGCCCAAATATTTAAAAGACAGGACAAATTTAATCCAGCTGACTACAGGTCCTCTCAGGTTATGTACGCCCAAATTATGTACAGCCCAGACATACAGTCAAATGTTTCAGAGACCGGCTGGATGAATTTACCAGCTGCTGTTGGGCTGTTGGCATCTTCTGCCATCTGGGAACTCTGTTCATTTTGCCCTTCGTTGGCCTATATTTTTATTTAATTATTTGCTAGGTACTTGCGTTTCCAACTTGTTGAACTGTTAAATTTATAATAGTTCTCATGAATGAATCGCTGCCCTAACCTGGGGAAGCCCTGGACTGCCCAATCAGTCAAGTATCAAGTTACAGAGGGACTTGCCAACAGTGCTATCAAACATTGTTTACTCTCCGACTACTTGTTTACTTGGTTTGCGTTTTGCCCAGATTATTTTCCCTGGACCTTGTCTAAATATGGTCCAAAGAGCTGAACTTCAGAGGGTAAGAATTACCCACAGCTTCATCATGGCTGCAATATGCACTGTCTGCAAATCATAAATACTACAACACCTGCCAAATCACAATATCTGGCACCAAATTAGCGTGGTGATGGAAATATCACCAGCTAAAAATTCCTCTTCCAAGTCACTCACCACCTTAACTTGGATCAGGTGGGCCACTAAGTCTAAATGTTCGACCCCCCTTCCTTCCCAACATCACACTGACCACACTTACTCAAAAGAAGGCTGTGCCACCTTCTCCTGGGCACTTGGAGGAGAACAATAAATGATGCGCTTGCAAGTAATGCACATATCCCACAAATAAATAAAAACCTTTCAAATGTCACAGAGCAGCAAGAAATTGTCATGAGTTCAGTGCCTTTCCCTTCAAACTGCTTCAAGAAATAAGTGCTTGATAATATCAAAATTGATCATCTTTAACGCTCTGGGAGCATTATAATTTCTTGTATGCTAAAAACATTCCCTTTATTTTGATGTGCCCCCCAGTTACTTGTCGCGGGAGTACCCGGAGATGGCCCTACTTAAATCTTTGCTGGCTGGTTTAACCCTCCCCACTCGGACTGGACTCATCGAGGAGAATGTAGAGGATGAGGATGGGGGTGAGTAGATATTCCGACCAAATTGGTGTAGTCAAGCCATTGTGATTAATGCAGGAGAGGGAATTGAAGGTTTTGTGATCAGATTATTTATTTTGTTATAATCTGCTCTGCTGTTGTAAATCCAGCTTCATTTCAAAATGCTGTAAGATATTAGTATGCCTGTGCTGCCTAAATACTTGCATTTATATGGGGCCTTTCATTCCCTCAAAATGTTTGGGAAAACAACTTCACAGCCAACTTGGCATTTCTTGAGGCCTGGTCACTGTTTTTGGTCACTGAAAACACAACAGTTGATATGCTTTCGATAGCAGTGTAATAACAGACTCATCCTTCCCTTTTGCACCATTCCCCTCTACTGGGCAGTTGGAGGATGGATTTCAGCAAATCTGGAAAACAGTTGACTGCAATTCTAACTTTAAAAGGTGAAATTAT
>OY740801.1:17767197-18179419 GCA_963514005.1 Raja brachyura | reverse complement strand
TAGGATAGTTGCGAACACCATCAAATATGGCATTAATTAATGTGTCAACACTGTGAATGCAGGAGGAGTTTTTGTACTGTTCTTGTTTTGTATATATTTCTATATTCTGAATACAATTTGTTTTTGGAAATGAAAATATATACCTGCAAGGGAAGGGGGTTGGTCACAGGACGAACATGCAAACTCCACACTGACTGCACCCCAGGTCAGGATCGAACCCGGGTCTCTGACGCTGTGAGGTAGAAAAAGTGGGTAGAACACATAAATGACAAGGATATTTGGTTTTACATGGATAGGACAGGTTTAGTGGGATATGGGCAAAATACAGGCGAGTGGGACTAGAGTCGATGGGACAAGTTGGTTGGTGTGGGCAAGTTGGCCCAGGGCCCATTTCCACACTAAATGATTTTATGACTGTAGGTGCAATCAGAGTAATACTGAATATGAGGTATAGATACGGAGGACGTATGAATAGTTTTTGCGCAGTGTTTTTTTGTTCTGTATATATTTTTTTATTCTGAATAAGGTTTATTTTGTAAAACACTTGCACATACCTGGCCTCACATGAGTCCATAGAGAGACCCATACCCAGCAGTTGTCAATTGGAGCAAGCTTCTATGAGGTGCTACTTTAACAGGGAGTCCGTTGGGAATTTGAGTCGTGCGAGGATTTGTTTGAGATGGGTGATAGAAGTGCTGCTTTGTATGATAAATTATACTTTCTGGGTTTTTGAACATTTTATTTAGCGCTTGAAAGGAATTGGTGAGAACCAAAATTTTATACTGGATTTAAAAGGTGCAATGAATACAAGGAACTTTTAACAGATAAACATTATTTTAAAAGCCAATTGGATATCATGCGAGAAGAAAAGTGAGTAACTGGATGCATAGGACCAGACTGAATTGGCACGGCGGGAGATTATGCAGTTTGTGGAGACCAGTGTTGCTGGATTTTACATATTGTGGCACAGAAGGTGGCCTTTCGGCCCTATTGGAGCATGTCGACTCCCAACAGAGCAGCCCCATTGCACTCTTTATTTCTCTATGGCCTTGCAACTTTTTTTCCCTGTTGTTTCATCAACTGGTAGTGAGATAAGAAACACTTAAATATCTCCCAAGATATCCAAGGCCTCGACAGCAGGTAGAAGGGCTGATTGCCACTATGGCAATAAGTTATAACTCGAGGCCTAGGTGCAAACAGTGAATTACCTCTTCGGGGATAACTTGGTTAAGAGAAGCAATCAATTTCACGCTACTCTGTATCCAATTGGCTCAGCACCAGCCCGCCATCTTTTTCTCCTGGATGCACCTAACACCTTCCCGTTCTTGCCTCATCCCACCGCTTCACCTCTTAAAACTGCTATCTCCCCACTACACCCAGCCCTGTTGCGTGTTGTTGGCCCAAAAAACTTTGGCTATCAAATTTCATTGTGTTTTATTACCGTTTGCAGATCAATTTCCCTTCTGGGATAAATAAAGTTCTATCGTATCGTATTGTATCGAAATGTCATCTCTCCCTCTGCCTCAAGGAGTGCTACCTGACTCGATGAGTTCTCCCTGTGTTCTCCCTGTGGCTTGTTAATTGCTTCAGATCCTGGCATCTGCCATCTATTGTGACTCTGACGGGCTCAGTTGGCGGGTTAGGGAGCCCTAGAATTCTGAAAGATTTGTGTAAAAATGTGTAAATGAAGAAATGTTGAGTATAAGACCAAGAACGACGCAATGCAGAACTCGGAACTGACTTTGGAACTCAGTAAAGACCTCTCGAACTGAGCCTGCTCATCTTGCATGGGTAGTTTCTAAGTCTTGAGTTGTATGATTTAATACATGGAATCACAAGCTAGTACAGTGACTTAAATGCAAACTTTAGAGTTACAAGGGCTTATTGAATACCTGGATAATTTAAGTGATCTGGGTATTAATATAGGTTGAGTTGTAATTTAGTCAGGATGTTTTCTTTGAAAATTACATCAGCTGATCCCTTATAGAGGGATAACAATGTTTAAAGGAAAATGATTAGATATAGAGTAAGTTGGGAATAGACCAGCCCTGAAGAATAGGAAATTGAATCTGTGTGGTGCATGTAAGAGATAGCAGGGAAAAATAGCACAGACTGCGGTGATAGGTCGTCTATCTAACATCAGCACAGTTGGAGAGAGAATTAATCAAGAAATAAGGAGACTTTGTAACATACATGTGTGTGCAGGTATTTCTTACCGTAATCCCAGCTATAAGAGACATGCGGGTGCTCGGGAGGCCACGGGTGAACATCTGGGAAGATCGGCGGGGAGGCTGGCTGGACTATGGTACCTTCCTTAACTATGGTGCCGCTGTGGGGTTACGTTGTGTGTGGACTTCTGTGTTTGTGCTTTTTTTTAATAAATATGTTTATTTATGTATTTTTATGTTACTGACTGTAAGGAAAATCTATTTCGTTGTCTCTAAAATGAGATAATGATAATAAATTGAATACAATACAAGAATACAATACATGGACAAACATGATAACCTGCTAGAACATGCCATTGGTGTGTTTAATCACGTTACGTCACTAATATGCACGTTTGCATAAACATCATGCATGTACATCATGCATAACACTCCTGACACTATAACTGTTTTATACATCACTATTTTTTGAGAAAGAAAGATTGTATATGAATCCAAATTATTTGCAGATTTAACCTGGTCACAAGTTTTAGGAGTTTCTTTGATCTCCGGAAACGGAAGTGTTGTGCCATTGCATCCACTCTGTGATCTGAGGAAGGTTTTCCTTAAATAGACATAAAATGCTGGAGTAACTCAGCGGGACAGGCAGCATCTCTAGAGAGGAGGAATGGGTGACGTTTCGGGTCAAGACCCTTCTTCAGGCTAGTTTAAACCAGCATCTGCAGTTCCTTCTTACACAAGGTTTTCCTGAACTCACTTCAGCAGACTCCTCCCTCGTTTCTTCCACAGTCCTCATTGGACCAACGTCAGGATCAGCTCTGAAATTTTCCCTCAGTAGCTCTTGCAGGAATTAGGGGATTTATGTGTAGATGTCTAATTCTGACTCCTAAGATATATCTCCTTGTGCCCACACTTCCAATATCACTTCATCATCCATTTTCCCAGGCCAGGTTAATGCCCAATCTCTAACAGTGCCATTTACAACATTGTCCACATCCTTGACGCTCCATAATGAGTTCAACTGCACCACTCTGTGTGGAGTCACAGAAGCCACAACTGGACAGATTTCCTCCAGGTAAAGCCACCAAGGACATTGAATCTTCCACATCTGGTAAGAGGAGTGTACCACTGCCCAAGGTTCCACATTGACTTTGTTTATATTCACTAGAATTTAGAAGGGTGAGAGGATATCTTATAGAAACATGTAAAATTCTTAACAGATTGGACAGGCTAGATGTAGGAAAAATGTTCTCCATTTTGGGGGAGTCCAGACCAGGGGTCACAGTTTAAGAGTAAGGGGTAGGCCATTTTGGACTGAGTTGAGGAAATACTTTTTCAGCCAGAGAGTTGTGAATCTGTGGAATTCTCTGCCACAGAAGGCAATGGAGGCTAATTCACTGGATGTATTCAAGAGTTAGATATAGCTCCTAGGACAAACGGAATCAGGGGATATGGGGCAAAAACAGGACCCGGGGACTGATTTTGGACGATCAGCCATGATCATATTGAATGGTGGTGCTGGCTCTAAGGGCCGAATGGCTTACTCCTGCACCTATTTTCTATGTTTCTATGTTCTATGTTTCTATCCATTATGCCCAGTACTCTCGACTCAGAAAGAGAAGAAAAAAACCCACCTTACCCGATCACTACTCTCCTTCCCCAACTAAGCTCGAAACTCACCAAAGCCCGCATGTTATCTCAAAATGGCCGCTCAAAAGATGGCCGTTCCCTCTATCCCTGCCTCTCCATTTATACATCCTCCCGCCAACTAGTCCAAAGGAACTGCAGGACACACTGGCGTATCCAAATCTATGAAAAATGTTCACTCCAAATACAATTTTGTAATGCCTCTTTCATTACTTAGCTCTTAGGTTTAAGAGCTTAACTTAGGTTTTGCTCTCCTTTCATCCACGTTAGTGATGCCAAAAATAATTGCTTTTCCTTAACTGTGTTGGAGGCACAAGGTATTGCAGATGCTGTAATCTGGAGCAAAAAGCAAACTCTTCGACAAACTCAGCAGGTCAGGCAGCATCGGTGGAGGGAAAGGGATAGTCGATATTTCAAGCTGAGACCCTACAAGGTCAAATTGCCCTGAAACATTCACTATCTTTTTACCTGCACAGATATTGCCTGACCCACTGAATCCCTCCAGCAGTTTGTTTTATGGTCCAGCATGTGACTATGATTACACACCCCAGTTCATAATGCAAAGCATCACACACCAGCGATTTACTGGAGTGAACAAACAAAGACTCACCTCCCAGTCTCCAGTTATGTAAGTCATGGGCTGTTCACTGCCCTTTGACCCAGTTCCTTTTCTCAATACTGTTGTGAGAACTGAGCAACGTGTTCTGCAATGCTATTACGTGTCCTTGCTTTCACAACTTTCTTTGACCTGTTGCAATCTATTTACAACAACTTTTAGCTCAAGACAAACTATTTCCTTGTGTATGAATTCACACTCTTTTGAGCTTTGCAATATCTTTGCACAGCTGCCTAAACTCCTCTCCAAAAAGCAAATATTTTCTTCTCTGGATCTTGTGACTATCAGTAGATCTTAATGGGACGGGCAGTGAGTGCTCTTAACTTGGTGATATTGTCTTTACCCTGCTTGGAAAGTCTTTGTCAGTAAAGGTAAGTGTAAAACATTCTCAAATATCGCTGATTCAGCTGAGTTTATGACAGATCTGGTTTGGCGAAAACTTTGATTCCAGCAATCTTCAAAACATGAACCCATGACGTGGGCAGTGGGCTCTGCTCTTTGTCAACTGTCAGAACTATGCCAACTTGTAATCACCATATAGTCAAAAAGTCTTATCCCCCAGTTGTGTTAGCCAGTCCCACTGGCTTGTTGTCACTGGACCTCTGACCTACTCTAACTAATAGAACTCTTGTCCACTGGATTCTTCAGTGTGTATGATGCAATATGATACCACTTTATTTATCCCAGAGGGAAATTGGTCTGCCTCCAGTCAAAAGATACAGTTACAAGGCATTGAAAGTACATAATAATAATAATATTGAAATTTAAGTGATCAGTTATTGCACAGCACGTATGTAATATTGCACAAACGTGAAATTAAATAATCAAATAGAAATGTCCAGAATTTGTAATGTGCTAATATTGGGAAGTGAGGGGGGGGGGGGGGGTCAGTCTACACAATGACAGAAGGGGCAGGAGTTGAATCAGTCTACCCAATGACAGAAAGGGCAGGAGTTGTACAGTTTGATACCCACAGGGAAAAAGGATCTCCTGTGGCGGTCGGTGCTGCACCTTGGTGGAACCAGTCAGTTGCTAAAGGTGACCCTCAGGTTGACCAGTGTGTCATGGAGGGTGTGAGATGTATTGTCCAAGATGCTCCGCAGTTTGAGGAGCATCCCCTTTCCGAGACCACCTCCACAGGACAGCTGGAGCCATGCAAAAGGTTGATTTGATACCTGGCCTGGTACGCATCTTGGCATTGTAATCTGTAACACCACTGTGGGTGCCCTGGAATATTTCTGCACTCTCCCAGTGCTATGCCTGGGCCTGATTTCAAAGCAGCCATACTGGACAACTCCCTCAATGTAAAAGGAACAGTTGTGGGTTTCCAAGCTCACCCCAGCAGCTGTTCACTGACGCTTATCTATGCAAAGAGTTTTTTTGATGCTGACCTTCTGTCTTTGTCGCCAGTTTGTGGTGTATGTGTGTGCATATGTTACTCGCTCTACACCCTAGCAGAGTAGAGTATATAAAGAAACGCAAAGAGACATGATCAACAAGGACACATGTAACCAATACATTCATAACACTGCACAGGTGTGCATCTGTAATACATGACCATCCATGACCAACTTACGTATATATAAGGGTGGCACGGTGGCGCAGCAGTAGAGTTGCTGCATTACAGCGACAGATGGGTGCTGTCTGTAAGGAGTTTGTACGTGCTCCCTGTGACACACGTGGGCTTTCTTTCCACACACCAAAGGCGTACCGGTTTGTAGGTTAATTGGCTTGGTATAAATGTAAATTATTCCTAGTATGTGTAGGATAGTGTTAATGTGCGGGGATCACTGGTCAGTGCGGACTAGGTGGGCAGAAGGGCCCGTTTCCGCACTGTATCTCTTAACTAAACAAAGCTAAACTACACTAAAACTTGAAGAAAACATAATGCGGTCTGGGGATATAAGCTTTAATATGAACCAGGCAGATCAAATTTGCAAAGGTAGTCTGTATAATGAGTTCATTCGAATGCATTTAGGAACATTTTGTGGGGACAATATGTCTTGGACCCAACTAATGAAACCTTCGTTAAACATTAACTTGTGTTGTGAGATGATTTTAAAAAGTAATTTTAAAGTAAAGGATCCTCAAGGAAAAGTGATTATAATATTATAAGATTGTCAGTAGAGTTTGCCAGTATGCCTCAACCACTTTGTCTCCAACCACAGTTCCTTGAAGGTGGCATCAGAGGTAGATGGGGTATTGTGTTCAGTTCTGGGCACCATGTTATAGGAAAGATGTTATAAAGTTGGGAAGGGTACAGAGAAGATTTACGAGGATGTTGCCAGGACTCGAGGGCCTGAGCTATTAAATCTGACGTGCCAAATATCTTTGTTGCCACCCTGTTCACCTGTGTCACCATCTTCATGGAACGCTCTACCTGCCCCCCTAGGTCTCTGTGTTCTATAACACTCCTCAGGACTCTAAAGGGCCTGTCCTACCAGCATCCGACTCCATGCGATGAACGCGATCAAACTAGAAGTGGGGGCTGCGCGGAGGTCGGGTGATCCCCTATACAGGGCCGTTCCCACCAGCATGCGCCTGCATGCGGCAAGCGCGACCAAACTGGCAGCAGGGGCCGCGCGGAGGTCGGGTGAGTGGCGCAATGCGGCGCAAAGTGAGGCGAACTTGGAGCGAAGTCTAAGGTAAGTTCGCCAGGACAGAGAGGGGCACACAGAGAGGGGCACAGAGGCACACACACACAGAGGGCCACGGAGCCACACACATAGAGGGTCACGGAGGCACCTACAGATAGGTTCACGGAGGCACGATGTCGAGGCGGTGTGTAATGCGTCGAGGCGACTGCGAGCCGACAAGCCGTTGCCGTGCGGAATTTTTGTACATAGTCAGTTTTTCGGAGCCCCGCGCAATGTCAGGACGAACTCCGCACAATTCCGCACGGCTCCGGCAATCGAAGTGGGACCGGCCCCGCGACGCCGGACGGCTCAAGTGACCACGTTAGGTCGCCCTAATCGCATAGAGTTGCATGCTTGTAGGACAGGCCCTTAACACTTACAGTGTAAGTCCTGCCCTGATTTGTTTTGCCAAAATGTAACACCTTGCATTCATCAGAATTTAGGTCCAGCTGCCATCCCTCTGCCCATTAGGCAAGTTTAGTTTAGTTTAGTTTAGAGTTACAGTGTGGAAACAGGCCCTTCGGCCCACCGAATCTGCACTGACCAGCGATCCCCACACATTAACACTACCCTACACACACTAGGGACAATTTTACGTTTATACCGAGCCAATTAACCTACAAACTTGTACTTCTTTGGAGTGTGGGCATAAAGCAAAGATCTCGGAGAAAACCCATGCAGATCATTGGGATAACGCACAAACTCCTTAAAGGCAAGCACCCCCACTCAGGATCGAACCCTGGTCTCTGGCGTTGTAAGGCAGTAGCTCTACCGCTACGCCACCATGCTGCCTTAAGTTGTTTAAGTTCTTGTTGCAACCATAGATCACTGTGCACCACACCTCCAATTATAATGGCATCCGCAAACTTGCTCAGCACGACACTGACATTCTTGCACAAAGCATTCATAGGAATTATGAAATTACTTTTCCGTTTTTTTACAGCTTGTTGTCTTTAGACAAGGCTGTTCAAAAGTGGCAGGATGAGAGTGCCAACTCTCAGTCATCTGTGCCAGGCTTCTGCAAGCACTGGTCAATGGTCAGAGCTGGGCAGGTTCTGTCAAACTTATTGGACTGATCACTGTGTGATTATTTTTTAACCAAAAATAAATGTAATCAATTATTTACAAGAACAATATGTACAATACAATACCAATTAACCCACCACCATAATAAAACAAATATTCTTAAATATCAAATATACTGAGTATTAAACAACGATGTTACAGTCTTTGTCAAGGATGCATTCCACCCCCCGCCAACGCAGAAATCCCCCAGGTTGTCTGTGGACAGCGCAAAGTCCCTCTCTAGTACCACCCTGGCGCAGACGTAACCCTGGAAAATCATCACTGGGTTACACAGGGCACTGGGTTGGTGGAGTTTATGCCAGGCGATAATACCAGGAGTTGGGTTCATCTTGATACTAGCAAAGGAATTATTTAATTCCATTACCAGTTAAATCTTTGCATTTAGAATCCAGCCGAAGTCTAACTTGCAGATTTCTCCAATGTGTTACTTGGTATCGAACAGCTGACTGCTGGTGGCAGGCAACAGTTAATTAGATGGTCACTTATCATGAGCTATTTGTAGATAAGTGAAGTCCTCTTTGCACGGATGGTCAGCTCTCTGCAAGTTTGACTGCAGCTTTTGGGTACATCGAACAATAGATTCTGCTGGTAAATGGAGTTCAAAGGTTTACAAGGGTGGCAATATGGTGAAGAGGGGAGAAGATGTGCCGTTTGCTGTGAAGACTAAATGTCAATATAGAGAGTAAATTATAAATAGAGTAACAAATGACAGTTGCATTAAGCAGAAAAGCAATCAGTGGACAGTGGAAATGTTGGAGACGTTGCAATTGGAGAGAATTAGGTTTATCCTAATGGACAAATATGAACTTTTTGAACAAATATGATCTCCATTCACTGACTATATAAAGGGGTAGCTGGGCTCAGCATTGTAACTCAATAAGTACCCGGTGATAGAATCAGATGAAAAGATCTAATCTAAGACTTGTATACACGTCTCTATATATATTGTTTTTAGAAATTGTTCCATTCATTGTTAAGATGTATACTTCAATTTTTCTTTTTTTAAGTATAATAATTGTTTGCTAGTATTATTTTTTTTTTTAATTATTATTTATTATTATTTTTTTTTAATTGTGTTTTTTATTTCTTTCTTTAATTTTTTTTCATAAATAAGCATAATCAATATTATTTAATCACATTTCTTTGATTAAACATCTATTATCTCTTTACTCTTTACTCTTTTCACTCTAAAAAAAATAGAAGCTTATATATATTACTCTGTAATACTTGTATAACTTTGGAAACATGTAAAATGTGTATTTGAAAAACTGTTATATCATTAGCAATATGTATGGCTTCTAATAAAAATATTAATCAAAAAAAAAAAGAAAAGCAATCAGGCGTTGAGTACAGACACAAGAACATTGTTTGAGTTTCTGTTCTTTTTCTAAAGGTTCCTCAACTCCATTGACACTGCACCCTGTCCACGAGGAATCCAGAATGCTTCTTGTGTCCTGGACAACCAGGTGTGATAGAATTCTCATCAAGCAGGGCGGCACGGTGCCACAGCAGTAGAGTTGCCACCTTACAGCGCCAGAGACCCAGTTTTGATCCTGACTACGGGTGCTGTCTGCACGGAGTTTGTACATTCTCCCCGTGACCTGTGTGGGTTTTCTCCGGGTGCTCTGGTTTCCTCCCACACTCCGAAGACGTACAGATTTGTAGGATAATTGGTTTGGTAAATATAAGAAGTTGTCCCCAATGTGTATAGGATTGGGTTAGTAGTGTGCGGGGGTGGCTGGTTGGCACAGACTTGGTGGGCCGAAGGGCCTGTTTCCGTGCTGTATCTCTAAACTGGACTAAACTAAATAGACTCTGAGCAGCAGCTGGAGACAGTGCGGGCCATCCATGTAGCAAAGAATTATGCGGACAGCGCAGGTAGTGGATCACTCCAGTTATGAAGTATCTGCAGGCAGAGAGGGAATGGGTGACTGTGAGGATTGTGTGCCGCAAGGTCTGGCAAGTTTGGAGGATTCCCTGAGTCTATCATTTTCTCTAATGATGTCCTCATCTGAAAACTGGCTCCGTTCCAGTGGATGGTGATGGCATTCATGTGTGTATATATATTTATATAATGGTATATGGACACACTGATCTGTTCTGTAGTCATGCCTACTATGTTCTGTTGCACTGAAGCAAAGCAAGAATTTCATTGTCCTATCAGGGACACATGACAATAAACTCTCTTGAATCTTGAATCTCTTGGCACTCTCAGCACAGCTACAGTGAACAATGGTTCAATTTGGCAGCTCCAATACAAATCCAATCCTACCTGCTCCCCGTATCATAGGTTAGTGAGTCAGGATGCCGGCTTTGAGGAATTGAGGGCTTTCTCTTTGAAATGAAATGCTGGCGGGTTAGTAATTGGAGACGGAGGGTCAACTCCAGTGCATCTTCCCTGCCAACTGACTGGGATGGTCAAAGGCTAATCTAACAGGCCATGCAAACTGGGTTCATTATCTCACCCAGGGTGAGAGGCACAAAAAACATTCATTGGAGGATTAATTGTACATTTGAGTGAAGCAGCTTGGAAAACAATTATTTTACAATGAAGTACCTTAGAGCTTCTCACTTAATGCACACCTTACAATGCAACATCTCAGCACAACACCTTGGAATAACTTACTGCACTGCGCTTCAAACTGCAGCAACTTACAACACACTACCTGACATTGCAGTATCTTACAGTGCAGTATTTTACAATGCATCGCCAGATATTTTAGCACCTTACACCATTGGATTTATCCCCCACTGCACTTTGCAAAGGAGTATCTTACACTGCAGGGCAGTGCATTACATTGCAGCGCCTTAAACATAGAAACATAGAAAATATGTGCAGGAGCAGGCTATTCAGCCCTTCGAGCCAACACTGCCATTCAATGTGATCATCCAAAATCAGAACCGTGTTCCTGCTTTCTACCCATATCCCTTGATTCTAGCTCTATCTAGCTCCAGTGAATTGGCCTCCACTGCCTTCTGTGGCAGAGAATTCCACAGATTCGCCACTCTCTGGGTGAAACAGTTTTTCCTCATCTCAGTTCTAAATGGCCCATCCCTTATTTTTAAACTGTGACCTCTTATACCTTATAGAACAATAAGTTACAGCAGTACTGATATTCACCGACTGTTGGTGATACAATGCATGTCATCCACTATTGGTAGCACAACATGCTCGCTGGCTCCATTGCTTGGAATCTTCTCCAATGGAATTAACAGAAATGAGTTAAGCTGCTGTGAATTGTAGGTATATACAAAGTTCCAAAATAAAATAACCCAAAATTCTCATGCCCTGTTACAAGTAGCCTGAGTGAGCTTTAAATCTATACTAAGCCAAAATTACACCTTAACAGACTATCTGTTCGTACAGTAATTAATTTTATGTACATGAAGGGCACAGTGGTGCAGCGGTAGATTTGCTGCCTTTCAGCGCCAGAGACCCGGGTTCAATCGTGACTACAAGGTTTTGTCTGTATGGAGTTTGCATGTTCTCCCTGTGACCATGTGCGTTTTCTCTGGGTGCTTCAGTTTTCTCCCACATTTCAAAGACATGCAGGTTTGTAGGTTAATTGGCTTCTGTAAATTGTGCCTAGTGTCTGGGATAAGAACTAGTGTGTCAGTGATGGTGGTTCCCCCCTCACCATTAAGCCTGCCCCCCTAGCTTATGACATTTCCACCTTCAGTACCACTTTTGTATCTGCCTCCACCACTACCCCTCACATTGTGTACCAAGTACCCACCACCCTCTGTGTAAAGAAAATTGCCTTGCCTATATCCCCTTTAAACTTTGCCCATCTACCATTAAGCTAGGCCCCCTAGTTCTTGCCATTTCCACCTTGGGGAAAATGTTCCGACCCTCTACCCGATCTTAGCCTCTCATAATTTCGTATACCTCAATCAGGTCTCCCCTCAGCCTCCGACGCTCAAGAGAAAACAATTCAAGTTTATCCACTCTCTCCTTATCAGTAATACCCGCCAATCCAAGCAGCATTCTGGAAAATCTCTTCTGCACCCTCTCCAGAGCCTCCACATCCTTGCTGTAATTGAGTAACCAACATTTTGAAATTGATATTTAATGTTGGGCAACAGCAACAATGCAATGAGAAAACATATTCCATCTGGTAACACACATGATGAATGTATAACTGGTGACATTATTTGACATTATGTTAAAATGTCCCGTGAGATTGTGGGCTCTCAACAATTTCTCTGATTGATCTGGGAGTTCTAGATGCTGAATTGTGGGACAGTTTCACAAGCAGTGAAATAATCTGCCTTAACTCCATCTCTGAATTACTTCATCTCTGATCTAAATAGAAATGAATGAGTTGTTCTCTGTGGTGTCATTGTTATTGTTATGCGGTGTAAACATGCTCACTATCTTGGATGTGGCAATAGAGAAAGCAGCCATTGTTTACATCATGCCCAGCAGTCAGCCTACATAATCAATCACAACTTTCAGGGCTAAACACGTCCATTTTCTCTGGGGAAGGAGAAGAATGATTTTGCATAGCTTGTATTTCAGTGGACGTACATTCAAGTTATGTTGTTACAGAGTTTCAAGTACTTTTATGGCGTAAACAACCTCCCCTTACTTCTCAGTGTTAAAAGTTTGAATGAAAATGTAATAAATTACTTTCCACATGTTCTGGCAAATGTTCAATTTCTGTCGGCGCATTGTGAGAATAACAGGAAATGATGTTGCTTCAAGATAGGGCTCTGGTGAAGTTCGTGTGCTGCTTGCGTTCAGTTGGGGAAAGCCCTCCTGAACCAGTTTGAGAACAGCAGTCTCTTTTGCCCAAGGGTTTGCACACGTTGTTGACTGGGCTGGCTGCAGGTGAAGACAGCACTGCGCTTCTTTCCTGTTTCTCCAGTCTGAAACCATGTGGGAAGAGTCTAGGACCAGAGACCACAGCCCCAGAATAAAAGGTCGCACCTTTAGAAAGGGGATGAGGAGGACTTTCTTTAGTCAGGGAGTTGCGAATCTGCATAATTCATTGCCACAGAAGGCTGTAGAGGCCAGGCCAATAGATATTTTTAAGATGGAGATTGACAATTTCTTGATTAGTGCGGGTGTCGGGGGTTATTGGGAGAAGGCAGGAGAATGGGGTTGAGAGGGAAAGTTAGATCAGTTGAATACACTTGATGGGCTGAATGGCATTATTCTGCTCCTATAACTTATGAACTTATAAACGTATGTTCCATGAGATCAACAATTGAATTGAATTGAATTGAATACAATCTCCAGCCAATATGCAACACATGCACATGACGCCCGTATAATGGGGATCCTTGATGATAGGTGCCGATTTCTTGAGACAATGCAGATGCTTTCGATGATGGAGAGAGCTGTGTCCATGATGAACTGGGCTACTCCACCACTCTCTGCAGCCTTTTACTTTCAAAAGGTCATATGGTACATTAGAATTAGGCCATTCAATAGACAATAGATAATAGACAATAGACAATAGGTGCAGGAGTAGGCCTTTCGGCCCTTTGAGACAGCACCGCCATTCAATGTGATCATGGCTGATCATCCACAATCAGTACCCCCTTCCTGCCTTCTCCCCATATCCCCTGACTCCGAAATCTTTAAGAGCCCTACCTAGCTCTCTCTTGAAAGTATCCAGAGAATTGGCCTCAGGCACGTGCCGTCCGGATTGGCAAGGTAGGCACTGCCTACCCTGACTAAAATTATGAAATGGCAATTATTAAATATAAATAGTAAAGGCATGGGAGAATTATGCCTATCTAAGAGATCGATCTCTTCGGTAGGCATAATTCTCTGTGCCTTTCATCCGCAGCACTTGTAACATGGGAAGCTCTGTGCAGCCCAGGTGCCGTCAGCGCTGCTTCAAGCTGTCAGTTTCAAACGGAGTTGAAGGCAGCAGACATTCTGCCTTTGCAGCACTGTGTATGCGCAGCAGCATACTACGCATGTGCATTGCGAGTTTCTTGGCGGGGTTTTCGAATATGGATTGCCATTATTTTAATAGTATCTCAGGAAACTATTTAGGAAAGGCAAGGGGCAGAGGCGGGCACTAGAGAGTACACCAGTGGCTGTACACCTTGGAAATAAGTACTCCTGTTTGAGTGCTGTTGGGGGGGACAGCCTACCTGGGGGTAGCAACAGCGACATGGCCTGCGGTACAGACACCGGCCCTGTTGCTCAGAAGGGTAAGGAAAAGAAGAGGAGGGCATTAGTAATAGGGGACTCTATAGTTAGAGGGTCAGATTGGTGTGGATGCAGTCCGGAGACCCGGATGTTAGTTTGCCTCCCTGGTGCCAGGGTCCGGGATGTGTCTGAATGTGTCCAAGATATCCTGAAAAGGGATGGAGAGGAGCCTGAGGTCGTGGTACATATTGGTACCAATGACATAGGTAAAAAAAGAAAAGAGAATTTAGGGAGTTAGGAAGAGAGTTAAGGAAAAGAACCGCAAAGATAACCATCTCAGGATTACTTCCTGTGCCACGCGACAGTGAGAGTAGGAATGGAGCAAGGTGGAGGATAAATGCCTGGCTGAAGGACTGGTGCAGAGGGCAGGGATTCAAGTTTCTGGATCAATGGAACCTCTTTTGGGGAAGGAGTGACCTGTATAAAAAGGATGGGTTGCATTTGAACCCGAGGGGGACCAGTATCCTGGCAGGGAAATTTGCAAAGGCTACCGGGGGGACTTTAAACTAGAACGGTTGGGGGAGGGACTAAAATAGAAAAAGCCAGTAGACGGGGTCTGAGGCAGGAAGCAGAGAAGGGAAGCACTCGGACCCAACATGCAGGGGGGAAAGAAGAAAACAATAATAAACAGAGAATAAGGGGTGGTGGGTTTCCAGGGCAAAAATCAAAAGGGGCCACTTGTCAACATAATTGTATAAGGAGTAAGAGTATTGTAAAAACAAACCTGAAGGCTTTGTGTCTCAATGCGAGGAGCATTCGTAATAAGGTGGTTGAGTTGAATGTGCAGATAGCTATTAATGACTATGCTATAGTTGGGATCACGGAGACGTGGCTCCAGGGGGACCAAGGCTGGGAGCTGAACATCCAGGGATATTCAATATTCAGGAGGGATAGACAGAAAGGAAAGGGAGGTGGGGTAGCGTTGCTGGTGAGAGAGGAGATTAATGCAATAGAAAGGAAGGACATTAGCTTGGAGGATGTGGAATCGATATGGGTAGAGCTGCGAAACTCTAAGGGGCAGAAAACGCTAGTGGGAGTTGTGTACAGTTCACCTAACAGTAGTAGTGGAGTTGGGGATGTCATCAACCAGGAAATTAGAAATGCGTGCAACAAGGGTAAAACAGTTATAATGGGTGACTTCAATCTACATATAGATTGGGTGAATCAAATGGGCAGGGGTGCTGAGGAGGAGGATTTCTTGGAATGTATGCGGGATAGTTTTCAAAACCAACATGTAGAGGAACCAACGAGAGAGCAGGCTATTCTAGACTGGGTATGAGTAATGAGGAAGGGTTAGTTAGCAGTCTTGTTGTGCGTGGCCCGTTGGGCAAGAGTGACCATAATATGGTTGAGTTCTTCATTAGGATGGAGAGTGACATAATTAAGTCAGAAACAAGGGTTCTGAACTTAAACAAAGGTAACTTTGAAGGTATGAGACGTGAATTGGCCAAGATAGACTGGCAAGTGATTCTTAAAGGGTTGACAGTGGATGTGCAATGGAAGGTCTTTAAAGACTGCATGGATGAACTACAAAAATTGTTCATCCCAGTTTGGCAAAAGAATAAATCAGGGAAGGTAGTGCATCCATCCTTAACAAGGGAAATCAGGGATAGTATAAAAACAAAAGATGAAGCATACAAATTAGCCAGAAAAAGCAGCCAACCAGAGGACTGGGAGAAATTCAGAGTCCAGCAGAGGAGGACAAAGGGCTTAATTAGGAAAGGAAAAATAGATTATGAAAGAAAACTGGCAGGGAACATAAAAACTGACTGCAAACGTTTTTATAGATATGTGAAGAGAAAGAGATTAGTTAAAACAAATGTAGGTCCCTTGCAGTCAGAAACAGGTGAATTGATCATGGGGAACAAGGACATGTCAGACCAATTGAATAACTACTTTGGTTCTGTCTTCACTAAGGAAGATATAAATAATCTGCCGGAAATAGCAGGGGACCGGGGGTCAAATAAGGTGGAGGAACTGGGTGAAATCCAGGTTAGCCGGGAAGTGGTGTTAGGTAAATTGAATGGATTAAAGGCCGATAAATCCCCAGGTCCAGATAGTCTGCATCCCAGAGTACTTAGGGAAATAGCCACAGAAATAGTGGATGCATTAGTGATAATTTTTCAAAACTCTTTAGATTCTGGAGTAGTTCCTGAGGATTGGAGGGTAGCTAATGTAACCCCACTTTTTTAAAAAGGAAGGAGAGAGAAAATGAGGAATTACAGACCAGTTAGTCTAACATCGGTAGTGGGGAAACTGCTAGAGTCAGTTATTAAAGATGGGATAGCAGTACATTTGGAAAGTGGTAAAATCATTAGACAAAGTCAGCATGGATTTACGAAAGGTAAATCATGTCTGACGAATCTTATAGAATTTTTCGAGGATGTAACTAGCAGAGTGGATAAGGGGGAACCAGTGGATGTGTTAAATCTAGACTTTCAGAAGGCTTTCGACAAGGTCCCACATAAGAGATTAGTATACAAACTTAAAGCACACGGTATTGGGGGTTCAGTATTGATGTGGATAGAGAAATGGCTGGCAGACAGGAAGCAAAGGGTAGGAGTAAACGGGTCCTTTTCAGAATGGCAGGCAGTGACTAGTAGGGTACCGCATCGCTCAGTGCTGGGACCCCAGCTATTTACAATATAGATTAATGATTTGGACGAGGGAATTGAATGCAACATCTTCAAGCTGGGGGGTAGTGTTAGGTGTGAGGAGGATGCTAGCAGGCTGCAAGGTGACTTGGATAGGCTAGGTGAGTGGACAAATGCATGGCAGATGCAGTATAATGTGGATAAATGTGAGGTTATCCACTTTGGTGGCAGAAACAGGAGGGTAGACTATTATCTGAATGGTGGCAAATTAGGAAAAGGGGAGATGCAACGAGACCTGGGTGTCATGGTACGCCAGTCATTGAAAGTAGGCATACTGGTGCAGCAGGCAGTGAAGAAAGCAAATGGTATGTTAGCATTCATAGCGAAAGGATTTGAGTATAGGAGCAGGGAGGTTCTTCTGCTGTTGTACAGGGTTTTGGTGAGACCTCACCTGGAGTATTGCGTACAGTTTTGGTCTCCAAATCTGAGAAAAGACATTCTTGCCATAGAGGGGGTACAGAGAAGGTTCACCAGACTGATTCCTGGGATGACAGGACTTTCATATGAGGAAAGACTGGATAGACTTGGCTTGTACTCGCTAGAATTTAGAAGATTGAGGGGGGATCTTATAGAAACTTACAAAATTCTTAAGGGGTTGGATAGGCTAGATGCAGGAAGATTGTTCCCGATGTTGGGGAAGTCCAGAACAAGGGGTCACAGTCTAAGGATAAGGGGGAATTGCTTTAGGACCGAGATGAGGTAAACATTTTTCACACAGAGTGGTGAGTCTCTGGTATTCTCTGCCACAGAAGGTAGTTGAGGCCAGTTCATTGGCTATATTTAAGAGGGAATTAGATGTGGCCCTTGTTGCTAAAGGGATCAGGGGTTATGAAGAGAAGGCAGGTACGGAATACTGAGTTGGATGATCAGCCATGATCATATTGAATGGCGGTGCAGGCTCGAAGGGCCGAATGGCCAACTCCTGATATATTTTCTATGTTTTTATGTTTCTATGAAACAAAGAGTGAAGACGGGCTTAATGTACCAATAACGTGGTAAGTGCATTTCTTGGTGCTTCATTTTTATAAATACTGTATTTCCCGGGGTGGGGCAAGAGCTCCGTTCACAGTGTTTGGGGAGTCTGGCGTTGTGAAGGAGGGGATTGGGATTAGTAACCCACTTGCCACGTTCCGGTCTGAGTGCAGGTAGATGGGACTAGGTGAGAGTAAGTGTTCGGCATGGAGTAAAAGGGCCGAGATGGCCTGTTTCCGTGCTGTAATTGCTATATGGTTTTATTGTGGCCGGTGAGTGAATTAGCTTGGGTGGCTACCACAGCACTCTGGGCACGAACAGCAGAACTGGCTGCCACTTCCGAGGACTGACTTTGAGCGGCCGCCGGGACCCGACAGCAGAACCGGCTGCCACTTCAGCCCCTTCTGCTGGTCCCCGCTCACCTCTGGCAGTGCTCTCTGTCTGAACACCTCTCACCTGCCGCTTGCCGGCCGGCTTCCCGCAAATCTTTAAATTCCGACAGCGCGCTCACGGGACCAGTTGAGGTTACTCGCCTGTCGGAATTTAAGGATTTGCGGGATGCGGTTGACATGAGCGAAGCCGGCAAGCAGCAGGTGAGAGATGTTCAGACGAAGAGCACTGCCAGAGGTGAGCGGGCCGGCAGAAGGCGCTGAAGCCGGTTCTGCTATCGGGTTCTGGCGGCTGCATGCACCCGAGCTGCTTCTATACCCGGAAGTGGCGGCCAGTTCTGCTGTCCGTGCCTGGAGCGCTGCGGCAGCGGTGAGTGAGTTACTGATATGATCTCTGACCCCCCCTCCTTTTCAACACTCCTGCCCTCCCCGCATCTTTAACCACTGGCACAGTGATTCTCCACACGCTGTGAAAGGAACTCTCCCTCCAAATGGACCCTTGAATTAGTACTGTCATTCAATAAGATGACAACTGATTCAACGTCCCGGTGTGCTCCCACCATCTCTCCACCTGCCTTCATCCTCCGTCCCCCACCCATGCAGTAATTAAAACATGAAGGAGATTGAGAAGCCTTGGTAAAATTAAATTGTTACTTATTTTTTATTTTTTACGAAGAGAACAATCTGCGCATGCGAGGTTTAAGTTTTTTTTTAAAGCCGGCTGACTGCCTACCTTGATTAATTACTCGCGGCACGTGCCTGATTGGCCTCCACCGCCCTCTGAGGCAGAGAATTCCACACTCACAACTCTCTGTGAGAAAAACTGTTTCCTCGTCTCCATTCTAAATGGCTTACTCCTTATTCTTAAACTGCGGCGCCTGGTTCTGGACTCCCCCAACATCGGGAACATGTTTCCTGCCTCTAGTGTGTCCAAACCCCTAACAATCTTATATGTTTCAATAAGATCCCCTCTCATCCTTCTAAACTCCAGAGAGTATAAGTCCAGCCGCTCCATTCTCTCAGCATATGACAGTTCCGCCATCCCTGGAATTAACCTTGTAATCCTACGCTGCATTCCCTCAATAGCAAGAATGTCCTTCCTCAAATTAGGGGACCAAAGCTGCACACAATACTCCAGGTGTGGTCTCACTCGGGCCCATCAAGTGGACTCCGCCATTTATTCATGGCTGATCTATCTCTTCCTCCTAACCCCATTCTCCTGCCTTCTTCCCATAACCTCCTGTGAATTGTAATTGCTGTACATGGCTAAGCTGCAACCAGTTAGGATATTTTCTGCAGTATATCTATAGAGTACAGTATTTGTTACAGTTTTTGGTAACATGCCAAATTTCTTTAAACTCCGAAGAAAATATCGACACTGGGACACTTGCTTCATGGTGACATCCTTATACTGGGCGCAGGATAAGTCATTTTAGATGTTAACACCCAGGACTTTGGAGCTGCTAACTCTCTCTCTACTGCCGACCCACCTATGAAAACTGGCACGTGCTCTGAAATAACTGTGTAATCTTGTAATTCACTTTTGGTGAATTAATATTTAATACACAAAGAAACTCACAGACAAATGCCATATCACCCACATTTCTGCAGAACTAATCCTCCCCTACTTTCCCATTGACATTTTTCCAACAGGCTTTCTGGCACATTTGTTTTAACAAACTCATCAGTAATTGGGAAAAGAATCTGTGTGAACTGCCAGCTGAACCTTTCCATGAATGTGACTTCGTTTAGTTTAGTTTTAGTTTGGAGATACAGAACGGAAACAGGCCCTTCAGCCCACCGAGTCCGCGCAAACCAGCACCAGCATTATCCTACACACTAAGGACGATTTACAATTTTACATAAGCCACTGAACCTAGAAACCTGTATGTCTTTGGAGTGTTGGCGAAAACCCGGAAAAAACCCTCGCCGGTCATGGGGAGAACGCACAAACTCCGTACAGGCAGCACCCATAGTCAGGATCGAACACGGGTCTCTGGCACAGTGAGGCAGCAACTGTACCTCTATGCCACTCTACCGCCCTGTTGGGTTCCATTGCTTAGTCATCTTCCCTCTCCTGTTGTTGCTGCCTGTAGTGCTCCCAGCCACAGCTTGTCCCACTAAACCTTGCTCCCACATGCAAAAACCCAAATCGCATTCATGGAGTCAGACAGCATGGAAACAGGCCATTCGGCCCATCTTATCCATACCAACCAAGATGCTCCATTCCTAGAGCTGTACTACCAACCCACAACTGGCCCTTTCTTCATGTCCGTCTTACCCTTCTTAAGCCTCGTTTTTAAGGACCCCTTTATCATGCATTTCGGTTATAGCGGATGGAGCTGCCGACCTTCACTGCCAGGCTGGGTTACCAGTGGCGCCCCCAACCTCTTCCAGGCTCGGCTGCCTGGAATCCAGACCCAGTTCCAGACCGCGAGTCTTAAGAAGGGTCTCGACACGAAACGGCACCTATCCAGATTTTCCAGAGATGCCGTCTGACCTGCTGAGTTACTCCAGCACTTTGTGTCCTTTTGCATGTTAACCAGCATCTGCAGTTGTTTCTTTCTACTACTTATACAATGATAATCCCTTACTCGGTTATAACAGACAATCGGCAATAACGGGTACCATTCACCCCCTCCACTGTCTGTTGTAGCAAGGGTTTACATATTTGCACCGTATGTAAGCTTCCAGTAATTGCCCAGATAATGCCATCCATTCCACTGGGGCTTTGCTTGGCAAGATGATGCCACAAGACTCCAAAGAAGGGTCTCGACCCGAAACGTCACCCAATCCTTCTCTCTAGAGATGATGCCTGTCCCGCTGGGTTACTCCAACTTTTTGTGTCTACCTTATGTCACAAAACGTAATTCAGTTCTAATATCCTGTAACTATGAACTGTGAAGAGGATGTTAGGAGGTTGCAGGGTGACCTGGACAGGTTGAGTGAGTGGGCAGATGCGTGGCAGATGCAGTATAATATAGATAAATGTGAGGTTATCCACTTTGGCGGCAAAAACAAGGGGGCAGATTATTATCTCAATGGGGTTAGGTTAGGTAAGGGGGAGGTGCAGCGAGACCTGGGCGTCCTTGTACACCGGTCACTGAAAGTTAGCTTACAGGTACAGCAGGCAGTGAAGAAAGCTAATGGAATGTTGGCCTTCATAACAAGAGGATTTCAGTATAGGAGTAAAGAGGTTCTTCTGCAGTTGTATAGGGCTCTGGTGAGACCACATCTGGATTTGAGGAAGGACAGCTTTGTGATTGAGGCAGTGCAGCGTAGGTTCACGAGATTGATCCCTGGGATGGCGGGACTGTCATATGAGGAAATTGAAAATACTAGGCTTGTATTCACTTGAGTTTAGAAGGATGAGGGGTTATCTTATAGAAACATATAAAATTATAAAAGGACTGGACAAGCTAGATGCAGGAAAAATGTTCCCAATGTTGGGCGAGTCCAGAACCAGGGGCCACAGTCTTAGAATAAAGAGGAGGTCATTTAAGACTGAGGTGAGAAAAAACGTTTTCACCCAGAGAGTTGTGAATTTATGGAATTCCCTGCCACAGAGGGCAGTGGAGGCCAAGTCACTGGATGGATTTAAGAGAGAGTTAGATAGAGCTCTAGGGGTCAAAGGATATGGGGAGAAGGCAGGCACGGGTTATTGATAGGGGACGATCAGCCATGATCACAATGATTGGCGGTGCTGGCTCGAAGGGCCGAATGGCCTCCTCCTGCAACTATTTTCTATGTTTCTATGTTACTACATATGCAACACCAGGGAGACCTTGCTTAGGTTCCCAATAAGACGCAAATCGTTGCCTTTGCATTTGAGTTTCAGGAACCTTTTCAGCTCTGCCACTAGGTGTTCAGCACTGAGATGTAACATGTGGTTCCATCTAAGCCAGATTTGTGTAGCAGTTTGTTCTTCCGTTAGGAAAGGGCCCGCTTCCTCCGTCTGATGGAAGTGGTCCACCTGGTGGCTGCTGAGGAAACAGCAGCAGGTAGTTAGATAAGAAACAGCAGTTTGATTTTTACTAAAAATGTCTTGCATCTGCAGTCTCCTGTGTCTCAGCAAGTAGTTAGATTCTGTTTAGCAATTTCATTGCATTGCATAGGGTTGGATGGAACATGTAGGAATAACTTACCGATTGCATGTATAAGCAAACAACACAGCTAAAGTTACACAAAAAGCTGGAGAAACTCAGCGGGTGCAGCAGCATCTAAGGAGCGAAGGAGATAGGCGACATTTCGGGTCGAGACCTTTCTTCAGACTGGTCAGGGATCAGGGAAACGAGAGATATAAACAGTGATGTGGAGAGATAAGGAACAATGAGTGAAAGATATGCAAAAAAGTATTGGTGATAAAGGAAGCAGGCCATTGTAAGCTGTTTGTGGTGTGAAAATGAGAAGCTAGTGCGACTGGGGGGGGGGGGGGAGATGGAGAAGGAATGTCAGGGAAGTACAGAAGCTGGGACATAATGTTACAATTGTATAAGGCATTGGTGAGGCCGAACTTGCAGTTTTGGCCACCCTCCTTTAGGAAATATGCCATTAAGCTGGAAAGGGTGCAGAAAAGATTTATGAGGAGGTTGCAGGACTCAAGAGTTCGAAGTATAGGGAGAGGTAAGTGCAGGCTAGGAATTTATTCCTTGGAGCAGAGGAGGCTGAAGGATGGTCATGTAGCAGTGTATAAAATAACAGGAAAATATACAGGGTAGATGTGTTTTTTCCCCAGGGTAGGGGAATCAAGAAATTGAAAGCATAGATTTAAGGTGAGAGGGGAAACATGTATTAGGAACCTGAGGGGCAGCTTTTTCACATAGAAGGTGGTGAATACATGGAATGAATTGTCAGAAGAGGTAATTGAGACAGGTACAAAATATATAAAAGTCATTTTGACAAGTACGTGGTTAGGAAAAGTTTTGAGAGATACATTTTTAAATGAGGAAACTTTTTCACCTAGAGAGTTGTGAATCTGTGGAATTATCTGCCACAGAAGGTAGTGGAAGGCAATTCACTGGATGTTTTCAGGAGAGAGTTAGATATAGCTCTTAGGGATAACGGAATCAAAGGATATGTGGAGAAAACAGGAATGGGGTACTGATTTTGGTTGATCAGCCACAATCATATTGAATGGCGATGCTAGCTCGAAGGGACAAATGGCCTACTCCTGCACCTATTTTCTATGTTTGTATGTTTCTATAAGAGCTAAACATGAGCAAATGGACTAGCTTAGATGGAGTATCTTGGTTGGCATGGATGAGTTGGGACGGACCTCTTTCCATACTGAATGACTCTATGTCTCTTTATTAACAAATATGTGATCTATTCCGCCATCTTAAATGATAAGTGTGGAAACAGGTCCTTTTGAGTCCGCACCGATCAGCGATTACCCCACACACTAGCCCTATCCTACACACTAGGGACAAATTACAATTTTAACAAATTTAAATAGCCTTCATTCCTGCATGTCTTTAGAGTGGGGGTGGATACCAAAGCACCTGGAGACAACCCATGAGGTCACAGGAAGAATGTACAGTGGCTTGCAAAAGTTTTCATACCCCTTGAACTTTTCCACATTTGGTCACGTTACAACCACAAATGTAAATGTATTTTATTGGGATTTTATGTGATAGATCAACACAAAGTGGTGCATAATTGTGAAGTGGAAGGAAAATGATACATGGTTTACAATTTTTTTTACAAATAAAAAACTGAAAAGTGTGGCGTGCAAAGGTATTCAGCCCCCTTTACTCTGATACCCCTAAGTAAAATCCAGTGCAACCAATTGCCTTCAGAAGTCACCTAATTTGTAAATAGAGTCCAATTGTGTGTAATCTAATCTCAGTATAAATACAGCTGTTCTGTGAAGGCCTCAGACGTTTGTTAGAGAACATTAGTGAACAAACAGCATCATGAAGCCCAAGGAACACACCAGACAGGTCAGGGATAAAGTTGTGGAGAAGTTTAAAACAGGGTTAGGTTATAAAAAAATATCGCAAGCTTTGAACATCTCACGGAGCACTGTTCAATCCATCATCCGAAAATGGAAAGAGTATGGCACAACTTCAAACCAACCAAGACATGGCCGTCCACCTAAACTGACAGGCTGGGCAAGGAGAGCATTGATCAGAGAAGCAGCCAAGAGGCTCATGGTAACTCTGGAGGAGCTGCAGAGATCCACAGCTCAGGTGGGAGAATCTGTTCACAGGGTAACTATTAATCGTGCACTCCGCAAATTGGGCCTTTATGGAAGAGTGGCAAGAAGAAAGCCATTGTTGAAACAAAGCCATAAGAAGTCCGTTTGCAGTTTGCCACAAGCCATGTGGGAGACACAGCAAACATGTGGAGGAAGGTGCTCTGGTCTGATGCGACCAAAACGGAGGTTTTTGGCCTAAATGCAAAACGCTATGTGTGGCGGAAAATTAACACTGCACATCACCCTGAATACACCATCCCCACTGTGAAACATGGTGGTGGCAGCATCATGCTGTGGGGATGCTTTTCTTCAGCAGGAACAGGGAAGCTGGTCAGAGTTGATGGGAAGATGGATGCAGCCAAATACAGGGAAATCTTGGAAGAAAACTTATTAGAGTCTGCAAAAGACTTGAAACTGGGGCGGAGGTTCACCTTCCAGCAGGACAACAACCCTAAACACACAGCTAGAGCTGCAATGAAATGGTTTAGATCAAAGCATATTCATGTGTTAGAATGGCCCAGTCAAAGTCCAGACCTAAATCCAAGTGAGAATCTCTGGCAAGACTTGAAAATTGCTGTTCACAGACACTCTCCATCCAATCTGACTGAGCTTGAGCTTTTTTGCAAAGATGAATGGGCAAAAATTTCAGTCTCTAGATGTGCAAAGCTGGTAGAGACATACTCCAAAGGATTTGCAGCTGTAATTGCAGCGAAAGGTGGATCTACAAAGTATTGACTCAGGGGGGCTGAACACTTTTGCACGCCACACTTTTCAGTTTTTTATTTGTAATAAAATTTGGAAACCATGTGTCATTTTCCTTCCACTTCACAATTATGCACCACTTTGTGGTGGTCTATCATATAAAATCCCAATAAAATACATTTATGTTTGTGGTTGTAACGTAACAAAATGTGGAAAAGTTCAAGGGGTATGAAAACTTTTGCAAGCCACTGTACAAACTCCATACAGACAACACTCATCGTCAAGATGGAACCCGGGTCTCTGGCGCTGTCAGGCCGCAACTTTACTGCTGCCCCACAGTGCCGCCCTTTGTTTACTTGCTATTCGCCCTGGTTCAGTTGAGAGCATCCTTGCCCCTGAGCCAAAAGATGGTGGTTTAAGGTCCATTGTCAGGAACAAAAATCCAGTCTGATGCTCTATTTGGATCCAATTAGGGAACTTTGCAGCTGCCATCTATTGGATCAGATGATAAATGTTCTCTTCGCTGCTATGCTCTAACTGACGGCCAAGTTTCCTTCAGAAAATATTTAATTGGCTGTAGAGTATTTTACCATTCCCTGAGATCATAAGTACAAGTTTTGTTTTCTGTCAGTTCTCATCAGTGTATTCTGATAAGTGTTCTTTAGAAACCACACTTCATTCCTCTTCTCATCTGTCTGCAAACCCATGACATAATACAAACTCGCTGACCCAAAATGAGTTTAAGCTTTTTGGATACTACTTGTAAAACAACACTTGCTTCCAGTATAACACCACACCCTGACCTTTCACAATTTTTGTAAATTCTGTGGTAATGTGTTTTTAGTCCATCCACTAACTTTGAAGTATTTAACTTGCTTTTGGACTTCAGCCAAAAATCTCCAAAATGTTGTAGAAATGTATTTGGTTCTGCAGCAATGCATTATGTGTTTAGCTGATTCTTCATAACGTAGAAGAGGCAGACTGTTTTGCAATAAAGCCTGCTTCAGCATTAGATGTTCGATTGCATAGCACATGATTTAAATTTGCGAGGTGATTTGCAGTGAAGAATTAGAACTTAAAGGCAACTAATAACTCCCAACGTAATGAAAATTGTGGTTGTGTTTTGCCCAGCAGGTGGCATGCCTATACAAGGAGCTTGCACAGTATGCACGGGTGACTCAATTCCTTTGCAAGCTCAGTTGAAGGCTCTCTGATGAAACTTATTCGTGGCGCATTCGGAGGAATCCAGGTGTAACTGCCTTTTATTCTTTTACAAACCTTGAGTTGGATGAAAAGTTTGAACTGAGATTTCTTGCTGCCACCCTTTATAGACGGATCCCATCTCTCTCTCTCCCTCTCAATTTCTGTTCCATTGATTTTCATGTCCACGCTGACCTTTTTGCCCAACTGCACATATGCCACTTGACCACATTAAGAAAGTAAGTAAGTTTATTGGCCACGTATTCACATACAAAGAATTTGCCTTGGTGCTCCAACCACAAGTAACAACATGACCTACAGTGACAGTTACGAATGACTCAGAAAACACTAAACATTAATAATAATAAAACATTAATGATAAAACACCATTGATCAAGCATGTGAACCAACAAAATACCAGATCAAAGGGAGGCTACAGATTTTTGGTTGTTGAGTAGAGCAACTACTCGTGGATAAAAACTGATTTTATGTCTGGCTGTGGCAGCTTTGACAATCCAGAGTCGCCTTCCAGAGGGAAGAGTTTGTGGCCAGGGTGAGAACGGTCAAAGATGATCTTGCCCGCTCGCTTCCTGGCCCTTGCAGTGTACAGTTCATCAATGGAGGGAAGGTTGCAGCTAATAACCTTCTCTGCTGATCGGACGATTCGCTGCAGCCTCCAGGTGTCGTGCTTGGTGGCTGAGCCAAACCAGACCATGATGGAGAAGGTGAGAACAGACTCTACGATGGCCGTGTAGAATTGGACCATCATTGCCTGAGGCAGATTGTGCTTCCTCAGCTGCCGTAGGAAGCACATCCTCTGTTGTGCCTTTTTGACTGTGGAGTCGATGGTTCCCCCCCCCCCCATTAGGCCAGCATCCTTCTATATGCTATGCAGTGATGGTATCTGATCCACCACCTCCTCTAGCAACGAGTTCGAGACATCAACCACTCTATATGTAATAACTAATTTCCCTTCAAATCCCCTTTAAAATGGATGGAAAATACATTTTTTTGTTTCAGTCAAGAATGACAATTGTGTAGGTATGTGTGATAGTCTATTTAGTAAGTGCATTTCTAAAGTAAGACAAATCATATTCCTTAAATTATTATTATCGGTAAAGCATTTTAATAATTCATATCTGGCTTCATCTTAAAAAATGTTCTCTGTGTGCATTAGTAAAGATTGCAAAGAATGTGGTCAATTGCAAACATCTAGTCGAAAGCATGCTGTTACCTCTCCCCAGAGTTATGCTATTATATAGTTAATCATTGGGCAGTGCAGGAATATCTATAAATAGGAAGGAGCTATTTCAGGAGTGACTCGCACTGTTGCTCACCAGAGATTATCTAAGTCAAGGGCTAAACTTGCAAATATTTGTGTCAATTATCAGAATTTTTTCCCTGTTTTAACGTTCAAATCCACATTCATGAAGGAAAATGCCAGCGAAAACGTGTTCTTCTGACATCACACCTATCCCCAATGGCTTTGCCACTGGACCTAATTGACTCCAAAAGTTCTCAAGGTATCCTGCCCTCTGATTTAAACCAGTGGGACGTATGCACAGGCAAAATGAGGGTGGTCACCAAGCCTGACAGGAAAGCCAAGTCTACATGAGTTTATGTTGCTGTGAGACTTTCAATTATCTGGGAGTGTTTTTTTATAACATTTCGAACCATGAAAAACATTTAAATGCTGACAAAAGACTTTTAACAGCTGGTAAGCAGTCAGGGCATACCTTGTGAAACAAGGCCTAAGGCCTGCTCTCAGTTCAGAGCCTGCCTTACCACATGGAACACCTACTGCAGCTCTCCCAGCTACTCCAGCTCTCCACATCTGGAGAAAGTGTGTGAGACCATGCAGAAAATCACAGGTGGTTATATTCAATGATTTAATGATACTTTATTATATCACAGTTGGTTATATGGGGCAGCGGGTTGTGTCCAGAACAATCTCCCGCATTACTGCAGGGAAACTACTGTGCACTAATTGATCTTGGTCACTCTGCCTTTCAGGACAGTGTATGTTACACAGTGGCACACAGCTCAAGTGACCTGGCTTCAATCCTGACCTCAATAGCTGTCTGTGTGGAGTGTGATCACATGGTTTTCCATTGGGTGCTCTGGTTTCCTACCCTATCTGAAAGAATTGAGTTTAATTTATTGTCACATGTACTGAGGTCTAGTAAAAAGCCTTTGTTGCGTGCTAACCAGACATGGAAAGACAATACATGAATTACAATTGACCCTCTACAGTGTACATGATAAAGGGAATAATGTGCGGGTTGGCAGGTTAATTGGCCACAGTAAATTGCTCCCTAGTGAAAAGGTGAGTGGTGGAATTTGGGGGGAGTTGTTGGGAACGTGGAGAAAATAAAATGAGATGAGCATAGGATTAGTGTACAAGGGTGCATGATGGTCGATGTGGACTCAATGGGCCGAAGAGCCTGTTTACATGGATATGACTCTAATGTCGCACTCCAATATCTAATTAATGACACAAAAATAAATCAAAGTCCCGTCCAAGAGATGGATGAAGTTAAAATTGGGGACTGCGTTACATCGGCAAGCACACACCTAATTATGTTCCACTCTGTAGCCCTCCTTCACCTGAAGACTACACTTGATTGTGATTCCCCACGAGGGAATGCCATGGGTGACCTGCTCGTAGTCATTAATCCTACACTGTGAATGTTGTGATATATCACTGATACAGAGAGCGCCAAGTCCTGACGGCAGCACCAGAGGCTGCAGTTTGCCATTAGAGAAACCTAACACTAGATCAAACTGCACCATGAAGTTCAGAGAGAGCGTAGTCAAAAAGATAAATATTCTGGAGTAATCAAAGGGCTATAATTATTGACTCTCGGGAGATTTGTGTTATGGGAATAGCAATAGATTCAGTCCTTTCTTTTGACGTTTAAATGCACGTCTAATTAACTTGATATCCAGTCAAAATGTACACATCCTCAGTACACTGGAGACTTCCATGCTTCAGTAATAACATTTCATGCATGACTAGTGCAGCACAGGTGAGCTGTATATCAGGGATTTATATTTTGAAATTATTACTGTTACCATCACGGCAACACAAAATTGCATGCATTTATACATGCAGAGTTTAGAATGGTTTTAATACTTGCTCCAAATCCTGGCATCACAGCATATTCTCTCCCTTGTGGTCCCCCCTCAACAAGTAGTAGTACTAGTAGTAAACTTTATTGTCAATTCAAATAATGCAACAAATAGTTACACAGAGGATTGAAATTGTGTTTCCCCAAGTCTAGCCTGTACTGTGCAGACAACTTTGCTGTGGCTTTAAGTTTACCTAATAGAATAAAACAGATAATAATGTATTGTCTGCCAATCGTACGTTTCTTCCCCTTTAACTATGGAAAGAATTATTGGATGAGTTGGACAGTACAATAAGACCACACTTGGTCTTGTTGATGTGTAGGGGCCTACATTGGGAACACCGGATGCAGTAGATGAGGTGAGAGAAGATGGATGTAAATCTCTGTCTCACCTGGGACTGCTGGGGTTGCCTGGACGGAGGTGAGGTATAAGGACAGGTGTTACATCTCCTACGGTTGCAGGGGAGAGTACCTGGGGAGGGGATGGGTTAGGTGGGAAGGGATGGATGAACCAAGGAGTTACGAAGGGCGTGGTTTCTGTGGAAGGCGGAAAGGGGTGGAGATGAGAAGATGTGACTGGTGGTGGGATCACATTGGAGGTGACGTAAATATCAGAGGATGATGTGTTGGATGCGGCAGCAGGTGGGGTGAAGTGTGAGGACCAGCGGATCTCTATCCCTGTTGCGTCTGGGGAGAGACGGAGCGAGAGCAGAACTAAGGGACACAGAAGCACTCGGGTTTCTCTGTCTAACATGGAATACTATGAGCGGAAGAACCAGCATTTAAAGAAGGCTCCTTACCTCCTTCTTGTTAGATACTGGGGGAGGGTTACTTGTGGATCCAGATGACACTAACAAATAGAAAACTTGTCAACTGCTTTGTTCAGATTGATATATTTAAGTGTCTAGACTTTTTAAGTGTATCATTCTGAACAGACAGCCACAATCTAGGAGCTGTAATACATGACTCAGTATTGACTGAGTGATCCTGGACCCTGCT
The DNA here is from genome assembly GCA_963514005.1 of Raja brachyura. The sequence goes on along the minus strand of OY740801.1, from coordinate 18,148,848 downwards.
CCGGTAAAATTGGTTGGTTAATCTGTCTAATTGGGTGCATTTTTAAAGTAAATTACAGGCTTTACACAGAATCTACGGTGCAGACATGGGCTATTTTAACCAACTTGCCCGTGTGACGTTTAATCTCCTGGCAAGATTGCTTGCTGTTTAATTACATCTTCCCGCTACATCCTGCACCACAACAACATATTTAGCAGAGCAAGTCACCTCCGCAGGAATGAGAAAACAGAGATAAGGAGGGATGGGTTTAAAAAGAAGAATGGGATTTTTAACTTCAAGCTATTATGTAATCTGGAGTGGACGTAGCAAGTAAAGGGTTAATGAGTGAACAACATTTGATGTGAGCTAGGATGCAGGTGGCAAAGTTTTAAATTGATAGAGTAATGGTGTCATTTGGCCCATCTGTCCATGCTAACCTGTGGACATCCATCCCTACTGATGCCATTTTCCAGCACTTGGCTCATATCTTTTTTATGCCTGGGTAATTCAAACGCTCATCAAGGCACATGTATACCATCAGCCACTCTGCTTCCATCACTCTCTAAGGTAATGCAATGCATTTCAATGAATACCATATTAGATACTGATCAGCTGTTCATAGGAATAATCAGTTGTGGAGATGGAGATTTGGGTTTCAGCAGCAATTGAACTGAGACAGGCAGACAGGGAAAACATTACAGTGAAAGTGGGTAATCAGTAATTGGTATGGAGAGAAGCATTGAAGCTCACATTAGGTCCAACAATGATGGGAAGGTTACCAAGACTGGTTCAGCTTTAGACAGTTGCTCTATCCCTTTGCCTCCATTCTATGCTTTAATATCATTACTACAGAGCAGTTTTCATCAGTCTCGATATAAAAAGGTTCACTTGTTTTGTTGTAATCTGTTGTTGGCTCTCTTAACTTAGCTGCTTTATCCAGGGTTCACTGGCAAATGGACAGTTTCTGAAATAATACAAGATGTTCTTGCTCTCAAGCCTGTAGTCAGAGTTCCTCAGATAAAGTTTTTAATGCTTATTAAACTTGTCACAATTTCAGAAAATGAACACGACGCAGGGAGGAATGAAAATAAGAACAGCAATGCCAAAGAGCAGATGGCTCATAACCTTTATGTTACAGGATGTGTATCACTGGTACTTATCAATTTGGTAATTTCCTAAATTATTTGCAGGGAGTTTCTCTTGGAGATCCCCCCCCTCCGGCAACTAACAAGAACTCAGCAGGAAGCCTGCAGAAAACTTGTGAAACGGGCTTCCCATTGATTTCCCACAGAGGTGTCAAGAATTTCCTGACATTCATAATACATTATGAAGGCCTGCTCATTGCATCAGCCACAGGATTTAACTAACTGGCTGTAAAGTGTGGTAGAAGATCCTGAAGTTATGATGGTTGTCGACTCATGCAACCAAACTCGCCTACTTTACCACATTGATGTCTTCTTAACTCAGTTCATTCATTTTGAACAACATGATACTGGTTTCTTGCTTTCACCCTTCAGTGAAATCAGAGAAGCATTCTTCTGCAAGAAGTTTAAGCATTCCCTCCTCTACACTCACAGCCTCATAATCGTGAACATTAAATCAAATGCCTTATATAATGTTGTTAAATCAAAAACCTTATATAATGTAACCAGCTGAAGTTAATAGCATATGCTCAAAATTGTCACTGATTTTCATTCTGGAGGAAGTGATATTGTAAGTACTGCTTTTAAACTGTCCATGGAACTGATACAACTTGTGGAACTGAATTATTCTGATGACTGCAGGTCATTGGGACAATTGGACAATCGACTTTTAACACTAGGTGAGTGAGCAAGCTTTCACTGCTCAAGGATATTTCAAGCAGGATATTAAAATCCCCTTTGCAATGATACAAATGAGGCAGTATAATTAAACACCATTTATTCCTCCTAAACACTTTTTGTGTCAAATAAATAACATTTTATGAGGCATCAAATAAATAGAATTTTATGAGCACAGGCAGACAGGGTGGTGAAGGAAGTGTTTGTCATGCTTGCCTTCAGGCATTTGGTCGGGACGTTCAGTGCAAAAATTGGGACATCACATTACAACTATACAAGACATTGGTTGGGCTGCTCAGAGTGTACAGTATTGGACACCTAGTAATTGGAAGAATGCCATTAAGCTGGACAAGGTGCAGACAGAAATTCACAAGGATGTTACAGAGACTGGAAGATTTGAGTTATAAGGAGCGACTGGATAAGCTGGGGCAGTTTTTCCGAATTAGAAGCTAGATGAGGGGTGACCTTATAGAGATATATAAAGTCATGACGGATGTTAAGGTGAATGGTTACAGTCTTTTTCCCAGAGTTGGGGAGTCTAAAACAAAGGAGCATAGGTTTAAAGTGAGAAAGGAAAGACTTAAAGGGGACCTGAGGGCAACGTCTTCAAACAGAGGGTAGTGTGTATATGGAGGAATTGATAGTCACAGGTACAATTAGATTATTTAAGAGACATTCAGACAAGTATATGGATAGGAGAGGTTTTGAGGAATATGGACCCAATGTAAACAAATGCAACTTGCTCAGGCAGGCACCTTGGTCAGCATGAATGGGCTGTGCTTAAGGACCAGTTTCCACGATGTTTAGCTCTATGATTGTATTTCAACTATAATATCTAGTAAGGTATTTGCCAGTGAATGGTCTCAGTGTCTTGGAGTGGGCAGAGGACTAAGCACACAACTGTGGATATGTTGTAAGAAAAGTTGAACAGCATATTTTAATGTTATTACATATTCACTTTGAAAAGATGCTGACAAATCATCCTTCAAATGGTGTCCATCATTGATCCTGCATTTACATAACACCTTTAAATAAGTATGAAACTTTAAAAAAAATCTGAATGCCACAAGCTCTGTACAATAGAAGCAGATAACAGGCGAATTCGAATATGTAGATATTTTGGAGCTGAACAGTGCTTAGATTAGCAATGTATTTACATGAGGAGTGCAGTGTCCAATATACCAAGAGAAAGTTGGCATATTGCTTCCAATTTGATTTACAATTGGATTGTAAAATTGTCCCCAACAGCAGCACAGTGATTGATGCCAAACTATTATTGACTGTTGTAGGCTTTTGTTCGTCTCTCACGGGGCCTTCAATCAGCATACAAATCCAGTCCAGAATGACATTGTAGCACAACAGTGTTCTTTAAATAGCAATAAAACACCTCTGATATCCTTGCCTTTAAAGATCTAGCCAGTTGTGGTGGAATGCAATTTTGGTCCTTTATGCAACAGAAAAGGGGTCTTCTTTGAGTCTTTTGTATCAAAAACTCAATTGATGCAAATATTTACGGGTGTTTCTCAGACACATCTCTTTAGTGTTTTTTCTGATGATTTCTTTATTCAGTTATCAATGATGATGCAAATGCAGTCCACCATAAATACTGTGGGTTAGGGATTCTTCTGCCATTAAATACACGCACTAAGCCTCCAGCTGGGAGTTCCACACCTGTTTACTCTGGTCTTTTGGGAGAGGTATTCCAAATGTACTCCAAGTACAACTACGTGTTTACATTCAAAATGTTTGTGGTGTTGATTACTCTTTCATTGCAAAGTGACCATTTACTATCAAGTGCATCTGTGAGCTGGATCCAGTGATAATTGACAACAAGGTTCTGCTTCCAAAACTAATCTCGAAAGCACATCATTGCAGGAGGTTGTTTGATAAGGCTGCTAAACAAGATGAGAGCTTGTGGTATTCGAGGAAAGATACTAGCATGGATTTAAGATTGGCTATATGGCAGTAGGCAAAGAGTGAGTATGAACGGTCTTCTTCTGATTGGCTGCAAGTGACTAGTGGTTGTCCCACAGGGGTCGGTGTTGGGTCCGCTACATTCCACATAGCATATTAATTATTTGGATGATGGAATTGATGGCTTTGTGGCCAAGTTTACGGATCATAGGTGGAGGGGCAGGTAGTGTATAGGAAGCAGGGTTTGCAGAAAGACTTGGACAGGTCGGGAGGGGGGGCAAAGGAGTAGCACATGGAATACAGTGTAGCAAAGTGTGCACTTATGTAAGCTGGTGGTAGGAAAAAAGATGTAGAGTACTTTCTAAATGGAGAGTGGATTCAGAAATCAGAGATACAGAGGGGCTTAGGAGTATTGATGCAGGATTCCCAAAAGGTTAATTTGCAGACTCCATTTCCTCTTCCTCTCCCCATCCGTCTCGCTCCTTCTCCTTCTCCTCTCTCTCTCCACCTACCTGTTTCAGTTCTTTAACAGTTTTCTCTGCTTTTGATGCCATTCAATCATACCGGTATTGTTACTATATTGGGTGACTTTTGTATATTTTTCAACTTGGGGACAAAGTCAACTTATGCACATAGCGTATGTGAAATAGGTACAAGTTTATTTCCCGGGGACGACCCTTACTGAACCACAAAAGACAGAGGACTCCAATTCCTTGATTTGTAAGTAGCCACAAGCTGATATTAAATGAGTTACTGTTTCTACATTGGAACTCAAGTTGACATGACATGCATGACATGGCTCCCACAGAAATGCACACAACTAGATTGGCTTCGTATCAGCTTTCTGCCATTTCAAATCCAGTCTCAACCATGATTTTTGAAACAGATTTTGGATCTGAATTATTTGGCAGGGTTTGCACAGATTTAGACTTTGCTTTAGAGATACAGTGTGGAAATTCGCCCTTCAGCTTACTGAGCCCACGCCGACAAGCAATAACCCCATGCACTAGTACTATTCCATGAGCTAAGGACAATTTACAATTAACAGAAGCTAATTAACCTACAAGCATGTACGTAATTAACCTACAAACCTGTTCGTCTTTGGAGTGTGGGAGGAAACCAGAGCACCCGGAGAAAATAAAAGCAGTCACACGGAGAACGTACAAACTATGTATCGACAGCACCTGCAGTCAGGATCGAACCCGGTTCTTTGGTGCTGTAAGGCAGCAACTCTACCGTTGCACCACCATGCCCCTTTGTGCTACACGGATGGTATAGATAATTATTTTTCTTTTATTCAGACGCTGACTTTGACTGTTGCAAGGAGGTAGACTTGTTGTCTATTTAAATATGACATGGGTGATCTTTCCCTTTTCGACACTTCCAGTGTGTCTTGGGCACAAGGAAGGATGCCAGCAGCTAACATTTGGCCTTGCATCAGCAAGCATGTAAATATCACACAGGAAATAAGTCATCAGCATGATAGTTACATGACTCGCAGTTCCTCCTGTTCAAGGCAATGAACAACTCAACTTTTAAAGCATCTTAATTATGATGTTGCTTGAGCAAGAGCCAATTGATGCTGATGTGGAAATAAAATGATGGTGCAAAGTGCAGCAGGGGCCTGATTGGAAGTTGGTCAATGTGTTATTATTTACCTAAATGATGCATTCTACAATCTCCTTCATGCTATCCATGTATGGTGATGTGAATCTTCTTGACCTTGCTTTCTATTACTCTATGTCATGGTGAGATACCATTCACCCAGCCAGTTGAAAATCATCAGTCTGTTTCTGTACTTAATAATCACAGATTCATACAACATGGAGGCAGGCCTTTCAGCCCAATTCGTTCAAACTGTGTCAAACACCATTTTTAACACTAACCTTATCGTAATCATTTTATTCCCTCTACATTCCCATCAACCCTACCCAAATTCTACAACCCACCTGTTCCAGGGGAAATTTACAGCATCAAATTAACTTAACTATGTATTTTTGTACATGGGAGGAAACTAGGAGCACCCAGGGGAGACACATACACAAACCATTCGCACAGCACTGGATGCCAGGATTGAATCTGAATCGCTGGAGCATTGAGGCTGTGGCTCAAATAGCTGTATCACTGTGCTGCCCATATCTAACTTGTGTTGGATTTCGATCATGTATCTGAAACGGTTGTGAACACTGCGCAGCCCATCGCCGGCTCTGATTTCCCCACCATTGAAGGGATTTATCGGAATTGCTGCCTCAAAAAGACAGTCAGCATCATCAGAGACCCACACCATTCAGGCCACACACTCATTTCACCCCTGCCATCGGGAAGAATGTACCGGAGCCTGAAAACTGTAACCTCCCGGTTCAGCAATAGCTTCTTCCCTACATCCATCAGGATATTAAAACACTACAGCCTGTTCTGTTGAGCTGCAGCAAGTTGGAATTTATTGTTCTATCTGGGACATATCACAATAAAACACTCTTGACTCTTGACATTTGAAAATCTGAACATAGACCATACAGCACAAGAACAGGTCCTTCGGCCCACAATATCTATGTAGAACTTGATGCCAAATTAAACTAATCTCCTCTGCCTGCACGTAATTCATACCCTACCATTCCTTGCATATCTACGTGCCTATTTTGAAGCTTCTTAAATGCAACTGTTGCATCTGCTTTCACCACTACTCCTGGCTGTATGTTCCAGGCACCCACCACTGTGTAAAATACATTTGCCACACACATTTCCTACTTTAAGGATGACAATAATCTCACGTCGACAGCTAGAGCAACCCAGATATTAGTACAATTCTGGATCACTGTTCAGAGAACAAGACCAATCTTCCTGACTGCTGGCATTGAAAACATTCGGCCCCGAGACATCCTTTGTTTGAGATCTGTAACTAGTGATGCAGCTCAAAAACAGAAAAGATTGTGAATACTCAGCAGCACCTGTGGAAAGAGAAATGGACAGTAACATGCTCCCACATCACAAAGAGATGTGGTTGATTATTAGTTACTACAAAAATACCCCTTACTGTGGGTGAATGGCAAAAATAATTAGTTTATGGCCATGTGTGAGAGTGAGGTACAGGAAAATAAGAAAATAAAGCATGGGACTAATGGAGCTGGCATGGCCAAATATCCTCCTTCTGTGTCATTAGACGTAAGAAGATAAGAACTAGGCCCAATATAAATTAAATTAAAACACACACACACAGAACATACATAAGAAAGAACAACATAAAAGACAAATGTTAAAGATGCTGAAATTTCATTACGAGCACATTTTCTAAAGCACTCTGCTTATGAGTCCTTTTCTGCAAGTTGTCCACCGTGGGTGAGGAAGAGTAGCAATTGAGTCTGTCTGGTGGTACATTTTGAGGCACCGTATGCTATATCTCATTGTGTTCACAAGTTTCTTCATTATTGGGGATGATTGTGGATGGAATCCAGCAGAGGGCAGTTGTGTATTAAGCTTTGCATCACTTTATAATGTGAATGGGCAACAATTTATGGAACTATCTATAAACCTTGAGTTTAAGAAGGAACTGCAGATGCTGGAAAATCGAAGGTAGACAAAAATGCTGGAGAAACTCAGCGGGTGAGGCAGCATCTATGGAGCGAAGGAAATAGGCAACATTTTGGGTCGAAACCCTTCTTCCTTCACTCCATAGATGCTGCCTCACACGACGAGTTTCTCGAGCATTTTTGTCTACCTATAAACCTTGAGAATTGATTCCAATAAACTAACAAGTAATATAATATAAAATAATATTAACACAAAGAACTTACTAAACCTTTAATTACAATTGCAGCATATAATCTTAATTGGAGAGCTACAAACCTTTTAAATAATCATGGAATTATATTACTTTTACCTAAATCTCGGGTGTAGTCATTGTCTGATTAGGCGCCATTATTTAAAACAGTAGATACAAAATGCTGGAGTAACTCAGCAGATCAGGTAGCATTTATGGAGAAAATGGATAGGTGACGTTTTGGGTTGCGACCTTTCTTCAGACAGATTGTGGGGGGGTGCGGGGGGGGATGAGTGGGAGGGAAATTAGAAGCGAGAAGGGCCCAGACAAATCATGGCTGACAACAGATGATCTCAGATGAAGTGGTTCCCCGATAGGCAGATTGTGGAACAGAGATTAGATATAGAAGCAGGTATGAGCCCCAAAGTGACATACGGTTGCGAACTGGGAAGCTAGTTAAAGGGTTGTTGGTAATGGGGGAGGGATTGGTGCAAGGTTAGTCAGGATTCAGTGGGTGGGGGGTGGGGAAATATAAGGAGGGAGGTTGTGTTGGGTGGGTTAAGAAAGGGGAGAAGAAGGGCGGTGTTCATAGAGATTAACTAAAATTGGAGAATTCAATGTTCATACCATTGGGTTGTAAACTTCCAAAGCAGAATATGGGGAGCTGCTCCTCCAGTTTGCATTTGGCCTCACTCTGGCAATGGAGGAGGCCCAGGACAGTAAGATCAGTATGGATATGATAGAAAGGTAATTTAAAACAGCACCGTGTCATAATTCCTATGGTAATAAAGTAACCGTCAGCAATTACAATTTAATCTCCACCTTTACTCTTCAACGCATGTTTTTTGATGGCCTAACTTTAATTTCATTGGTCCTGTAAAACCACTGTTCTCAATGTGTCCACCAAACCTTGCCCTTTAAAAGAATGTTATTTACATTTAAATGATTTGCATTGATCTGCAATTGTGCAAGTCTTTCTCTATTGTAGACATTTGGATTATCAACTGTGCAAATTGATGGCAGAAAGAAACAGAGGATATTCACAATTTATTTTACAGTTTGTCCTCAGTATGATGAATATAATTAACAGAACACATTATTTCCCCCTACCTCTACGACCTTTTTTTTTTGCCCTATCCCCTTTGAGATTATTCCTCACATTCTGGTCTTTGCAACTAATAATTATCATTACTTCATGATTAGTGGCTATGCTTTCAGCTCCCTTGACCTTCAGCTCTGTAGTTTTGGAGATGGGCACACCAAGAAACTTGAAGCTGTTGACATTCTCCACCGCTGTCTCCTCAACGAATACTGGTTTGTGGATCCACAGCTTTCCCCCATCTGAAGTCAATAATTAGCTCTTTGGTCTTGCTGACGTTGAGAGCAAGATTGTTCAATCAGATTTTCAATCACCCTGCTGAACATTGATTCATTGTTGTCTGCTATTCATCCAACAACGGTGGTATGGTCGATTAATTTAAAGCTCTTATTCAAAGTATTTATGCTTTGTCTGTTGTCTGAGTTCAAACATGGACTCAGACAACCCACAAAACTTAAAATATATGTAAATTATACAAGATGGTGAAAAGAAAAAGACTGTGGAAAAATAAAACATTAGTGGAAAACACAATAAATGATGTTGAAATTTTTTGTTTGATAATAATCCTGTTAAATGGCTTCAGAAGCATTGCTATATAAATGCCAGCTACAGCTTCTGAAGAACATAGTTCCTCTTGGCATCAATATCTTTGGACTTGGAAGAATTAAAGCACGACAAGTCATAATTCTTGTTACTGACTATCTACAGTAACTTAATGATAATTGACTATGGATGTTGGGACGAGAGCCAGAAAAATAGTTTCCTGGCATGTGGAACTGGTAAAAAAAAAGGAAAGAAGCTTGTGATTGAAGATTGGCTGAGTGAGTGATGTAGCACAAAATACATTTAGAACCATATGACCGAGAGTAAATTTTTATTCACTCTCCATTAATTTGTATGCTTTCTATAATAGGAATCTAGCTCTGGATATCACTGACATTGTTGTTTGATCACAAGATCATGTGATAGGAGCAGAATTAGGCCATTTGGCCCATCAAGTCTGCTCCGCCATTCAATTATGGCTGATCTATCTCTCCCTCCTAACCCCATTCTCCTGCCTTCTCCCCATAGCCCCTGACACCTGTACGAATCAAAAATCGATCTATCTCTGCCTTAAATATATCCACTAACTTTCCTCCACAGCCTTCTGTGGCAAAGAATTCCACAGAGTCACCACCCTTTGACTAAAGAATGATGAAGGAAATTATTTCATAATGATAGTATGTTGTAGTTGTGAATTACAATAAGACCTGCATCATCTTACTCAAAATCTGTGTACTGCCCTGTGACAGTGATCTTTTGATATCCCAACATTTTTTGCCATCCACCCACTATGAGAATCCTGCGTTTAGACAGAATTGTCTTTCTCAGAGTTGACTCAATTTGCATGTGCATTCTAACCCTTAAAACAGAAACCATTCCCAATATTTACACTGCGAGGTTTTCGCGAAGATTGCCGAGTGAAATTAAACTAAATGCTTCTTTAACAAAGTGCCGAAACTGGGAACTCGGTAGCCATGGAAAATTAGTGCAGATGGAAGAAGAGTCCTGCTTAATAATTAAAATATCTGGTGGTTTGCGGAAGCTTTATGCAGTGTTTAAAAACACTGTGTTTACTTCATAGTGGAAATGAGTGTGTTTAAAAAAAACTTATGACTACCTGAAACATATTTATAAATAATACATAAACATTAATTTCCAAAGTTGATACACCAATTAAAATCATATATATCATAAATAAATACATCAGATGATTGGAAAAATCAAGATTTCATCTGGCTAGCAGGGCATGTATTGTAGCTGCAGATCCTGAGAGTTTATGGGAAACATTGAGTTTTCCGGCAACCACAGTAAATATCTGATATTCAGTTTAAGTTGTTGAGCCAGAGTTTGAGCTGCAGATATTAGTCTTTTGGTGATTGATGTGGAGAAGTGGTCACGGTGGTGCAGCGGTAGAGTCGCTGCCTTACAGCGAATGCAGCGCCGTAGACCCGGGTTCAATCCTGACTACGTGTGCTGTCTGTTCGGAGTTTGTATGTTCTCCCTGTGACCTGCTCGGTTTTCTCCGAGATCTTCGGTTTCCTCCCACACTCCGAAGACGTACAGGTTTGTAGGTTAATTGGCTTGGTAAATGTAAACATTGTTCCTAGTGCGTGTAGGGTGATGTTAATGTGCGGGGATCGCTGGTCGGTGCGGACCCGGTGGGCCGAAGGGCCTGTTTCCGGGCTGTATCTCTAAACTAAACTAAACTAAGCGTCAGCAGCAGGCCGAGCCGATCAAAATGATAGCTTCTGGCTGTAATACACATAACACTGAAACATTTTTTGATTGCTTGTGTGTTTTTTAAATCAGGAACTGATTTGGTGCTATCAGTAAACCAGACAATGCTTTAGTCTCCCCCATTACTAAAAAAAAATTGTAATCCAATTCCTCATCTAAATCAATACTTCCAGTCTCTGGTTATAGTGGTGATGTGGTGGCTAAATACCTGATAGTAGTCCTGAGGCTTAGACTAACCTCCAGGGAGGTGAGTTCAAATCCCACTGCACTAGGTGTGGAATTTAGTTAATTAAATTAAAAAATGGCGAGAGTAATGATGACCACAAAAATGACCAGATTGGCTTAAAAACCCATCTGGTTTACTGATTTCCTTCCTAGAAAGATAATTTGCTATTCTTACCCAGTCTGGCCTATGCGGGACTCCGGCCTACAGCAATGTGGTTGAACTTAATAGACCTCAGAAATGATTAAACAAGTCTAACTACAACATTATTGCAGCGGTTCATGAAGGCAACTCTGTCACCTTCTCAAGCGATGCACAATTAAGGCTGGCTTTGGCAGTGATGCCCAAGATGCAAAAATATTATTAACAAAAATAAATTGCACAACTAAAGCTGGGTACCATTGCAAAAGTACGTATTTGATGAGGAACTGTGAGGCTTGATGACATGAAACCGCTTTATTATACTGTCACATTTTTAGAATGTTATAATAAGCAATTAAAATTATGAATCATATTGAGATAAGTATGTTGGAGACTTGCTCCATTTTTTAGCTATGCTGATATTTTGATTTCATAGACATAGCACATGTCTGTGTAGGCAGGACTTACACAGTAAATGGTAGGGTTCTGGGGAGTATTGTGGAGCAGAGGGATCTAGGAGTGCATGTGCATGTGCATGGTTCCTTGAAGGTGGAGTCGCAAGTACTGTAGATAGGGTGGTCAAAAAGGCGTTTGGCACATTGGCCTTCATCAGTCAGAGTATTCAGTATAGAATTTGGGAGGTCATGTTTCAGTTGTATAAGATGTTGGTGAGGCTGTATTTAGAGCGTTATGTTCAGTTCTGGGCACTATGTTACAGGAAAGATGTTGTCTAGCTGGAAAGCGTACAGAGCAGATTTACAAGGATGTTGCCAGGGCTAGAGGACCTAAGCTATAGGGAGAGGTTAGGTAGGCTGGGACTTTATTCCTTGGAGCACAGGAGGATGAGGGTTCATCTTATTGAAGTATATAAAATCATGAGAAGAATTGATCGGGTAGATAAACAGAGTCTCTTGGCCAGAGTAGGTGAATCAAGGACCAGAGGACATAGGTGAAGGGGAAAAGATTTAATAGGAATCTGAGGGGTAACATTTTCACACAGAAGGGTAGTGGGTGTATGGAACAATTTTCCAGTGGAAATAGTTGAGGCAGGGACTATCCCATAATTTAAGAAACAGTTAGACAGGCACCATGGATAGGACAGGTTTGGAGGGATATGGACCAAACACGGAAAGGTGGGACTAGTGTAGCTAGGACATGTTGGCCGGTGTGGGCTAGTTAGGCCACTGGCCTGTTTCCACACTGTATCGCTCCATGACTCATGTATAAACCCCTTCTAGTTGATTGTGCTAAAAATAATTTCTGTAACGACATGGTGATGCGAGTTACCATTTAATTTATTTTATGCTATTCCTGTCATCTAGTGCAGGACAACTTATGTTTGTGCAGATATTATTTGGCAGAGTAGACAAAAATGTTGGAGAAACTCATCTATGGAGCGAAAGAAATAGGCAACGTTTCGGGCCGAAACCCTTCTTCAGACCTTCTTCAGAAGAGAGGTTTCGGCCCGAAACGTTGCCTATTTCCTCCGCTCCATAGATGTTGCCTCACCCGCTGAGTTTCTCCAGTATTTTTGTCTGCAGTTCCTTCTTAAACAATTGTTTGGCAGAGTGTTTTACGATTAAACTATAGGTATACCTACCATTTCCAACTTCAAGGACTTATACAGGACAGCTTTCATGGACTTCATCTCCTGGAACAGTGTGATTTAAAGTAGCATACTTCATGTTGACTTCTTCTGAAGTTTGAAGTTCCATGCCTCACATGGTCCAGGAACTGTTATTTTTGTATTCTGTATTAGATCTCGTATTTTGAAACTTATACGAAATATTTATCATAGATAGCAACTGGCTCTGTGCAATAATAATGAGAAGATTAATACTATTTTAATTCATTAACAGCAGTATACACAAATAAAAGAAGATTTTGAATACAGTAAAGCCTCATGAATGGCTTGGTTTTGCAGAGATTGTGGTAGATTAATTTTAACACAAATAATGGAGGATTCAATGCTGTAATGGTAACAAATTAAAACAATGAATACTTGATTATGTAATTCAAGTTACTGCTGCCTGGCTTGGCCACATTTGAAATCATTTTATCAGTGGAATGCTTCTGTTTAACCTCATGATATGAGAAACTTGGAGCAGGTGTAGGCCACTCAGCCCCTCAAGCCTGCCTTCCTATTCCGTATGAGCATAGCTGATTTGCCCCAGGCCTCATCTCCTCTTTGATTAATGCTCACTTGGTTCACTTGTTCTATCGCTATCTTGCCTAAAAGATGTTCAGTGGAATATGAGGTAATACAATCAGTATGTTATAGAAAGAAAACTGAAGAGGGAACATTGCGGTCCGGAATTTGCAAGGCTTTCAGTTTGATTGGAATAGTTTCATCTGTGCCAACTGCAAACATTAATGATTCCAAAGAATTTAACCAAGTTCCCAGCAATGTCCAAATCTGGCACCAATTCACAACTAGTGTGCAAACCGTTCTAAGTATATACACTTTGGTAAGATTTGCATTCCCATTATAGGAACTGCTCCTCAGACTTTAAAAAACCCTGCATTCACATTGTGTTTTCACAACCCAAGGGAGGTCCTGGTGTGTTCTATGACCAAAGTTGTACTTTTGACTTTCAAGCCGTGATGTAATGTGGGAACCTGGCCTAAATTCCAGATAATCTCCAGGGAATGGTCTGGTTTAATACTGGCGGAAAAAACTTGTCCAAGATGTCAAAACATTGGGATATTGTAATTTTTTCAGCGATGTAACAGCATATTTTTTCAATTTGCTGGACATGCGTCAGTTTGATTCTGGCAGTTGCAGCCAAGATAGAAAGTTGCTTTAAGTTCAGCTCCAGAACTTGAATACATGGTTTAAACTGACATTTCACGACAAACCTGAGGAAATGCTACATTGCCAGAACAGATGTTAAAATGTAAGTATTTCCAGGTGGATGTTAAATAAAGAGCAGAACACCTTCAAACTGCAGAAACTACTCATAAAATACAAATTAACTAGATATCATTCCATTGCTATTTGTTTTCAATCTTCTTGGGAGATGTAATAAGGAATTTTAACAGTGCATCTTTGGTGACCAACAAAAAGTGCAATCTTTTAAAATATAACCATACATTTAGAAAAACCTAGCATGCTAATATCTCATGATTTTGAAGCAACACAGCCTTGCCACAAAATCATTGTTTCCCATTCCCACTGCCTATTAACTAAACCTTTCCAAGTCAGATTACTGGATTCATTTCATATGTTTCCAAGCTGACAGCAGTATATCTGCTTATGTCCAATTGGAGTAACAAAGAATCATACACATTTGTGACACCGAAGGCCATTAGGGTTAATATGTCCTGTTACCTGACACATAGAACATAGTACAGCACAGGAATAGCACAGCCCTTCTGAACATGTCTGTGCCAAACATGATGCCAAATTAAACTAACCTTTTCTGCCTGCTCATCAATTCCCTGCATATCCATGTGGCTATCCATGCCTAGAGAAATGAGTAGAGTAAGATCATGTACTGTAAATGTGACTGCCCAGGAGTGAACAGACATGTTAACTGGGCTAGTTAGTCCCAGCTCAAAGGTCCACATCCAAATATTGTTTAAGAAGGAACTGCAGATGTGGGTTTAAACTGAAGATAGACACAAAAAGCAGGAATAACTCAGTGGGACAGGCAGCATCTCTGGAAAGAAAGAATGGGTGACGTTTTGGGTCGAAACCCTTCTTCAGACTGGTTGGGGATAAGGGAAACGAGAGATATGATATATATTTGTGTCTATCCAAATATTTTTTAATGAGTTTAGGGATTGCCTCTATCACTCTTTCAGACACTGCAAACTGACAGAAGTGGTTTCTAAAATAGCAGTGAAGCTGTTTTGGTACCAATTGATCCTGGTGCTTAAAGTAAAGTCGCCAGGAAAATATTTAAAACGCATCGGTGAGATTATGGATCTGAAGAAGGGTCTCAACCCAGAACATCACCTATCCATGTTCTCCAGAGATGCTGCCTGACCTGCTGAGTTACTGAAGCACTTTGTGTTCTCCCTATATTGCTTATGGCTTCATAATTCAAACTTCTTCTAGCCTTATCTCACACCTTTTGTCATTTCATCTCTGGCCTTTGTCCAACAATCTGCATTTCAACCGCACTCACCTGCATCCACCTATCACTTATCCACCTATCCTGCCCCTCCAATTTACCAGCTTTCTCCCACTCCCCACCCCGCAATCAGCCTGAGGAAGGGTTCTGCCCCTGAAACATTACCCTTCCATGGTTTCCAGATATGCTTCCTGACTTACTGAGATACTACAGCACTTCGTGTCTTTTTTATTTAAAACACAATTCTTGTTTCTGGAAATGTAAGTTTGTACTTCCTGAGGTTTCTGGCACATCTCCAGTTTACACAAGGTCATGTTTGGTTTTAAATCTTAAGAAAGCAGGAACAATGCTCCCAGTGTTTGCAGATGGAACAACGTAAGTGCAAGTCTGTATGAGCATCTTGTCCTGCATCACAACTGAGCCCATTTTCCTCTCAAGAATGGAACACACCAAATGTGAAGGGAGATTTAGGCTGGAAGTACATGCGCTACTTAATTCCCTATTCAATTTAGCATTGATATCATTTCAATTACATTAGTCTAGGATGTTGAGGTGTTGAGGCTAGTTTCAATTTGAAGTAGGGCAAGTTGTCAAGCAAAAGAAATTCAATATCAAAGACTGAATTTGCAGACAAAGGTGTTCCCTGAAATGAGGGTTGGAAACTTGGAAGTCTGCGTGTGGTTCTGAGAAAAGTACACATTGATCCAAATTATATGAACAGCCTGTTTACCCTAAAAATAACTTATTTAACTTAAGATCCAGTGTATATAATTTCTAAACCTAACATTGACAACTCACCGTCTAGATAAAATTGGACAGAAAGAAAATATGAATAAATATGAAATGGTTTAAAGAAAATATAATGACGTGATGAGGGGAGGTTTTCTTAAAAAGCTAATTCCAAATAATGGTTTAGAATTTGGACCTTTTTAAATGGAGTGAGTCATGGTTGCGAAGGACCTCTCATAACCACACCTAGCACCGGGTGTCGAGATCTGGAGAGGAGCCCATCACGAACACAAACCTATATTTAGAAACAACAACATCAAAAGAGATGCATTTTCTACACGTTTATGATTTTTTTTTTTTTTTTAATATATTTTTATTAGAGGCCATACATATAACAAATAATATAGCATTTTTTTCAAAATGTAGTTAATACATCTTTCCAAAATTATATAAATGTTAACAAAATATATATATTGGCCTCACTTTTTTTTATAGAGTGAAAAAAGTATAAAGAAAGAATAGTGAATAATTATAAGAGTATGATTATAGTTGATTAATATAAAGAAGAGAGAAATTTAAAAAAAAAAAAAAATTTAAACCACAAAAAAAAGATAAACAAAAATAATTTTAAAAAAATACTTGTGGAAAAGAAAACGGTATACATCTTATCAATGAATGGAGCAATTTCTAATTATAATATATAGAGACAAGTATATAAATCTGAGCTTAAACATTTTTGTTTGATCTTTCCACCGGGTACTCATTGAGTTTCAATGCTGAGCCCAGCTACCCCTTCATATAATCAGTGAATGGAGACCATATTTGTTCAAAAATCTCAGGTTTATCCATTAGGATAAATCTAATTCTCTCCAGTTGTAATGTCTCCAACATTTCCACTGTCCACATTTTAATTGTCGGGGATAATGGTCCCTTCCAAAATTGTAATATTATTTTTTATTTATTAAACAGTAATCCAGAAAATTTCTTTGATTTACTGTTAAAGTTTGATTTGAATCTAAACCACAAATATAATTAATTTTGAGTCAGGGCTTAATGTGATCTTTAAAACTGTGGAAATAATTTTAAAAATCTCAGTCCAATAACTTTTAAGTTTTGTACATATTATAAAACTATGATTTAGATCGGCTTCTATGTGCTGACATTTATCACATAATGGTGATATAGTAGGAAAAATTCTATTTAATTTCTTTTTTGAGTAGTGTAATCTATGTATTACTTTGAATTGTATCAAAGTATGTCTGGCATTTAACGAACAGCGATGAATTTGTTGTAAGCTTTCTTCCCATAAATCTTCTGTTATAGGTAAACCAATTTCATTTTCCCATTTTTGTCGGAATAGTTCCGTTTTTGGCATTTCCCTGTCCAAAAAAATATTGTATATATATGCTATTAATTTTTCTGTTGTTGTATGCTTGTTAAGTACTTCATCCAGTATACCTGGCTCTCTATTTCTGTAATTTAGCGTATTTAATTTGACATAATCTCTAATTTGTAAATATCTAAATAGATTATTTGCTTGCAGTCCATAAATCTCTTTCAACTCCTGGAATGAGAGGAATTTCCCATTCCTGTAAAGGTGTTCTATCCTTATTATTCCTAAATTTTTCCAATGTCTAAACCCCACATCCAATGTCAAAGGCTTAAACATAGGATTATTCATAATTGGTAAACAAAGTGGCATAGTTTCTAAATGTAAAGTCTTAATGATTTGTTTCCAGGTACGTATATTATTTAAAATTATAGGGTTTTCCTTATATGATTTTTTTTGTACCACCCCAGGGGCAAGGAGTATTGTGCTTATGTCGAAAGGGAACAATCTTCCTTTTCAATTCTTAACCAAGCTGGGTCTTGTTCCATCTGTATCAACCAATAATTAAAGTTCTTAATCTGAACCGCCCAAAAATAATATAAAAAATTAGGTAAAGCTAATCCACCATTTTATCTTAGATTTACATAAGTGTGTTTTACTTATTCTATGATTTTTGTAATCCCAAATGAAGCTATTAACTATAGAATCAATTTAAAAAAAAAATTTTTTAGGAAGATATAACGGAATGGCTTGAAATAAATATAGTAATTGAGGCAAAAAAATCATTTTAATGGCATTTATTCTACCGATCTTTGATATCGGTAATGTTTTCCAATATAAAATATTTGTTTTTAATTTATTTAATAATTGGGGAAAATTAGATTTAAATAAACGTTTATGATTTATGTATTATATAAATATATATATATAAATGCATTGAAAATGATTCGTATATATAAATGAATGCATATTACATACATATATATATACACATAGAAGATGCATGAGTTTCTGTATATTTGTGTATGTGTGTACATATTTTTTGCATCTAACGCGGTATTTATATAGATACAATACAAAATAAAACGCATTAGATGCAGTGGGCAACGTTTTTTAGCAATGCAGCGTTGGTGTAGAAAGTTGCACACATTGTCAGCAGGGTTGGTGTGGATAGTTGCACAAGTTTTCTGCACGGTTGGTGTGGAAAGCTGCACACGTTGTATACAGGGTTGGGGTGGAAAGCTACACAAGTTCGCTGCAGATAGACACGAAATGCTGGAGTAACAGCGGGACAGGCAGCATCTTTGGATAGAAGGAAAAGGTGACGTTTCAGGTCGAGACTCAGGGAAGAGGGAGACACAGATATAAGAAAGGGTAATGTGTGAAAACGATTACCCTTACCACACATTACCCTTCCTTATCCCTGGGTCTCCCTCGCCCCTGACTCAGACTGAGGAAGGGTGTCGACCCGAAACGTCACCCATTCCTTCCCTCCAGAGATACTGCCTGACCCGCTGAATTACTTCAGCATTATGCCTATCTTCGGTGTAAACCAGCGTCTGCAGTTCCTTCCCACACAAGTGGTCAGCATGGCTGGTGTGGGAAGCTGCACTAGTGGTCAACATGGTTGGTGTGGAAAGCTGCACAAGTGGTCAGCATGGTTGGTGTGGAAAGCTGCACTAGTGGTCAGCAGGGCTGGTGTGGAAAGCTGCACTAGTGGTCAGCATGGTTGGTGTGGAAAGCTGCACTAGTGGTCAGCAGATCCTATCTTTGGTCAGCAGGGTTGTTGTGGAAGACTTCTCCCCTCGTGCTCCACGTGGATGGGTCTCGCTCCCCCTCGGCGCGTTGCTATCGTGCCGCCCAGACTCCAGTGCGATTGCGGGGAATGGCGCTGTCCGTCGGCACAGAGGACTAAAACCCCAACCGTGGACTTGACTCTCACCACATTCTGGAGGAACGTCTAACACACCTTGGTTTGAGGATTATGCTTCAAACAGCTGAGATCAAAGATCAAAGATATGCTCCTCTAGTGTCTATGGCTGAGATTGAGGAGTAAACGCCGCCGCAACCCCTCGCAAACCGCCACCCGATTGGTGCAGGCGTCGTTACGCAACGGCGCGAACCTGAGTTTCTATTGGACAAGCGTCCCGTCGGTCATCGCGGAGGGGCGGGGATTACCGGAGGCTGCGCTCCTATTGGTGGAGGCTGGGAGTGGGCGGGGCGTGCGTGTGGTCGCTAGGGGGCGGGGCGTGCGGGTGGTCGCTAGGGGGCGGCGCGGGATGGGGCAGGGCAGGGAGAAGATGAGGTGCATGTGAAACTTGCTCCATAGGAGAAGTGCACCTCATCTCCAGAGGGGACTGTCCCTCTGTCTCACGCTGGCCTTGTTGAAGCCTCGGGTTTCCTCCTTTCGCCCAACACATCTTCACTGCGGGTGACTGCCCCCCCCCCACAGCCTCTGCCTCCCCCCACAGCCTCTGCCTCCCCCCACTGCCTCTGCCCCCTCTGCCTCTGCCCCCTCTGCCTCTGCCCCCCTGCCTCTGCCCCCACACTACTCCCTCTGCCCCCCCCTACTCCCTCTGCCCCCCCTACTCCCTCTGCCCCCCCCTACTCCCTCTGCCCCCCCTACTCCCTCTGCCCCCCCCTACTCCCTCTGCCCCCACACTACTCCCTCTGCCCCCCCCTACTCCCTCTGCCCCCCCTACTCCCTCTGCCCCCCCTACTCCCTCTGCCCCCCCTACTCCCTCTGCCCCCCCCTACTCCCTCTGCCCCCCCTACTCCCTCTGCCCCCCCCTACTCCCTCTGCCCCCCCCTACTCCCTCTGCCCCCCCCACTCCCTCTGCCCCCCCCACTCCCTCTGCCCCCCCCTACTCCCTCTGCCCCCCCTACTCCCTCTGCCTCCCCCCCCAACAGCCTCTGCCTCCCCCCACTGCCTCTACGCCCCGCCTCTGCCCCCCCCTGCCTCTGCCCCCACCCCCCTGCCTCTGTCCCCCCTGCCTCTGCCCCCACACTACTCCCTCTGCCCCCCCACTCCCTCTGCCCCCCCTACTCCCTCTGCCCCCCCCCCCCACTCCCTCTGTCCCCCCCCACTCCCTCTGTCCCCACTCCCCGCGCCTCAATTACCCGCTCCCTCTGCTTCCTGCCCCTCCACTCCCTCTGCCCCCACTACCTCTACTTCCCACGCCTCCACTACCGGCTCACTGCCCCTCCCCTCTCTCTGCCCCCACTCCCCTCTTCCACTGCAACCTCTTCCCCCAACCCCCCTGCCCTCATTCGCTCTGCTCCCCGCGCTCTCTGCCTATGCTTGCGGACTCAGCCAGCCACACACTCATGAATCCTGGCGCTGCTCGCAGCTGGTGAATAACTTGCAGCGCTTATCATGTCTCTTTCCAAAGGTAAGTTTGAGGCTCTCAGTACTTGATTCTGATTTGTGTAGGAAGGAACTGCAGTTGCTCGTTTAAACCGTAGACACAAAATGCTGGAGTAACTAAGCGGGACAGATGCTGCCTGACACGCTGAGTTATTCCAGGTTTTGTGTCTATATCTTGATTCTGATTTGCTCATTATAGAATAACAATTTACAAATCATGCTTCTGATCCCATTATACTTAATATATCTATTACATTATTTTCCAGTTGCCTTTTACCGTGCTCATCGATTCAGTTTAAATATAATATATGTATATAGTATGTTGTAAGATGGCATTAATTTTATTTGAATTTTCAGACTATTGCTTCATATGTAATTAATATTTTTCACTCAATTGTGGCCCTGGTGGGTTTGACTGCTCGCTATTACATAAGATCTGAAGGAGGTAATTAATGTACAAAGTAGGTTATTGAAGTAAGCATGGAAGGCCTCGTTATCGAGAAACTGTATATGTGCTTTTTAAACTAATATCAAAGTGTAGTCTATTAGGCAACAACAGCTCGATCTGAGAAAGAGCAAATCATTGATGTAATGCAATGATTGATCTTGCAACCAAAACATCATCAGCATTGTCTCTAAGGTCACTTACTACTATGTTTTGTGGATTACAAATGGTCGGATGGGAGGAAATGTCTTTCAGTTGGATCATCCTGGAGGCTCCTTGTATCCTGTTGTGACTTGCTTTTTTATGCTATGTGCTGTCACCATGGCCATGAGTCACCAGTGAGTGTAATGTTGCTGAGTGGAGTTGATGACTCATGGTCGATGTATGCATGGTGACATTTACGGAAAGGTGCCCACAAGTTTGAACTCTGATAAAATATGTGATTGGTGGTTGGAATATTTCCTGTGGAATGTTTGGATTGTATCGTTAGGTATTTTACCATATGGGTTAAAAAAAAACAACAAAAAAAACATCCCTTGGAAAATTTTAAATAAAATAGTCTGCTGATAGAATTGAAAATAAAGTCAGAAAATACTCTAAACACTCAACTGGTCAGGCAGTAACAGTGGTGAAAGAATCAAGAGTTAAGGTTTCATTATGTAGACCCTTTGTCAGAAGTGGAAGATAATCAGAACACATTACTTCAGGTCGATGAAAGGTCATGAATCTGAAATATTAACTTTGTTTCACTCCAAAGATACTGTTACATCTGCTGAATGTTTCAGATTTCCTGTGTTTGCTAGTTTCCTTTCCCTTAATTGGGTTTAAATCTTCAATGGATAGGAAATGGGTATATTTGCTTGATTGTCAAAAGCAAACCTTCCTAGGTTGTTTTTACTTGTTGGTTACTTTTTTTTTTACAATTTTACCTCAAATTGTTTTTACTTGTTTAAAAAATGGTTGACAGATTATTTCATAAGTACATTTTGAATAGAACTGTGCTGGATTGAGTAATGAAAATCCCAATCTTGCAGAAACGCAAAGTTCCATTTTTGCACTCTGAGAAAGTGCTTCTCAGAAAGTAACCATACTCATCACAAGTAACTTTTGGTGAAGATTGTTTTGACCTGAAGTTTTAACTCTGTTTCTCTCACCACCTGCTGAGTGCTTCCAGCTTTTTAAATTTAAGTTTATGTAGTTTTTTTTTCATTTGCCACTGGTTGACCATTTAGGAATTACCAAGGTGGACCACTGCTAACTATAGTTACTGCTGCAGCAGAATACTGTGGAGAGAGACATTTGCAGATGGTTAGTCTTGTGAGTAGCTACCTCAGTCTGGAGTTGCTAATGGGGGCAGTGTTGGAGCGGCAGGGGTAGGAATGTTAGAGTATATGGAGAAGATGCATAAATTCTCTGGCTTGAAGAGTGAAGAAATAAATTTGCTCCAATGGCGCCAGTACATACAGACCTACTCCTTGTACAATCCAATTTAGCACATTCTTACCTGCAACACAAGAATTTGAAATTATAAGAAAACAAATCTTGTTCCTACTCTGCTGTTTATGACAGATGCTTCGGTGCCACTTTGCTGCACTACCATGTCTTTCTCTAATATATAAAAAATGTTTAAATTGTCTTGAATGTGCTGATAGACTGAGCTGTCACGTTCTTCTCCAGTTCTGAATACCGGATTTGTCACATGCCATGTGTTTGTGGGAAATGAGGGAAGTGAGGGGATGGGTGGAATTTCTTCTAGTCTACTCATTATCCCGAGTAGCAAACTCTCTACTTTAAGACTGAGATCCTTCCTTCCAGGCAGCTCAGCTGGGGAAACATTACATGCTTCAATCTGTTTTGGTTTAATATTGTCATGTGCACCAAGGTATAGTGAAAAGCTTCCTTTTCCATGCTATCCAGTCAGATCAGATAATACCATACATAAATACAATCACGTCAAACTCAAGTACAATAGTCAGAGCAAATGGGAAGGTGCAGAATATAGCTCTCCGCATTGTTAAACATCAATTCCATATTCAAAATTCAATGTCTGCAATTTGGTAGAGCTGACTCGGACAGCATCCTTGTTTATGGAAAGACTGTTCAGAAGCCTGCCAACCGTGGGGAAGAAGCTGTTCCTGAGTCTGGTGGTACGCACTTTCAAGCTTCTGTGTCTTTTGCCTGACAGGAGCAGGAAGAAGAAGGAATGACTGGGGTGGGATGTTTTTGATTATGTTGGCTGCTTTTCCGAGGCAGTGTAAAGTGTAGGTGATGTCAATGTTAGGGAGTCTGTGTGATGGACTGGGCGTCACAACTCTCTGCAATTTCTTGAGGAGAGCTGCCCCCAAACCAAGCTGTGATGTAACCTGATAGTCTGCTTTCTACATCGAAACAAGGGACCGCAGATGCTGTTTTTCAAAAATAGACACACACTGCTGTATTAACTCAACAGATCAGGCAGCATCTCAGGAGAATATGGATAGATTTTGGTTCAGGACCATTCTTCAGAGTTGTGCATGCTCTCTATGGTGCATCTGTAGCAGTTTGTAAGAGTTATTGGAGACATGCCTAATTTTCTCAATTTGCTAAGAAAGTAGAGACGTTGGTTTGTCTTCTTGGCTGTCACATCAACATGATTGTTCCATGATAGATCGTTGGTAATAATGCCAATCAACCCTTTTGACTTCGGCTCCATAGATCCTGATTGTTGCATGTACTCCACCTCTGTTCCTGAAGTTGATGAGTATCTCCTTCATCCTGCTGCCATTGAGGGAGAGGTTGTTGCCCTGACACCACGTTATTAAGCTCTCTATGACCTTCCTGTTTGTCATTGTTCATGATCGAGCCCAGCACAGTGGCGCCATCAGCAAATTTGTAGCCAAGCTGTGTAAGAATTTGGAATGGTTAAAAAAAAATCGCTTCTCATTCTTGTAAACGCGAGTAGGACACAAGCACTTCCTATTTGACAAACCCACTATCCCAATATCTTCATGGTTCTCCCCGTCACAAGTATGTTGCTGCTTGGGTGGGAGGACTAGAGCCCTGCACAATATTCCAGCTGATTTTTTTTTTTATTTTTACAAAAAACACATAATTGGACCTCTCGTCTTGTCCAAAGCACTGTTTATTTTCCTAACCTTTTGCTGAATCAGTCCTTGAACAACAACATTTTTTGTCCTCTATTTAAAAAATGCTTTGCTTTTCTAGTTTTGGATAACCTCACATTATACACCTATGCCATTCACCTAGCTTATCTGTCTCTCCTTAGCCTATCTGCATTCTCCTCACAGCCTGGACAGCCACCTAACTATGTCATCAGCAGATTTGGATTTATTAAGAGGTTGATACAGGTTGTGAACAGTTACGGCTCCAGCACCAATCCATGTGAAACTCCATTAGTCACAGCCTCCCAAACTAAAAATTACCCATTTATTCAATACTATTTTCTATCCTTTAATGAATTCTCAGGCCACACGGGCATGTAAGGCTGCGCACTCTAGTTAAACACAAAGTGGCAGAGTAACTCAGTGGGTCAGGCAGAATCTCTGGAAGACGTGGATAGACCAATTTTCCAAACCGTAAACATTATACATTGTCCTCACCCCTCAATTGCTTCTCTTTTGACTCCTCTCTCTTTAAAAACTCCATTATACAGTGCACTCTACTTGTGTTTAATGATATCTTGTGTGTCATTGAAGGCTATCTGACAAACCCAATACTCCACACCAACTGGATCTTTTCTGGTTCGAACCTGACCAAGAAAAATGCACCAGATTAAAATTGAATTATTTTCCGTAAATCTCAGTCCTACCCAATTCTAGCATTCTGTTCAGTGCCCTATTATTACATAATTAATTAGAAATAAATATGTCGTCTGCCACTTGTCAGGCTAAATTACCTGTATGTCCCTGTTTTCTCCCCCCCCCCCCCCCCCAGTAAGATTACATTTACTATCTGTGGTAAACATTCTTTGGTATTTAGAATTTTGGAAGGTGTATCCACAAAATCGTTTGTCACCTCTTTCAAAACCCTAGAAGGTGTATCACCGAGTGCTGTGTATACTTTGACTTTCAATCTCAATAATTTCTACATTGCAAATTTACCAGTGGGATAATTCCTCATTTACACAAGCCTGTTGTCCACTTTCCAGGTGGTTTAATGTGTTTTCTTTCGAGAACACACACAATTATTTCCTCAACTTTTCTGCCTTTTCCTTATGTTTCCGTTGCTAGTGTTTGGTGGGCTAAGCCATTTCTGAGGATGTCTAACAGTCAACTTCATTCAGGCTGTGGCTTGAAATCTCACATGGAGCTGAGTTGGTTAAGATATCAGGTAGGTTCCTCTAATTGAAGCCTGGTAGTTTGGGACCTGGGAGTCTATGGTGTCCATCCTCTGTTGGGTAGCTCCTATTTTTAAAATAATTTTTCATAGTGTTTACTATCATTCCTGTTCTGCTTTCTTCTGCACTTAATTCTTGTTAATTGTATTCATCGCTATCCAGATCAAGTGTCCAACCACCCTTCATCTTTAAGGAACTGTAATTTATCATTACTCTAAATTCATCTCCCTACACTTCCAGTTGATCATGTTTCTATAAGGCACAGGAAAATTAGGGCATTTGGTGCATTGAGTCCCCTTTGTGTTTCCTGACGTCTAAACAACATCCCTCCAACTTCACCTTTCTATCATACATTATTCATTCAACTTTGTGCGTGATTGAATATCGTGGCCGGGTATCAGGCACAAAACTGGTGCAGACTCTTTGCAGTGTTATTTCAACATGCCATTTTGGTCGCTAAAGAACTTTATACCCAAGTAATTGTTGGGTTCGAAGATGAGAGGATTAAGTTCCATTCTAGGCACCCGAGTGCATAATCCACACTGGACACTTGTTGCAGGATGCCAGATTGACAATCTGGATTATCTTTACGTGTGCATGGGGGCTCCAACCTTCGCCAGTATTATTCTGACTGTATTCTGGTGTTTGACTCTTCATGGAGTTCAGAGGCAGAGCACCAACTTCCTGTAATTTCCAAGTAGTTATTCTTAGAAATCTGACTGCCAGGCCTATGTCAGGTTAAATCTGGGGCAGGTTCAGCAACTCTATTTTATTGGCAGGTTCAATATGATAGTTTACAGTTTTTGAATTGAGTTAATTTATGTGTATTTAATTTAAGTTCAGGAACTTAAAACATTTAAATATATTTATCTATTAAATGTTAATTTTTATTGCACTCTAATACCTAAATATTATGATTTGATGTTTTCAAATAATGGAAAAGATTCTCAGGTATTCAATTCCAATATTTTTCAGTCAGTCAGCTTAGGAATGTGGATTTACCAGGTATTGAAGCTCCGGTGTGAGTGGGTCTTGTTATTTTTGATCAATAAGTGGTAAGACCCATGGAGCTCAGCAATTAACAGACTGTTTCGTGGGACCGTTCCTCAACCCAAGCTTTCATAGAAAGAGTAGCATAGTTGCTTGCTGCTCACAGAGATAGGCAAACAATACACAGGCCCGAATAGAAGGGGAAAATGTTGGGAATATTTGGCAGGTCAAGTTGCATCTGTGGGAGGAGAAACAGGGTTAATGTTTCAGTTCAACCTGAGCCTTAAACTCTTTCTTTCCCCATTGACAAGGTCAGATCTGCTGAATATTTTCAGCATTTTTTTTGTTTCTATTATATTTTCAGCATCTGCAATTTGTTTTTGGATTTCCAACACTTAGGTGGTATTACACACCACTGCTGCGGTACGATACAGAAGGGTAATTGTCAGAGGTGCCATCTTATGACAGCATGTTGTTCATAGGATCTGTTTGAGCTGATAAGAAGATGGAAAAGATCACAAATTGTTACCATAGGAAAAGGGCAGGGGAATGTGTCCTGATATACAAGCAAATATTTATCTCTCAGCTTGCATCGCTTAGAAAAAAAACCTAATTGACCTGGTAATTACTATGGTTCTGCATGTGAGAGTTGCCATTGCATCCAATGATTACCATTTCTTTCAGCCTTGCATTCTTGACTCCACCAACATAGTGAAATTAACTGCCAAGTACATTATAATATGCTTGAGTTGCAGCAAATCCCAACATTTTCTTGTCATGCATTATAGTCAAGCAGCATGGTAGCAATTCAAGCACCTTGCATTGCTGCTCTGACAAACATTAGATAATTGAGCAAAAGCCAGTGTGGGAGGCAATATGTTATCTATATGGCTGAATACTATAGGGACTGAACCATTGAAAAGGACTTTAATTTTACTGACACACCCAATAGACTGCTTGTGAAACTGCCATCTGGTCCATCTTCCTGTATTGTTGATTGTGGCTATTAATGGGAACATAGGGTTGCTTCACTGCTTAAGAGGCAAACATTTCAACTTTCTTTCCTGACTATGTTATTCTTGGTTTTTAGCGCTTGTGTTGCCAGGTAACACAACACAGCTTACAATTTCTATTGATTAAAAGCTCTTTGCAGCTCCTGGTAATTTGAGACTTGCATCTTACACCTCCTGAGTATACAATTAAATAGGAATGATTTAAAACAGCACGGTTATAGATAGCTGTAATAATAATCATGACACCAAAGTTCAATTGCTTGAACAAACTAAGTATGCTTGGAAATATTGCAAATAATATTAATCCAAAACATTTTACTCCCTCTTTTTCTATTATTACCAGGACTTTGCTTTTTATTACAGCGCAAGGAGGAGGAGACTGAACAGCAATGAATCACTGTAACCAAGCAGTATCACACACCTATAGAGCAAATCGCAAATCTACCAAGTGAGGAGGAGCTGAACTGATCCAATTCTGAATGTCTAAAGGACTTCAGATAAACAGAAACACAGGCAGTATTAGAAATGCTTATCAGTTCAATCATCATCTGTACAGTGGGATACGGATAACATTTCAGACTTATGACTTTCGTTGATGCGAGATCATTAGCCTGAAGCATTGCATCTGTTTCTCCCTTCATTGATGATGTCTCATCACCCACATATCTCCTGCAATTTGTTTTAAATTTGGATTTCCTGATTTGTTTTAATGCGTTTTGGAGTTCATGTTGTCTGGACATTCTCAAGTATACTGTCCACATTACTGAGCAATTGTGGTGAATTCTTAGCATACAATCACAGATTAGTGAAGAAGAAGGTAATTTGACCCACCATCTGCATCAATTCCTTTGAAATTAATTTCAGTTAGTTTTCAAGTCTTGTATCTAGTTCAAGGACTTAATTAAAATATTTTTGAGGCCAGAAAATCAAAAAGGCTAATGGATTGCTGGCATTTTCTTTCAGTACAGGAGTTATGCTACAGGTACAAAAACTCTGGTTAGACTGGATCTTGAGTTCTGTCGCCTCTTCTGGACTGCACACCTTAGGAAGGATACATTGACCTTCAAAGGAGCAACACAGGAAAGATAACTCAATTCCATCAATTGTAATGCAATGAAAGGAAAAGTAATTATTTTCCAAGGAATTTTGATTATTTGACGTTATTAAGCGAAGGAAAAGGATAGATGGAGGGAAACTTTCTACTAGTTAGAGACAGTCTGGAAAAAAACTAGAGTTGGGCCATCCAGTCAAAAACTGTTGATGGATGTTAACAAATTAAGGTAGACATTTGGAATTCTTCAAGTGATAAATCTGGGTTCAATGCAATTCTATCGGTTCCTGCTAAAATCGGTTAATACGAGTCAAAATATTAAAGAGTGTCGGAAAGCTGAAAAGATAGATGTATTGAGTCATGTCATTGTTTAGCCATTATTTATTGGATGGTGGAATAGGCTTGTGAGTTTAAATGGCTCATTCCCCTTTTCATTGTTGTTTGCCCTGTGGTGAACTGTTTCGCTTTCAATACACATTAATTACAGATGTTAATTTAATTAAAAACACCAGAAAGTGAGGAAGGTAGCAGGATATATTCAATTTCTGGTAATGTAAGAATGGGGCCTCTAGGCCCATTACTCAATAAATGAAACCAGCTTGTTTTTGGATAACCTGGAATGAAATTGGTAGATAAGAGAGTTATATTGACAACAGTCTCCCTAACAGCATTTGCAATAGATTAATTTTAACTTTCAAGTAATTTACATTTGCCTGCATTAAGTTCTTTTTATTTTCTGTTTCTTTCACAGTCTGTCCTTCGATGAAACATAGGCTTTGCATACAAAGATAGATAACTCTTATTTGTTTTTAGAGTGTAGGAAAGAATGGTTTGACTTTGTTGGCTTGCTCATTGATTCATGTACATTCGTATCTTAAAATTAGAAACTAATTTAACTTGAAACCAACTGATTTTCTCCCCAATTTCTTTTGTTTAATAACCACTTTTGAGCGATTGATCTAAATGTGTGTCTTTCTAGCATTTATTTTAGATTGCATTCTCTGTCGGATTTTGAGGAGTGGGGCTGTAATCTCTATGACATTTAAAAGTAGTATCAATAGTTGAATGATTCTAAACGTATGGAAGAAGTGGGATTAAATGGCTATGATTATGATTGTAAAATATCTCTTTAAAGCCTATATCTTTAACAAAGCTTTTGGTCATCTAACTTATCCTCATGTGACTTGGGATGTTTCTGCTTTCTTAAAGATCTTTCTTGGTGTGATGTGGAATCTTAGAACATAGAACAGTAGAGCACAGGAACAGGCCTTTCAGCCCACAATGCCGAAAAGATGTCATACCAACTTCTGCACCTGCATATAATCCATTACCTGCATATCGATGTGCCTATCCAAAAGTCTCTTAAATATTTATATCGTATCTGCCTCCACCACCACACCGTACATTCCAGGCACCCACCCTGACCTATGTAAAGACAAAAAAAAATCCCCACACATCTTGTGGCTGCTGTTCCAGGTGATAGGAAAAAAGTAGAAAGTGTCTTAGCATATATGCAATAGAAGATAATACAAATAGCAATAATGTCTAGAAAAAAAATTGTGATACTTGGCGATGAAAGATAAATCTTGACTGAAATCCACCGTTCTTTTGCATATTATAAAGGGTTTTTTTGTGTAACTGAGAGTGAACATGATCTCAGTTTAATAGTTCAGATACAGGACATTACCTCGAACTGTGCAACAAGTACTCAGTCATGCAGTTTTACAACTGTGTGGATCATGTATCAAAATTCTTAAGTGGGAATTGATCCAACAAGTTTCTGCTTTAGAGGTGAGTGGGCTACTACCTGAACTGTGGTGAAAGTAGTTGGTTCTATCCCATTGCTTTGTAACAAGATCTCCATTCAACACACAAGTTTTGTCTTTAATGGTAAACATGTGCTCATTAGATATAGAATACTTAAGTCTTTGGTGTGAGAAACTGGCGAGGTTTACAATACCTATTACACCGTTCAGTGGCTGATTAGACAATGAAGCAAGGCTTTGTGTGTTGGTGAACTGTGTTAAGTTGAAAGCTGATGCAGAAATGGTAATTTGGATAATTTTGTTTTCCCTACAAACCTAGCCTTGCATTTTACATTTCTTTTATTTGAATAAATGAGGACAGTTTGTTTTACTAGTAAATATGCATTACCATGGGATTAATTCAGAGGTTCATAGCATATTACTGTGAGATACCACATCTTCAGTCCAAATGTTTTCATTGTGGGGGGGGGGGGGGGTGATCTGTGAACCAGTGGCATAGAATTCCATGTAGAAACTGTAAGCTGCAACCTTTGTTCTTGGTTGTAAGTATTCCTAAATGGATGGGCAGTCTGTAAGGACTGCAGATGATCGGGAGTGCTCCTAATGCACTCCCGCACACCTTCAGATTCGGAGACAGTTTCTTCCCAGCTGTTATCGGGCAACTGAACTATCCTACCAACAACTAGAGAGCAGTCCTCTGCTACAATCTATATCATTGGAGACTCAGACTATCTTCAATTGAACTTTACTGGTCTTTACCTTGCACTAAACAGTATTCACGTTATTCCCTTTCATGTGTTTGTACACTGTGGATGGCTCGATTGTAATCATGTATTGGCTTTCTGCTGACTGGTTAGCATGCAACAAAATATTTTCACTGTCCCTCGGTACATGTAACAATAAACTAAACAAATGGGCACCCTAATGAGTGCAGTAGTGGAGTTGAAATGAGTTTTGGTTAAAAACATCAGAATGTGAGCAGGAATGAGCCATGAGCTCCCTTCAGCTTTTCTGTCATTCAGTACAATTGAATACATCAGATCTTAACTTCAACTACATTTCTGCCTGCTCCCTACAATCCTTGCTTTCCTGAGAACCCCAAAATCTGTTTATCGCAGCCTTGAATATTTTCAATAACTTGGCCTCCACAGCTCCGTGGATATTAACTTCCAAAGATTCTAACTGAAAGAAATTACCTTTCATATGTGTCTTAAAGGAAAGCGATGGCCTGAAGTTCTAGCTTTCCCCCACAAGGGGAGATTTCCCCATAGCAGCTGTTAAGCTTCCTCAGAAACTTGCATGTTTAATGAAAATTATTTCTTGTTCTTCTAATTCAAAGGACTATAGCGCTGGTTCCCAACCTCCGGCTGCAGCCCAAAATTGGGCGTTGAAGGATTGACATGTGAGGGGACCCAAAATGTGTGTTTTAAATCATGTAAAATTCTGGCGAAAGTCCTCAACACGTTTTATGCACTCCCTTGCAGCTGTTGTGCATGTTTCAGCATGCAAGGGAGAGGCGGGTAGACCAGGAGGCACATTCAATATCATCGCAATATTAATTGAGTCGACGAGTGACTTAACTGATTGCATCCACGTGTTTCTAAGACAATAGACAGAATTATTTCTCCTTGGAAAGAATTCAACTCGGTTAGTGCTCAGAATTGCCCACTTCCTTGTTTTTGTATTTGTTTTTTGAAAATTTAGGGAGAAAAACGCCTGCCACGTGTCTAAATATTGGACTTTCATGCAGGTAGGTATTTTTTTTTATGCCATGTTTATGGATTCCAAGGGATAGAAATTAAATTGGATAAAACCAAAATGCGTATTTGATACTTTAATGTTATGTTCATCAACTTAATTTTGAATTTTAGTTTGTACTTTAATTTGTTTTTCAATGATTATATTTGATTTTCATTTAACATTTTAATTTTGTGATCAATAGGTTGCAGAACCAAACTAAAATGTTTTGAAAGCCCGATTCATCTTGACAGAATATTCTGTTCGTTTGCCATGCTGCCTTAAAATAAGGGGCACAAATTCAAATGTTTGATCAATTTTCAGCCTTGAATGAAAAGATTGGGAGGCACTGGAGTATAGGCTCAACTTGCCAAATCTTTCTTTGTAACACGACCCATTCATCCCAAGAATCGGCACAGGGAAACCTTTCTGAACTCTCCAATGCAAGGATATCCTTACTTAAATATGGAGATTAAAATTGCATGCAATATCCAGCCGTGGTTTCTCAAATATCTTGTGTAGTTCTCTCCACTTTTTACACTCCAAATTTCTTTAGCATAGGCCAACATTCCATTTTCACAATTACTTGCGAAACCTGTGTGCTAGCTTGTTTCATCCACGCCAATATCCTTTCCATGACAACATTCTGGTCTGTCTCTGTCTATAATAGCCATTATTTGGCATTGCCTCCTACTAAAATGGATAATGTAACATTTCTCCACGATATACATAACTG
Organism: Raja brachyura; assembly: GCA_963514005.1. Next base: position 18,116,056 of record OY740801.1, on the reverse strand, counting down.
CAAAATTTTGCCAATTTGTTTAACCTGTCCGTACCTCTTTGGAAACATTGCACCTTCCTCACCATTTGCTTTCCCATATCTTTGCGTAGTCTATGAATTACGATGTAATGGGATCTGTTCCTTTCATTTAAAACTCATTTACTTATAGCTGAGGCCCCAACATTGATCCCTCTGGTATCCCCTTAATTATAACATTTCATATTAAATCACACTTTCTATTTGTTAGCCAATATCTGTCCCTGCTTGTACATTACCAGTAATTACATGTCACCTTTTCTAAAAGTCTTCTGGAAGCCCAATTACAATATATTTGCAGGTTAGTCTTCATCCATTCTGCCAGTTATATCCTCAAAATATTTTTTTTTAATCATTTTTTTAAATAAAACTGGTTAGCTTTTTCCTTGTTTTATGATTTACTCAATGCCTCCTGCTATTCCCCTAATGATGGATTCCAGATAGACAAAAAATGCTGGAGTAACTCAGCGGGATAGGTAGCATCTCTGGAGAGGAATAGGTGACTTTTTGGGTCGAGATCCTTCTTCAGAGATGCTGCCTGTCCTGCTGAGTTACTCCAGCATTTTTTGTCTATCTGGAATCCATCATTAGGGGAATATGACATCATTTTATGTCTATCTTCGGTTTAAGCCAGCATCTGGAGTTAATTCCTACACATGAGTTTTGGAAGATCAGAACTAATGCATACATTTTTACTAAGACTCGAGGATGCAGAACATCATGTCCCAGGAAGTTGTTGGCCTTCAGTCCAATTCAAAATTGCATTTGCAACTTATTGGGCATTGTATGTTTTTCCATGCAAGAATGTGTGATGTACTTCCGTCCAAGGTTGGATTTGGAAATAGTTGGTAGCCAGAAGTTCCAAGTTTACCTGGGGGTGTGTCAGAGGTCTGCACTTTTTGTTTTGGCATGATCATTTGGATTTAAATTGCGATTGTGACAGTGTGGTACCTGTCTGTCAGCATATTAAAGTTCATGAGAAGCAGGATGATCTTTTGACTTGGGAAATTATAATTTCTGCACACTATTAAATGCAGGCCTGAGTGATTAAATGCATGGCTGGAGTGCATGTCCTTCGTCTGCAAAACTATGGTACAATGTGGTTAATGTTATACATTTATTTTTAATTTAATTGAAGCCCATGTCATTTTGGGAAAAAAAATTACAATTTAACCAGGAGCTCTGTTGAACTGTTGCAATTAAACCTGGAGTTCAAAGTGAAAAATATCACTGTGAAATAAAATCATAGTGAAGTGCTGAAAATGTGTGAGGAGTAATTTATTAATATTCCAAATGGGGGTGTTCCCAGAACAATTAGAAAGAAGGCACTGCCCCAAAGGTTTGATGGTTATGTCTTATTGGTCAACCTGTGCATCTCTGGCATTTATTCTTTTTGATTTCCTGTTAAGACAAACACTGTTCAAAACAGACAAGGCATTTGTTCTCCCCTGTTGAGGTGTAAGGATTAAGTTGTCTTTAGTCATTATTGCATAGGTTGGAATTTTATTTTATTTTTTACCTTTGGTTGTTGGAACATTTACTTAAATATTTAAATTGAATATATATTCTAATATTAAAATATTCTAATTATTAGATTAAATTAACTTTACTGTGCTACTCTAAATATCATTGGTAAATATAGAGTTTAACTACATCATCATTGACTAGAAGATCTCTAGCTAGATTCCAAGACTACTGTCAGTTAGTCTTGCGAAGGTGACTGAAGGAATAATGAGCCAAGCTCCTTATCTTTGGGCTGGGAAGGAAAGTTTTCCAGGGTTCCTGTTGTGTGACTATTGCATTGCTCTACCCTGAGGGTGAGTAGATGGATTAATGAATGATGTCAAAAAATACATCTTCAGCAGGGGATGGACAAAGTGCCTTCAATACACACAATGACTTACTTAATATGGTGGTCTAGAAACCCTTAATTACTGAGAATGTATGGTGTGCTGAATATGTGTAGGGTTGGGTGGTGGGGTGTCAGTCCAGCTTTGTGCCGAGGTGTAACTGGGTAGAGCGAGAGAGATGATGCCCAAATAATTTCTAGTAGGTAAGGAACAGATGAATGCAGAATAATTATTTTTAAACAAAAACAAAAAAAAAACAAATCTTAAAACGTGGCTGGATAAAAAATCCTGTACATTGAGAATTCACTAGATGGATGACATAGCAGAGGGCCAGCATTTCTTTTGGGTCGTCTTGAGCCCCTTCCTGCAAACTTTAATTGTACCCGAGGCCCAAGGCTGGAATGCTGAACAATAGCCGCTGTGCTTCTTTGGGAACAAATTGTCTTGCCCAGTACTTGGGTCGGAGACTGGATTCAGGAGTTGGTGAAGTTGTGCAGATGGAGCCTGTGTTTTGCCTCTGGCACAAGGAATGAAGTCAGTGTTTAAGTCAGTGGTTCGCAATCTAACTTTTGATTGGGTTTAAGGATCAGGGCAGGGATGAGGTAAATGCCAGTGAGTGCTGCTTGTTTTAGAAATCAAGATCATCCACATTCAGAGTTCACAAGTTATGGACAGAGGTTAGTTGGGGCCTGTGGCTCAGATTATGGAGTCTGGAGATGGAAGATTGGGATGTAGGGCAGGTTATGGAGGGTGTTGCATTGCAGATATGAGTGAGTGCAGAATGATTTAAAAGTAAGAATAAAGTCCAGTTCACTGGGCACTGAATCCAGTTTGGATTCGGAGACCCAGTTGTTGTCTTGAATGCCAAGTGATTCTTGTCACTGGGATAGTTTGGTTCAAGTTCCCCTGCAATGCATAGAGAAGTTTCATACAAGTTATAACATTACCTTGTGTGCCCGTGAAGCAAGCGTCTTATCAGCCACACAAAGCTTACGTGAAAAATCCAATTTAGTTAAGAGAGTGGCACAAAACAGATTTGGAACATTAGTTATCACTCACAGCCTGGTTGTTGATTAGTTTCCAACCAGATCTGGCAGTGTCATGGGATAGGATGGCTTTTGGGGCGATAAAAGAAGGTCGGTGCTTGGATTAAGCTGAACTGGCACTATAAATGTGAATGTTCATAGATAGTCATAGAAAGAGACTGCCCAGAACCAGGTTATTGTTATGTTGAACACATTAATCCCAGTTTTTATTCTCTTCGCGTTGCCATTAATTACTTCCAGATTCTACTATTCACTTGCACACTAGGGGACAATTTACAACAGCCCATTAATCTAACAAGTAACACTTCTTTGGTACGTGGGAGGAAATTGGAGTACCCAGGAAAAATCCGCCTGGTCACAGAGAGAACGTGCAAACTCCATACAGACAGTAGCAGGGCTCAGGATTGAAATTGGGTCACTAGCTTTGCAACCAGCAGCATTAGCCACTGGTAATATGATAATATACATACTCCCTGAATTGTTTGTGGTAGCTTTTGAAAATTAATTTGCTGGACCAAATACCTCCATGTAGAGCTCCTGCTGTGGCAGCAGCCGGGCTAGTACAGGAAGTGTGATCGTGTTGTGAAACAACGAAAGGCGGAACTTGCATTTAGGTAGTGTCTTTCATGTGCTGTGCCTCTCGAATGTATCCAGATGTGGTGACCATCTTCTGAGGTTAATGGCGCATCACTTGGATTGGGTTAATTGTGCTTCATTTTCATACGTTCGTTAGAAAAGTTTGTACCATAATTATTGAAAAAAAGCTGTAAACCATAACCACTTATATGGCATCTGATCATGTCTCTGAAGTACCTTAAATGTGTAACTTAACAAATTGAAGTAGAGTCAGTCTGCAAAATAAGCCATGAAATGAATTATCAATTTGTACTGATATTGTTTATGGTAAGTGGGAGAATATTGAGCTGGATCACAAAATAACTCCCTAATTGGTTGCAATTTGTGGGAAAAGATTTAATGTTTCACAGAACCGTTCAACATGCAAAATCCTGTTTTAACAGCGTTTCCAACAGTGTTAAACAAGGCATCATTTTCTAATACTTAATTAGATGAATGCTTACTAACGCTTGTCAGTGCTGCAATGTAGATGCATGGTTAGGGTGCACACTCCTTCTTATTGATCTTGTTGCCTCAAATTACTTTAGTGCTGATGTTGATTGCAGTTTTTATAGGCTTTGGGTTAAGTTGTGGTCAGAAAATATTACCAGAAAGATGGTTGAAATGTATGTTCTTGAGATGCGATCTATTATCTGAAGATTTGTGACACTTCTAATTGATTAGCTTGTCAAATCAAAAGGTAGATATTTATATTTTACTTGGTGCAGAACAATTATTCTGAAATTTTTTACATTTTCCCAAAGTATTAATGTCAAATTATGTAAAAATAAATCAGCAAGCAGGTGACATTAACCCTTTGCTGAAACGGTAATACACATTCCTGAAGAACTGCACAATTTTACCACCTTTTTTTTTCCATCCACAATTTTTTAGTATATACATATTAAGATATAAGTAGCAGATGCCTGCAGAGCCTGAGACAAATCTAAATCAATTTGCAAAAGGTTGGAATTCTTTATTTGGAGGATGAGCTGACGTTAAAATCAACCTACATATCAGAAAATATACTGACTAGTACAGTTGGTATGCAGGCCTGGACCTGTGCCAAGATAATGATCTTGGGACTTGCCATGTCTTCCAAGGCAGGCACTATGCAAGCAGGTTCAGGCTGGTCTTTCTGCAAAAGATAGTGAGCCACTCGCAAGCTTCAAAATAGGTCAGGGGAAAAACTAAGCTGAAAATTGTGATGATATTTGCTCGTGCCCTATACTTTCTCAGTGCAGATTGAGGACTATCCACTGATCGTGCTCTCACTGCACTTGTACTATGGTGTTGCTATTGTATTGGTTATTTGTTTCTAGCCTGACAGCAGAGAGGATGGGGAGAACAGTGTCCAGTTGCAAATTAGAAGTGTGTGCTTGCTTTTATGGCCAGTTTGGCTCCTGCAGAGCAATGGATGGCCAATAAATTAGGGGCTTAAGTTACACTTTTGGTTCTTACAGAAATTCTCAGATCTCATAATTAAACGACAGCAGATCCTGGAGGTTCATGGAGCGATCAAGCTCTAAGAACAAGTGGCAAGGAGTGTTTTTATGTAGCAAGCTGCTGTGACCTGTGATTAATTATTTTCAAATGGGAATTGAATCAATATATGAGAAGAGAGAAGACTGTGAGGTTATTGGAAGAAGCAGGGAAGTGGGAGTAAATTGTGTCTCTTGAGAGCTAACACAAACGTGATGGGGCCAGATGGTCTCCACCTGTTTCTAGAGGAATTAATGATCAGTAACCGTTCTTTAATGAAATTTGCTGGTCCAGGGAAGGAGGCTAACTGCAATATTGTGCAGAGACATTGGGAGAGGTTGACATAGCGATAGGCTGGGACTTTTCTTCTTTACAGCATAGGAGGCTGAGGGGGTGATGACCTTATTGAGGTGTATGAGATCATGGATAAAATGACGCTCGGTCTTTTTCCTGAGGTATAGGATTTTAAATCATTTGGAAATGTGTGTGGTTAATACTTTACATTGCAACATTTTTTAATAATGACCTTTGGGTTTATTAAAGGGATTAGGATGAGAGGGGAGAAATTTATGAGGGACCTCGAGCAACATTTTCACTGCGACCGTGGTCAAAATCTGGAATGAGTTACCAAAGCATGCACAAGAAGCAGCTACTATGACTTTCAAAAGGCATTTGGACAGACATACAGATAGGAAGCGTTTAGAAGGATATGGGCCAAATGCAGGCAAATGGAACTAGTCTAGAATTCCGAAGGTTGGCTTGGACAAGATGGACTGCAGAGCCTGTTTCTGTGCTGTATAGCTCTATGACTAACAATTTTAGTAAAGCATTTATTCGGAGCCTGGCTATAAAAAAAAATTAGATTTGTTTTTGTATGATTTTTTAAAAAAAAGTCAATCTTTTTTTAAAAAGTAAGAAACACCTACGTAAAGATAACAATTACTTTTTAGACAAGGGCGTGTTTAAAACATACCTCTGTAGCCTCTGTTTCTGGCAGTTTTCCAACTTCCTGTGTGATGTCATGGTCAAGATTGGCTTATAGCTGCAGCGTTTACTCTGCGTATGGCAGCTAAGTTGAAAGGAAGAACTGAAGCCAATACATTTGAGAAGCAGAAGGGTGGGGGACAGTGTGGTGTTTTAACATAAGCAAATTGCCATTAGCTGGTGCCAGGCAGCGGAAAGAAGAAAAGAGAAGGAACAAGCGTCCTAAGGGGAAGTCTGCAGCAGAGAATTGTGTGCAGCAGTGTGCATGCAGGTTTGCAGAGTGGGGCCCAGAGAGTGCAACAAGGTCTTTGAGCTTTTTTAATGAGACTTCCCCTAAAGGCACGTCACGCCTCAGCTGCAGTTCTGGGAACTCATGGACAGGAGACGAGGTAAGCTTTGCAGTTTGTTCGAGTCTTACTTGCAATGATTTTTGTTTGGAATAAAAGATTATGCTTAAAGTAGTGTGCTGCACAATGCATAGAGCTAGTTGAGTGCAGGGAGAATTCTGGAGCCAGCTTGTTTACTTCCATTTGTTGCACAATCGGGCTTCATTTACAGTAGCTTGTTTGCTGCAGAGACCTCGAGCAGGGAGTTACCGTAAGCTGCAGTGACAAATAGCAAATGGGCAGTTTCTGGGAGCTTGATGTTGCAAACTCAGCATTCTTGCATACGGTTTGTCCTTTTAGGTGACCCTGAAGTATGATTGGCATTGCAATGTGGGGCGCACGGACTTTGCTATTTTTTAATGGTTCCGCGTTGTACGGGCAGCAGCCAACTAGATGGTTTCATTTTAAAAAATGACTTTGGCTCAGCCACCAATTTAGGCTGCTTGGTGTACACTGTTCTTTTTAATGGAAGTATTTGGGTAAAGGTAACTATTTGCTTACTTGGGGCTTTCTGTGATGTGTGTTCTGCACTTGCATTGCCACAATGTGTTTAAAAGGCTACCTGTGGTGGTGGCAAAATCCTCATCAAATTTTGATGTCTATTTAAAAGAAAGTGAGCACATTTTTCTTTTGAATGAGAAATTGATAAAGCTGCATAAATCATTTGACATTGTAACATTTTTTATAATGACCTGTGGATTTATTTAGGGGATTAATATGGGTTCTGGGACACCTTATTTGCTGATAACATGTTTGGGTCAACTGTGACACAGACGTTGAATAAGGTTTTAGTTTCTCAGCATTTCAATTTAATTTTGATGAAAGTGTTCAAACATCATCAAACCTGTAAAGTAATGAGATAAGATAAATATTTCCAGCTAAACACTGAATATTGTGAGTAAATCATTGATATGATTGCATTAAAGTGGTTGCATTCCCATCTTGAAGTTAGGTTTAAGACTTTCTCTGAACAGTGCTCTGACATACTTGATTGAAGGATGTTGGGCATGGCAGAAATAAGGTTACTTAAATCCTCTGACTGCAGACGGCCTCTGGTTTCATTAGTATATAGGATTTTTTAAGAAATAACTGCAAATGGTGGAAAAATTGAAGGTAGACAAAAATGGTGGAGAAACTCAGCGGGTGAGGCAGCATCTATGGAGCAAAGGAATAGGTGACGTTTCGGGTCGAGACCCTTCATCACCCGCTGAGTTTCTCCAGAATTTTTGTATGTAGGACATTTATTATGCACTACTATACTATGGTTTCTCTACGTACTTTTATTTTTGAACTATTGTGGCTTAGTTTATTGATTGAAAGGTACAGCATGGAAACAGGCCCTTTGCCCACTGAGTCAACACTGACTATTGATCGATCACCTGCTCACACTAGCCCCATATCATCCCACTTTTGCACCCACTCTCTACATGCCAGGGACAATTTATACAGGCCAATTAACCTACAAACCCACATGTTTTGGGGATGTGGAAAGAAACTCATGCTCTCATGGGGAGAATGTGCAAACTCCATGCAGACAGCACCTGAGGTCAGGATTGAACCTCATCTCTGACAGCAGCTGTTCCACCATGAAGCCTCACTTTATTTAGTATTTACTTAGAATAACTGATAATTTGTTATATATTTATTGTTGTTGCAACTTGTGTGCCTGTAAAGCTGTAGCAAGAAAGAAGTTAATCGGCTCTGATCCAATGTATGACAAAAACTCTGAATCTTGACATTAGCCTTTGGCTCTTTCAAGGAAAAAGCACTCCAAAGATCAAGGGTTTGAAGAACTCCTGTGTGAAACAAGTGAAGATCGGCTGCGTGCAGAATGCAATAAAGAGACAGATGTGCATTATGTACTTGCCCAAGCTTGTCTTTGTAAAATGGTGATCAGATGTTTGGTATCATGCCATTCTGTATGCTGAAGTGATTTTGCTCTTTCAAAGCAAATACAAACTATAATTTATAGTGTATAGAAACACCTCCCACACAAGTTAAAAAAAAAGTGCAATATTTGTGGAGTAATTGAGTTGGGACGTTAATTATTTTATTTCTCCTCAGATGCTGGTGAACCTTACATTTCCAGCTTTTTCTGCTTTTATTTCAGTTTTCCAGCATCTGCAGTATTTTACTTTTATACAGAGTTAGATTGTAAGTAGTTTCTATCTAGCTCTGCATTTTTGTTGAAGATGGGAAGTTAACCTAAGAACATTTATCTACCAATTAATTTCAATAATGCTAAATGCTAAACAGTTCAAAGGTTAGTTACAAGAGCAATAAATGTTTACACTGTATTGTGTGCAAATATTGTCAATCATTATATATCTTCTGAATCATAAAGATTAAATAATAAAGCTATATTTCATGACACGATCTAAAAATTGAAATGTATGCTCAATCATTAAGATTTTTTTTAATCTAAAATTTGCTCCCAAGGGCACTGGCTTTTATTTGAGGTTTGGTGCAGTGAATCTTGCTTTGTTCTTTGGCCATGATCTTGCAGAAATGATTTTGGCAAGTTCCCAGAAGTTCAGTCGTCTGGTTTTGTATGGTTACTCTGCACGTTTAATATTCAGAAGTTACTGTGTAATACTGATGAAGAGAGGAAATCCTTTCCTCAAGTAGCTTCCCAACTGCGGATGGCTAACTTGGTATGGACTGAGATTGGAAGCTAAAATTTTGGATCAGTTTGCCTTTACCACACACAAAACGGCGTCCTTATCTTTGAAGATGTTTTGAACTTCAGCTAATTTTTTGATGCATCACGCAGCATGTGCATAATAATACTTACTTCAAGTTCCAACAGCAAATCCCTTCTCTGGGATTATATTTTGCCTATCTGCTGAAGCTTGAATCTTTATTCAAGTTAAGGGCCTGTCCCACATAGGCGATTTTTTTCGGTGACTGCCGGCGACTGTCACAGTCGTAGCAGGTCGCTAAAAATGCGCCGACTGGCCCACCCCCTACGATAATGTTTACGACAACCTACCACCTAGTCGACGTCAAGCTACTGACAACCGGTGACCCATTAGGACTTCCACCTACGACCACATGGATGACAACCAAAGCCAACCTACATCCACCCACGACGAGCAACGACCCTATCGGCGACAACTGAAGACAATTCAGTCACCAGTACCTGTTGCCGTTTGACATACGTAGTCGCCATTGGAATTCACTAGAGTCAGCACCCGGCGACAACCAACAATACCTGACGCCATCCTGGCGACAACCGGCGACAGCACCTACAACAGGAGAAGACAAGCTGCGACAAGCCCGCCGTTGGCGAAAAGTTTTGAACATTTCGAAATCAAGCGGTGACCAGAAAAACGATACAACTCTTTCGGCGACTTGACGAGACTACTCACACACTACTGTCGCCACACACCCCGGCGATCGTGTGGCGACGGCCTAGTCGCTGAAAAAATTGCCTAAGTGGGACGGGCTTTATGCACAAATATACAAACTTGAATGAGTTATCATGATTGATTGATTATATCTAAATGATGTGTAAGAAGGAACTGCAGATGCTGATTTAACTCTAAGATCGACCAAAAAAGCTGGAGTAGCTCAGTGGGTCAGACAGCATCTCTGGAGAAAAGGAATAGGTGACGTTTTGGGTCAAGACCCTTCTCTTAGAAAAGGGCCTCTACACAAGTATTTTGAACCATGGAGACCGGGACTTCATTGAGGAAAATTTAGCAGCTCTGTTATGCACAGTGAAAGATCGATCGCCAGCTAACATCCAACCGGTGATGAGGGTTGAGGGAGAAATGTTGGTAGCAAAGATCTTATAGCGAGCTATAGGATCTTTGGTTGGTAGTGTGTCGGGACATCTCCAAACTTTGTGCTTTTTGTTTTTCGGGCAACCTACACATCTTCTCTAATTAAGGGCTACACTTCTGATGATCCAGCAACCCACAATTTTGCAGAAGTCTTCAGTCTCATATGTCATGTTTTTTCTTTGGCTTTTCTTTTCTAAATAAAATAATTTATATATTTAAAAATCCACCTTTTAGTTATTGTCCGTCCTCTATGCATTAAATTGTGCTCCGCCACCAAATCTTACTTGTGAAATTGTATACTTTGTATTGAGAATACAATTTAACTTTAGAAACAGTAGAGCTAATAGGACTTGATGTTTGAATCCCTGTAATAAGTCGGCACTCTTGCTATTTGCAGTGGAATTGGAGTGGTGAAAGGTAGGGTAGGTACGTCATCAGGTGGGCACCCTTCCTGTTTGACGTTTCATTGATGAGCCCACAACATTTCCAGAGGGCTCAACGGTGTCACCTGGCGTCCCAGTTACACCCCCCTCAATTCCATACCCTCCTGTATTTATCTTGCAGCCCAATTGTTGAAACAAAGAACTGCAGGTGCTAGTTTATACCAAACATAAACACAAAATGCTGGAGTAACTTACTGGGTCAGCATCTATGAAGAAAAAGGATAGGTGACATGGAAACATCACCAACCGTTTTTCTCCAGACATGCTGCCTGACCCGAGTTACTCCAGCATTTTGTGTCTATCTTTACAATTTTACTCTGGGCTGTGTAGTGGTTTATGTAATGTTTTATTTGCACAAAATAATATCTATGACTATAGCACATCTCAACAGATCAGTTGATTAGTGTGTGAGCAAGTTATTTGCTCTGTAATCTGCAAACGTTGAAGGATTTCTATTCTTTACCCCTCTAACCAGTGCTTGCTGCTTCCATTTCTTTTTAATGGAATGTATTGTATGAAAATATTAGGACCCTGGCTCATGACTGGGGAATCTGCAATGCAATTGAAGACTTTCTTAGGGTCAGCTATTCTAAGTACTTTAGGCATCATTTGAGAGCAGGCAATTTAATTAATTGAAACCCCCCCCCCCCAAATAATAACAGGTTTTTGGTTGCCTGTCTGCATATCTCCTTAAGGATCAGTGTGCCATTTTGTCTCTTCCTTATTTTTGTAAAGCATTTTGGGACAATTTATTATATTAAATTGTTATTGTATATACAGTTTGACTGATTATTTTCCTTGCGTGTTTTCCAGAGCCTGGGTACAATGGATTGAATGTTTTTTTGATTTAATTGTGACAAAAGAGTGTCAGTTTAATGTCATCTTTCTTTCAAAGGTTGGTGAGACAACAGTATCATTTCTTTTGTTGCTTCAGCATTTATATTGCAGTGGCAAAGTTCACTTCCCTTGATTTTAGGGAGTGGAATTAGCCATTAAGCATGCTGAGAGTTGGGCAATGCCAGTTTTGGCAAAATAAAATTTAAAGATTATAGGATTTCACATCACATCATTTGGAAGTGATTGTCCTGCAATTGTATTTTTTACTGTTCTTTAACAACAATGGAATTACCTTTGATATACAAGGTTCTTTCACTGTTCCGATTCCCAGTGGATATTGGAAAGCTAGAGTAAGCTGGTGCAATGGGTGTTATTCAAAACAGAAAATGAGTGGCACTGTGGTGCAGTGGTAGAATTTCTGCCTTGCAGCGCCAGGGACTGGGGTTCAGTCTGTACGGAGTTTGTACATTCTCCCTGTGACCTGCGTGGGTTTTCTCCTGGTGCTCCTGTTTCCTCCCACATTCCAAAGAGAAACAGGTTTTCAGCTTAATTGGCTTGGTAAAATAGTAAATTGGCGTTAATGTGTGTGGGTTGGAGTTGGTGTACGGGGATTGCTGGTTGGCGCGGACCTGGTGAGCCAAAAGACCAGTTTCCTCGCAGTATCTCTAAACTAAACTAAAAAAAATTAAATGTTCAGTTATCTCATCTTTATTTTCTAAAACCCATTTCCTAAGATTCTGGAGAGAATGTATTATAACGACTTTCCCTCTGAAACCTGTGAGGTTGTTTCTTCTTGGTAATGCAAACAGAGCTAAGGAATACAGACAGGATAAAGGGTGGTCATTTCTTAATGCAGGGAGTTTATTCAAGATCGTAACTCGTGTATTTAAAGACTAGGTGGCAAGTGGGTTTGATACACAGCTACTTCCATGATCGCATTCAATAATGAAGCAGGCTTTTTCCTCATATCCCTTGATACAGTTAGCACCAAGAGCTAAATCTAACTCTCTCTTGAAAACATCCAGTGAATTGGCCTCCACTGCCTTCTGCGGCAAATAATTCCACGTATTCACAACTCTCTGGGTGAAAAAGGTTTTCCTCATCTCAGTCCTAAATGGCCTACCCCTTGAAGGGTCTCGACCCGAAACGTCGCCCATGTCCTTCGCTCCTTCGATGCTGCTGCACCCGCTGAGTTTCTCCAGCTTTTTGTGTACCCCCTTATTCTTAATGGTTGGAGCAAAGGCTGGAGATGGGAACAGTTAAGGGCCTGTCCCACTGTATGAGATAATTCAAGAGTTCTCCCGAGTGTCCCCTGATTCGAACTCGGTGAATTACGGTAATAGCCGCTTGTAGGTATTCGGGGCTCTCGTGGACATTATTCATCATGTTGAAATACTTCACGAGCTTACCGCGTTTCCCGAGTACCTGCCGTTAGCGCTACGAGCCGCTAAGAGACGTCCCGAGCTCCGACGTACCCGCTACGTACATTCTACGTACTTACCACGAGTTTGATTTTTTTTTTTAAACTCGGGAGAGCTCTTGGGTAAACTCGTATAGTGGGACCAGCCCTTTAGTGTGAGGCAGGTTTGAAGAGTTGTAAATTGTGACGCCATGGAGGAAAGTGGTAAGAGCTGTCAAAAATATTCCCCTCACCTGTGTCGACTTATTATTTGTCATAGGGTTACACAAAAAGCTGGAGAAACTCAGCGGGGTGCAGCAGCATCTAAGGAGCGAAGGAGATAGGCGACGTTTCGGGTCGAGACCCTACTTTGTCTTGTCTCTTTTTCCAGCTTTCTTCTCTCTCTCCCCCCCCCCCCCCCCCCCCCCGTCTAAAGACAGGTCTCTACAAGAAACATCACCTATCCATGTTTTCCAGAGATGCTGCCTGACCTGCTGAATTACTCCAGCGCTTTGTGTCCTTTTTTGTATTAACCAGCATCTGTAGCTCTTTGCACATTAAAAAAAATCCATGCGATTACTAACTCTGATTTAACATCGAACAAAACATAGTACAGTTCAACACTGGAACAGATCCTTCAGCCCACCATCTATGTACTGAACATGATGCGTACTTAATGTAATCCTGCCTACTTGCACATGCTCCATATCCCTCCATTCCCTGGATATTGATGCATCAATCTAAAAGCCTCTCTTGCTTCTATTGTATCTGCTTCCACCGCCATCCCAGCAGTGCATACAAGGCACCCACCACTCTGAAAGTAAAAAACTTGCCCTGCACATCTTCTTTCAACTTTCTCCCTTTGTCCTTTTAAATATGCCTTCTAGTATTTGACATTTCCACCCTGGAAAAATCATTCTGATTGTCTACCGTATCTATAATATTTGTGCACTGGCTCCTCTGACAACAAATACTTTGAAATCCTTGCTTCAAGGCTTTTTGCTATTTCCTCCTTTGAAAATACCTAGTCTTGAACTGAAAGAAACAGCCTGTGGTTCACTCTGGTTATGCTACTTTTATGTTGTTACTCCTCATTTGTGGATACTGAGAGATTAGTGTCCACTGACTTATTTAAGCATTCCCTCATAATTTGGCTGTTAATGTTTTTGTTGGCTTTGGCAACGCAGCACCACCATACTGGGAGTATGCTTGTTAGCTTTCTTCCATATAGGATATTCTTTATCATGTCTCATTATGGTTAAGTCAAATGGATGCAAACAAATCTTGATTGTGAATTCCAGAGTAATAAAGCATGACTGAGCATTCAGCAAAATATGAGCTGAGGTGTATGGCAGTAAAATGGTGTTGATGTTGAATATTGAAGCATATTGGAATTGGCGAGATTAAAATGATACAATTACCTTGGCTCATATGACTTTGTACATTGACTAGCAATATTAAGTTATCAGTTAAGGAATTGAAATTGTGGTCAGGAACCAATGCATTGGGTTAAGTTTTCCCAATATTCAGTGGGATAAAATTTATGATTGTTGTAATGCTGACAGGAATATTGTTCTGTGTAACGTGCTGATTCTTGAACTGAGGTCGATACATCTTCTCAAGAGGACATAATGGACCCTAATCAAGCTGTGGAGCTTCCCCTGTTTTACATTAAAATATATTTTAAGGTCATATATTTTGTAGAATTAACTGGATTACCACTGGTTATGTAAGGAATATTGTGCAATTAAGTGGGGGTGGGGTGGGGGGGGGGGGGGGGGGGGGGGGGGATACAAACAGTTATCTTTCATTGTATCTTTGGTTTTGTGGAATTGTAGAGTGGTTACAATGGAGGAAGCTATTTGGCCCTTCATGTCTGCCTTGGTGTGTACCAAATCGCAGTTCTTTCCCTGCATTTTTTTCCTTACCGTATATTCTATTCCTCTTGTGCGTTGTGGAATAGACTATTACCCAGTCGATTAGACAGAAGCCTGATGTTAAGCAATTGTGTGATTAATAATGCATTTTATTTTTTTTAAGAAATCAGATCTTGTTTTAGTATGACAGGAAGCATGAGATTAAAACTGCTCAACTACTGAGCAGTTTCTCCAGTCTGTGTGGCTGCTTTGAAGTCAAACACATTCTGATGAGTTCAATGTAGAAATGAAGCCCATTGAACATTGCTGTTCGGCGGGCAATCTGGCAAATGATCTGCTCAATAAAAACTTTGTTACTAAATCAATTCTGAATAGAACAATAAGCTGTTAACAATATAAATGTTTCCTTATCTCATTTTGACTTGGAGCCTTTTTCAGATGATTAGGTGTATATATATATATATAGCCTGATTTTTAAATTACCAAACATTCTATTCATGAGCAGTTGGCGATGACCTACAAAGAAAACTTCCAATGATGAATGAGTGACAATGTGTAATATTGGGCCTACTTATTTACCAAAATCAACCAACAATGAAATTGATGATTGATTGCTGTTCCAATTGAAGTCTGGCTGGACTAGTAGGTAGCACTGGTGACGCCATCTGCTGGTGGAAACAGTTATTGGGCACTGAGTTAAGAATATCTTCTTACTAAGAACCGGGGCTCGAAATTAGCGGTTGCCCGGGTGCCATTGACCACAGAAAGTGCCGCCGGGCAACCTAAACGCATACTCATCTTTAATTGTCATTGTGCAGTGTACAATACAGAGACAACGAAATGCAGTTGGTATCTCCGAAGGGCGAACTTACGAATAAACAAGTAATTGCGCAGTAGTATGAGTATATACATCTATACATATACAGTGGTATCCGTGCAATTTGCTGGTGATTGGATAGTCCGGGGGGAGGGGTGGAGACAGGCAGTCATTGAGGTGCAGCGTTGAGAAGTGTGACAGCCGCAGGGAAGAAGCTGTTCTTGAGCCTGCTGTTACGGCAGCGGGGGGAACTGTAGCGTCTCCCGGATGGGAGGAGGGTAAACAGTCTATGGTTGGGGTGTGAGCTGTCCCTGGCGATGCTGTGCGCCCTGCGCAGGCATCGTTTACTATGGACAGACTCAATGGAGGGGAGTGAGGAGCCTGTGATGCGTTGGGCGATCTTCACCACCCTCTGCAGAGCTTTCCGGTCGGCGACAGAGCAGTTACCATACCATACTGTGATGCAGTTGGTAAGGATGCTCTCGATGGTGCAGCGGTAGAAGTTCACCAGAATCTGGGGAGACAGGTGGACCTTCTTAAGTCTCCTCAGGAAGAAGAGACGCTGGTGAGCCTTCTTGATCATAATATGTGAATGCTTCATTGAGCATAATTCCAACTGGTAACAACGCACTTCGTCCGAGCACATTATCGCACGTCTCATGCAAATAGTCTTCAATGACCACCTAAACTGTCATTTGGCAACCTAAAAAGCTGTCGAGGTTGCCCGGCTGGCAACAGGGGAAAAAGTTAAGCGAGAGCCCTGAGAACATTGCAATATACCACTAACATTGCAATATGACTGAATGATCTGCAGTACCATCTACAGTGCAATATATTGGAGAGATACATGTTACTATCAGGATACATTACTGAATATAGGTTCAAGAAGGTGTGCGGACACGAAACATCACCTATCCATTTTCTCCAGAGATGCTGTCTGACCTGCTGTTACTCCGGTTTTATGTGCCTATCTTTGGTATTTCCTTGTATCTGTACTTCCTTGTTAGTACAGGATAAATTACTGCTGTGTTTAAATCGGGTAAGCAAAAGTGGCATTATTTCCAATTTCCTTTTCCGATAGAGTTGATTAGGTGTTCAGTTCTGCTTTTAATCATTTTACTAAAGCAACTATGCCTCGAAAGGCAAATTTAAATTGAAGAGTTTACTTAACTTTAGAGGAATTAAATAGGAAGTAATAATCCTATGTAACGACAGGATTTGTAAACATTTGCTTTAGGTAAAAGTTAAATGGTAGCAACTGGTTACAGAGTATATGAAAATAAATGTCTGAATATGCTGGGTTGGGTTATGTCACAATCTCAAAAATTGCCTTTAGAAAATAAAAAGCAGCAAATATGCTTGACGTAGCTTTAATGTTAATATTACGGATTTTGATTTGCTCTTATTCAGTTGGAGCGAAGGGAAGTTCAACAACTTTAAAAGTTATATGGTAGGGTATTACAAAATAGATGACTTTGTAGTTTTTGTTCGAGCATCTGAAAGATTTGGTACGGAATCCATCACAGTTCTTTGAATGCATTGTGCACTCCCCCACCTCCCATTGCCATTGTGCAGAATAATGAGGGCTTGGTTAGTGATGGGCATAAATCAAAGCGGTAAATGACATTTGCTGGGGAATTTAACTGCACAGGCTACTTGTTTTAAAATTGTGGTATACTCCATGAAGCTGAGAAGGAATCTTAATTGACTTTGATTTAAAGTTTTTGCAGGCACTGGAATTGCAACAACCAGCAGGATGACTGCAGTAAATCCATCCTGTCTTCAGGCCATTGTTTCTCAGCCATTCATCTCTTTGAACGTCTGGGTTGTCTGTTTCATTTTGCGGTGAGAATGTGGAAGAGAATGTATCCTTGCATGACATTTGCAAAACTTTAGGTGGTTACATGTCTGAAGGAAACACAGAAAAAATTATGTTTAGGAAAGTCAGATAAGATTTAATTGAACTGCAATTTTCAGTGTTCTTGGCTTGGTTTAGAGCACTGAGTGCAGCACATGCACCCATTTTAAGATAAATTGTTGGAAAGAAAGTCTGTCACATTGTGCATTTGTACGAGTGAACAATGGAGCTCAAGTCAAAGGACTTGTTCAATGACATGGACTAAAGCAATGAATGTTGTCTTCAGACTGAATAATATTCCTTGAAACTACCTACTGTATTTCTCTCTTTGGGATTTGTATCATATTACTTGAGTCATTAATCTGGTGATGAGTAAGATTTGTGAGAAAAGGTTGGCTAACTTAAGATCCATCCATGATCATGCTCATCCCTGTGCTTATAATTTCCTTGTGCCTTGGAAACCTTCAAGATATCTAATCTGGTCTATTGCCCATCTGGATTTAATTTTTTCATTGTTACTGCATCCAAGCATGCATCTTGATGGGGCTTAAGCTTCTTCCTGAAACCCACCCAGTCACACATAGTGCCTTCCTTTTCTCCATGGAAAGACTTATTTATTTTCTCCAGAGATGCTGCCTGACTCGCTGCGTTACTCCAGTATTTTCTGTCTACGGTATAAACCAGCATCTGCAGTTCATTCCTACACACATAGTGCCTTGATGACCACTGCATGTTAACAAACCAAACCCATACAGTGGTGCAATGGTGTCAGTGCTCCCGTTCTTGAAGGGCATCCCACCACTAAAGTACCTTTTAAAGCTTTGTGTGGCACTGCAAATGCGGATTCTTAGCAGACAAGGAGATCCTCAAAGCCCAATAACCTCATAATTCATATAGGAAGCTGCAGGGCTATTCCTTGCACCAGGATCCCAAACACTTCTACAATGAGATATCCGTGGGAGGTGGCCACCAGAGACCGTTGTGCCTGGAGCGAATTTCCATTGACTTGGAAATAATTTTGGAAAAAAATATCATGAGCTCCCTTTCTCATGAAGCTTCTTATTGTGACCCTTGAATGTCAATCTAACAAGTTTGGAACTGAAAGGATCACTCCATTTTCAAGGGGGACTATGTTCCTTTTGAACGGAGGATTGCACCCATGTATCAGCACACGTGTATGTGTGGACACGTGGGCAAGTACACTACACGTATTAGCATTCTCCGTTGCTGACATGCAGAAACGCATTGAGATACAGAGCCCATAAATGGAGTCTTTTGGCCCTCTGTATCCATGCCGGCCATCAAATGCCCATTTTGCTAAACCTAACTCTTTATGTTCAACACATTCCCATCAATTCCCTCAGACTTTACATGTTCAGCTGATTTGAGTTTGCACACTGCACGTGTGCACATACCTCAGTCTCTTGGGCACATACATTCATTTGAACCTAAATGGCAAAACGTGTGTATGCACCCTCTGGTGAATTTACATATGTTCACACACACACGAGTATGCATACTTGCATGCAACAATGTCACCAGTGTGTGGCCTGCCTAATGGTTGACTGCATGTCTGCTCAAGCCTGCATTTCCCCCTTGTAATAGCCAGGCTGCAGCCACAGCAAAATCTCTGGAAATATTTGTCCAGCAAATAAGCTTTTAAAAGCTACCTGCAGAAAAATGCAGGGAATGTCTTTATTCCTATTGAATTCTGTAAATTGTAGCTCACTTGAATTATCGTAGTTTATAGAGTCACTGCCTTGCTGATCCTGACCCCGATCCTGAATAATCTTGACCCCTGTTATTATCAACTAGGAGTTAGTATATCCTTTCAGTGACTGCATCGTTTTTCTCCCACATCACAAAGCCTTGCGTCTTGATAGATTAATTTGTTATTGTAAATTGCCCTCCAAGTGTGCAGATGAGTAGTAGTATCTGGGACGTAATTGATGGGAATGTGAGCCTAATATATGAAATAATGTGAGATTAGTGTAAATGGATGGTTGATCCATACAGTGGGCCAATGGGTCTGTTTCTCTGCTGTATTTCCTTCTGATTATGTGACTTTCTTTTCATTAATCCTCTCAATGTCAATATTGTGCTACAAAGCTAAAAATAATCTAACTTAAAGGATAGAGTGCTATTTCAGTAGACAGTCATTGTGTGTGTGTGTGTGTGTTGCCTTTTAACTTCAATGTTCATTTCAGTCTTGGCCAAATCTGAGAGATGAGCTTTTAAATAATTGACTTCTTTGGTCAGTGTATTTGCCCGGCTACTAGGTACTTGTGCAGAAGAAGATGATACATCACCACACAAGTGCTTTTGTCAGCATGGGAGTGCGTATCAGAGTGCACGTAAATACTTTGTCCTGACAGCTGCAATGTGTAGTGTATCTTGTATGAGCAGATTTTAAAAAGTAGTTTTGCAACTTTTTTCTAGAATAGAGGCACCAAGTGCAATGACAGAGAAATTGTTATTGTGCAGATGCTGGTTTAAACTGAAGATAGACACAAAGTTAGTCTGGAGAAAAAGGAATAGGTAACAATTTTGGTCGCGACTGAGAGTCGGGGATCCCCTGACGAAGTGTTTCAACCTGAATCATCACCTGTTTGTTTTCTCCAGAGATGCTGTCTGACCTGCTGACTCGCTCCAGCTTTTTGAGAAATTGTTATTGCCGTGTTGGCTGTTTGCCATGTTGTTAAAACAGCTTTGAAGATGTTCTAGTGATACTTTTGCTTATGTGTTGATGTTGAAGGTTATTCCAAAGCTGGTGGCCACCCTCTCCCATCACCTCCCCAGGACATCATTGATGTCCATACGTGAAAAAGCATTTTGTGATAGTGATTTGCAATGAAACAGTGATTCATAAATAGTGATAAGGCACAGATTAGCCACCCACCTGGAGTGATTCAGCCGCTGAATTTCCAATTACCTGCAATGTTCTTGCCAGTAGGTAAAAGGGGAGATCGTATAGAGGTGTACAAGATCATGAGAGGAATAGATAGGGTAAATGCAGTCTTTTACCTTGAGTAGGGGAATCAAGAATCAGAGGATGTAGGTTTAAGGTGAAGGGGGGGAAAGATTTAATAAGAACCCAAGGGCAACTTTTTTGACATAAAGGATGATAAGTGTATGGAACAAACTGCTAGAGGAGGTAGTTAAGCCAGGTACAATTGCAACGTTAAAAAAACATTTGGACAAGTACATGGATAGGATAGATTTGGAGGGATATGGACCAAAGGCAGGCAGGTGGGATTAGTGTAGTTGGGGCATGTTGGTCAGTGTGGGCAAGTTGGGACGAAGAGCCTGTTTTCGGGCTGTATGACTATGACCTTTGGCAAGAGAGGTTAAAAAAGACCATTGGATGAGGATTGATATATCTATGCAAGCTTTAAGCACTCTGTGTAGAGATCTGCACAGAAATGCAAATTCAGTTGAGCAGTGCTGAAAATGTGCTCCTTTCCAGATGATTTATTGTCTATTTATTTATAATGTGTTAATGTATCTATAAAGTTGCTGCAAGTAAGAATTTCTTTGTTCCGGTGCACATAATTAAACACATACTTTACCAACATCCCCAGCACCCTTGTTACACTTGGCACCTTTGCTCGGTATGCCATGTGGTTCGTATGCCCAATATAGCTCCTGAAACAGAAGCCCTATTCAGAGCTCTGCTCGGGAAGAGATTACCAGGCGGACAGAGGAGATGATTCAAAGATGTGCTCTGCTGCCTCGGGAGTAAAAGAAACGCAGCACTTCTGGGAAATTCAGAGCGGTAAGAGTGCATTTGGAATGGTGTTGACTTCACACAATAAGGATGCAGTGCAGGGAACACTCCACTCCAACTGGTGTTTGTCCTGTATGGGCACAGCCTGTCCCATCTACGGAAGAGGCTGCTGGTTCCACATTCCGTCAGAACCCACGGAACTGGAGCAGAAATTAGTTTACCTTAATTTTGAGGACTGTGTAAGAGAAAGCTGTTGCAGCTGCACAATAAAATATCTATCCCATTTTAACATGTTTTCAAACACTTCAAATGGAATACAACTGAGTAAAGTAGAGACTGGAACCAGATAGCAAATTGCCTTGCTTTGCCTTGTAAAGGTATGGCACAATTGTGTCAGAAGAAGATGGAATCAATTGTGTAAGCATTAAGTAACCCCAAAATGTGAGGAGATAAGAAAAAGTTGCCAGCTATACCTGAATTGATCAGTTATCATTTCCTTTCAGTTCCCACATAAACTATTGTTTTATTTCTTATCTGCCGAGCTACTTAATGCATGATAGGCAATAAATACTGAACAATGTGTAGGAAGGAACTGCAGATGCTGGTTTAAATCGAAGATTGACACAAAAAGCTGGAGTAACTCAGCGGGTCAGACCCAGGAGAATAGGGAAACAAGAGATCTCTCTATCACTGTCTATATCTCTCGTTTCCTCCCCCCCCCCCCCCCCCCCCCCGACTCATTCTGAAGAAGGGCCTTGACCCGAAACGTCACCTATTCATTTTCTCAGAAGATGCTGTCTGACTGGCTGAGTTACTTCAGCTTTTTGTCTAAATACTGAACAATGATCTGGCACTGACTCACTGGGCAGTGTTCAAGCGGTTCTGATGGAGTAAACTGTAATTCAAATTTAAATTTAATTGCTGCCCTAGATTTCCCTATCTATGATTTGCTCTTTATAATGGCATAGCAGTCGGTTTTCTTTCCAAACAATTGTTCGGCAGCTTCATAAAATGCAGGAACATTTTGATTATCATGTCTTCAGCATAAATTCCCCTGACATGTATGCTAAAACATTCACACATAACATTTGCATAGCTGTTACTGTACATTCTTTGATTTTACCAAGGAGTTCAATTTGATGCAGAAAGCAAATTGAAAACTTCCGATTATAGATATATGGAATGAAAACCGAAGAGGCTGGATATATTCAACAGATGAGATGGCATCCGTGGAGAGAGGTAGTTGGCATTTCAGGTCGATCCTTAAATAGAACTGGACCTGAAACCTTTCCTCAACAGAGGCCTCCACCTTTGCACTCCTTCGCCCCCACCTGAACGAATTCCGGGTCCGCTATGACATAGAGCTTTTCATCCGTCATCTCTGCTTCCATGCCTTTTTCTAGTCCTCACTACCCAGTGATGACCCCTTCTCCCACCTCCAACTGTCCTCCTCCTCTTGGACTCTCCCAGACAGCCTTCTACCTCTTTTTGATCCTGAGTGTGAGGAAAGGTCCTGACAAGAAATGTCATCTATCTTTTTTTCTCCAGAGATGCTGCCTGACCCACTGAGTTACTCCAGAATTTTGTGTCTATCTGCTGCAGATCTGAAACTAAATGGCTTCTCTCTCTCAGTAGCTGCTTCCTGACCTGCTTAAAATTCCACTGTTTGTTTCTGGTGATGCTGATGTTGGACAAGAGACTGGGAGTTGTTCCAGAATTAAAAAAAAATGACCATGGATGTGTATGGGTCCACTTTTGAAAATAGACTTAAAGCTCATTCATTTAATCTTCAATATCACAATGTTAATTTTTTTGAACTCCAATCTCTGGAGTGAAACATTTAAAAAAAAAAAAAAAGTTTTTTTATTTTCTTATTAGAAGCAATTGTGCAGAGATAAAACATTCGGCGTCTAAAATTATACAAATATTGTGCAGCTTCATTTTTAACCTTGTAACCTAAATTACGAAAATGAAAAAAGAAAAGAAAAAGTAGAAAGTGAAAAGGTAGATTGAAGAAGAACAAAAGAAAATACCCTAAACTGCCAAAGCAGTGTAGCAGAAAGATATAGAAATTAAAAAAAGAAAAAAAAAGAAAAGTGGAGATATACCTTGCCCCTCGTACCCCGTCGAGTATGTGAGTATTAATTTTTTTCGCTGTTATTAGGCCATAGTTAAGGAAACGTCTTTGAAATATCGTTGGCTCAGAACAGGCCTCTGACATGCCTAGTGTGATCAGTTTTATATCGGGATCCAATATAGTTTAAAGTATTTTGGTGCAGTGAAACTTTAAGTATCAAATTCCAGAATTGGAGGTGGGAATGCTAAACTAGTTAGGAATATTTTGTTCCTCATCTATGCTGATTTATCTTCATTTGTGAGCCATTCCACTGAATAACATCAGACATTTTCAGCTATAGACAACATACAAACTAATTCTATCCACTCAGCTACCATTCCTTGTTTGCTGTTGCAAAGGAAGATGGAAACTTGCATTATATATAACATCCTTGGGAGACCATTATCTCAATATGTCCTGATCCATCAGAATAGATGATTGAAAAGTGAGGTCACGGTAGTGCATAGTCAAGAAGGTGTGACATAGGGGGGTCCAAACCAAACATCCTATAGCAAGCAAGATAGACCACTCCTTCTAAATGCAATGGGTTGACGTGTAGTACGGAACGGAACATGGGCCTTTTTTTAAAATCCATTTCAGTAACTCGACCCGACTCGCAGTGTAATTAACGTTGCGGGGGAACAGTTTGTGTTAATATATTATAATTCTGAAAATGAGGAGAAGATTTTCCCCAAATAACTTTTATATTTACAAGGATGTTTCCGTAACCGGCTTCCGTCTCCGCACGTATCCTATGGGATCTTTGGTGCGGAGACGGAAGCCGGTTACGGAAATGGGGCCGAAAATTACCCATGAATCTGCCCATGACCGTACTACGTCTTTTTCGTCGAGTGATCTATCTTACTTGCTATAGAATCTTGGTTCAAACTACAAACTCTTATGGCATCATGTTAGAAAATTTCCCTCTATTTCATCTGATTTTATCAGTACTTTTCCATGTTGAACATCATTTGGAAGAAACCTTCACACTTCATTATCACCTAGAAGGCAGACATTTGGCCCTTTATGTGTATGCTGGCTCAGAATAAAACTCATTCCTTTTAATTTTGACTTGTAATATACTATCATCACGCTCCCATAAATTCCCCCAAATTCCACCGTTTGTCTATGCACTAGGAGCAATTTACAAGGGAAATTTGTAGTATCCCACCAACCCTCCTTTGGGCAGTAAAAGGAAACTGGAAACCTACATGGTCACAGGGAGAACATGTAAACTCCAGTGCTGAGGTCAGCATTGATCTTGGATAGCTGGCACTCTGAGGCAGCGGCTCTAGCAGCTACGCAAGCATGACGTGTTTGCTCTGGTTCTGACTGTTCTGAGATGACTGAAGTGGGACCATAGGCTCTCTCACAGATAGTGCAGGTGGATAGTGTGCAAAGGAATACATGGCTTCCAGTGTACACCCAAACCATCGACTCAAAGTTCTCCAAATTCCCCTGAATGCTGCTGCAATTCTTTGCAAAACACAACATAGAAACATAGAAATTAGGTGCAGGAGTAGGCCATTCGGCCCTTCGAGCCTGCACTGCCATTCAATATGATCATGGCTGATCATCCAACTCAGTATCCCGTACCTGCCTTCTCTCCATACCCTCTGATCCCCTTAGCCACAAGGGCCAACAACAAGCAGGCATGTTAAACGGTAATAGTAGCACTGTGATAGAGAACACTAAGAAATCTCTTAGCCACCAGATCAGCTCTGCTGCATCCGATTATATGTGTTTGCATAACCTTCAAAGGATAAGTAAACTTGATCTTGAGGCATGAAAGTTGTTTCTAATTGAGTGGTCCATTCCACGTACATCTGAGCTTTGTGCAAGTGGCCTTGTGTACAATGGATCCAAAGGCAATTTGATAACCTTCACACATCAAGCACGATTATTTCCTTTGAAGCATGTACAAAGTTGTGCTGGGTTAAAGAGTTTCTCTGTTGTGTATTTTACTGGAATAGAGATATTGGAGTGACAGATCAATTTGCTTACACCGGTCCTATTTATTTTTTCATTCATTTAAGGGATGTGGTCTTTGTGGGCAAAGTTAGCATTTAATTGCCCATCTTTAATTGCCATTTGAGAAGATGGCAGTGAGCTGCTTTCTTGAACTGCTGCAGACTATGAGATGTGGGAGGGAGTTTACTCTTCTGAAATGAACAACATTTCAACCAATATATAAAATCCGATACCTCACTTTTTTCCAGACGCTGATCAACTTGCTGCACATTTGCACCACATTCAATTTTGCCACAAGAATTTAAATGCTGTTACTCGAGTCTAAATTGCCAAATTAAAAAAAAATTATTGACATTTTTTCTCATGGGATATGTGTATTTCTGGCATTAAGAAAGTTACTAGTCGTTAATAAAATAACCAGAATATACACCTTCAAGCTGAATGGTATACATGCTGAGAGAGAAACTTGAATGTGGCCGTTCCGTGACCCCTATTTTTCCCCGTCTTTCAGGTAGAAAAGTTTAAGGTGCCAAAGAAATCTAGCTACATTTTTGTTATTGTTCACTTTGTGGTTGCAGTGAAGACACTGGTGCGAGCAATGAAGGATGAGATGTCAACTAGCAGGCTAGTTTGTTTTTGTGGTCATTGGTGCAGGAGGAGGTGCAGTTGCAATAGAGGAAGAAAAGAAGCAATTAGTGCTAAAAAAGAAAAAGGATGGGATCATTCTGCCCTTCACACCCTCTAAAGAACCTGGGTGCAGTTGGGCTTGAGTGTCAGAGAAAGCTGGGCAATTGGCAGATAAATAATGTTATATGCTTTTTCTTTCCTGCAATATTGCCTGGGACATCATGAAAGTACCAGTTGGGAATACCTCATCATCTACACTTTTTCTAAAGAGGTATAACAGAAAACTGTTGGTGAATAAATAGCAAAGAGAGACACGAAAAGCTGAAGTAACTCCGTGGGACAGGCAGCATCTCTGGAGAGAAGGAATGGGTGACGTTTCAGGTCAAGACCCTTCTTCAGACTGGTTAGGGTTAAGGGAAACGAGAGACAGAGACAATGATGTAGAGAGATAAAGAACAATGAATGAAAGATATTTTCAGATGGGGGGGGGGGGGGGGGGGAGGGGAGAGAGAGAGAGGGAATGCTGGGGCTACCTGAAGTTCGAAATCAATATTCATACCACTGGGCTGTAAGCTGCTCAAGCGAAATATGAGATGCTGTTCCTCCAATTTACGTTTAGCCTCACTCTGACAATTGAGGAGACGTAGGACAGAAAGGTCTGTGTGAGAATGGGAAGGAGAATTAAAGTGTTTAGCAACCGGGAGACCAGGTAGGTTCAGGCAGACTGAGGGAAGGTGATTAAATAACGCCTTGCGGCGGCAGAAGGCTCCAGTGATGTGCCCCGGAGTTGAACGACTGGCAGGCCGAGAGCGACCCGGTGGGCAGACCGCTCTGAGAGCGACAGGGGACCTGGTGGGCCACCTGCGGCCACATGTGGCGGCAGGCATGATACGCCGTTGCGAGTAGATGAGACTGTACCAAGAACTTTTGAAACTTTGTCAGCCTCAGGAATGTGTACTGATTAGGTGAACTCTGTTGTATGATTTTACCAAAGTTTCACTGTACCTAGGTGCATGTGACAATAAAGTATAATTGAATCGTTGAACCTGTTTTGGATGAGAAACAAATACTGGAAATGCATATGATGCACATCATTTATTGGCATTATTACACCTAGTTATTGGCCAATTTTATATATATATATATGTGTGTGACTTAATAATACCTGGATGACAGTTTAAATTGCTTGCTTGCACTAATTAGGTATGCATTCTTGTGAAAAGATTCAAGGAGGATTTATTTGATGTGTTTAAGATGATCAAAGGATTGATGTTGCGGATGTATTCTTTCAATTGGAACATCCATAAACCAGGAGGCATAATCTAAAAGTTGGAGGTAGACTGAAGTGGTGTTTGAAAAGTATTTTCTTCCCCACACATCGAGGAGAAATCTGAAACCTCCTTCAATTAAAGGGTTAGCCTGGAGAACTGCAAAATAAACTGATATTGATAGTTGGATAATGGTATTAAGTATTATGAAATTAAGGTGGGCGGATGGAATTAAAATGTAGATCTTTTATGATCTAACTAAATGGTTGAACAAATTACAGGGGTGGAATATCCTGTCTGATGACTACTACTGTGAATGACCAAATAAGAAACTAGGCATTTGCAGTTCATTTTATTCAAAATTTTCCCCCACCCCCATCTCATTTGTATCCTGCACTGTATTTTGTGATGTAATTGCAATCGCACAAAAGAGAAATGCACTCTGGCCCCACAATCTTTCCTCAATACTGTATTACTCAATATTCACTGATTTTTATATAATTACTATTGTTCTTCAACCTTTTACCCACATGAGTCATCAGCACCTGACGGGAAACAAGATTTTTGTCCAAATGATCTGATACAACATAGAAATGCTGGCACCTGCACAAGTACAATTTTTATAATGGCTCCTGGTTTTACTTGGCTAAAGTCAGCACTTCTGGAGAATTTATCATATTATGAACAGAATTTGGGCACAGAATGTGTGATAACAAAGGTCTCCAAGGAAGAATTAATCAATAATATTTAGCAGTCATCAAAATTGACTGAATGCGGCTTTCATGGGCAGGGCAATGGCAGGTGGAATTTAATTCTGATAATTGTGAGCTGACGTGCTTTGGGAGGTTAATAAGGGCAGGACGTACACAATGAATGATGGGACCTAGACGAGTATTGGGGAACAGACGGACTGCTATGAAGACAGATTAGCCTAGCCTATCTGTAATTTCTACAGTTGCTTTACGAGATGGATCAGTAAACATGGGATGTCTGTACTGTGGCAAAATTAAACTACTTAAAAATTGCCATATGAGTCTTCAGTCGTTTGTGGGGTATATTAGATTTCCTGACAAACACTCCATATATTTTTGCTGTCTTTTTTATTTCTAGGATATTGTTTTTAATTTTAGGTTTACTAATCATCCCAAATGTATTGAATTACCACAGTGCATTTTGCAATAGTGCACACCGTATCCACTGTTTACTGGACATGGGCCAGATGTAAATCAGACTGGCTGTTTTCTTCTGGATCCTGTTGTTTCTTCACTAGTGTTGGAGCTCCTCACATCCTGGCAGGTGGGAAAATTCCATTGTCTTCCTAAAGGGCATTATGGTGGAAAGGATTTGGAGGGTCAGGCTATGAGTCACTGGTTTTAAGATAACCAGCCTCATTGAGTCCTTGATCCACAGCATTTCTTTGGCGAAGAAGGGTCTCGACCCGAAACGTCACCTTTTCCTTCGCTCCATAGACGCTGCCTCACCTGCTGAGTTTTTCCAGCATTTTGATCTACCTTTGCATTTCTTTGGCTAATCCAATTGTTTCTGGTCTGTGGTAATATCACTGTTGAAGGATTCATCGATGGGTAATGCTATTAAACATCAAGGGTAGCTCGCCATTCTCTTTCCATGGACATATTTATTATCTGGGACAAAAAAAACAAAGTACTGGAGCCATTTATTGGCCAGGTAGCGCCTGTGCAGGTTGGATTTGGGGGGGGGGGGGTGGGAGAGGGAGAGAGGGGTGGATAGATAGACACGTTTTGGGCAGGGACCCTTTGAATTCCTCCAGTACTTTCTCTTGCTCAAGATTCCACCATTTGCAGTCTCTTGTGGAACCTTTATCTGGGGCTTGGGCTAATAAGTGGCAAGTGTTATTTGCACATATTCAGAAGCCTGAATTTTGTCTTTTGGTTATTGGTGGAATTAGTGTTGCTTATTTGAATGGTCAACGGCACCTTCCATCATTCTGCATATGACATAGCAGGCTCTTCACATTAATAAGCTTCAGACTGGATTTTTTATTTTTGTGGGAGAACATATCTGGGCAATTTTTCACATTGCCTGGTAATGGCGAAGAATTCTGGAATACCTTGCCCAGAGATATGAATATTTCTTAAGTATTTCCTCTGAGTAGTAACTGCTCCAATGGCCAATTTTATATACTTTTATGTATTTGTGGGTGTGTGTGTGTGTGTGTATATACACACATTGTTTATTGTATTGATTGCAGTGTACTATGTTTCCATATTCTGTTGTGCTGCTGCAAGTAAGAATTCCATTGTTCAATCTGGGTCATATGACAATAAAACACTCTTGATTATGAATCTAACACTGGCTTCTGAGGTGGGAAAGAACACACTTCGAAGAAACTGACTTGCTGGGAACCATTCACTAGAAACATCCAGCTGAACTTGATTATGAATGATTCAAGTTTACCTCTGGCACTCGCATGTGGAGTTCCACCAATGTTGACGATAGAGATGTGCTTGGACAACGTAACCAAGCCTGACTACAACTCCAACCAGTACATCCCCATCCTTCCTCCCCACCAGCATGTACCAATTTCAAGCCCCGTTTTCCTTTTCTTAAAAAAAAACAGATTGCCCCCAAATTCTAACTGTTGACTGAAAGTCTGATCATACTGAGCCTGTAAATCCAGGCCTTACTTGGATGTGACTACTACTCTATCTAATGTATTTACAGAGCGCAGTATGTAATGCCAAGTCTACTGTGCATGATTCCTTCGACTAACACAATAGAATTTTGCAGGGTGTGACCACCGGCACCAACGTTGATTGACCCACCCTTCAGTTTAATATGCTCTCTTGGCACAATAGAATTTGTACCTCAGATGATCTCAAATCACGTTCAGATTTTAATTTCAAATAGTCAGCAATTTATAATTTGTTATCTTGTTTCCATATAGCAGATTAACCAGTATGATATTTATGAGATTTTTAAGAACAAGGAAGTTCTCTCCCTCGAGCATGCCAGCTAGCAATTTTTCCCTGCACTAACATCCCCCTCCAAAAAAACTGATTTAATTTGTCGTCATGTTGCGTTTTATGGAGCTTGCAATGTACAAATTGCCCAGTTCCTTTTTGTGTAATACAACAGTGATCAGCTTTCAAAAATATGATGAAGGCTTCCAACCTGAAACATCACCTATCCATGCTCTGCAGAGATGCTACCTGACCCACTGTGTTATTTCAGCACTTTAAAAATAAATAAACCAGCATCTGCAGTGCCTTGTTTCTGAAAATATTTTGTCGGCTGTAAAATGCTAGAGTAAACCCGAGGATGCAAAAGATGCTTTATAAAAGTCTCTTTAACAGGAAATTGCAGGGAAGGGAAAGTTCCCATGAATGCTGTAGCTTCTTTCTAAAAAAAAAGGCAAAGTAAAACAAAATACAAACAGCTGGAATCATTTAGTGGGCCCAGCAGCCATTTTAGGCGATGTATCAGGACGAAATAGAAGGTGTAATGAGGGGTAAAGTAGGAGTCGGCAAGTGCCTAAGGAGCCGGCTGATGGACAGAGTAAAGATTGGTGTAGCATAATCTGAAGAAAATAAAACCAGAAAATGTTGGCAACACTATCTGTTTCAGAACTGGCCATTTCTGTTGCAAATTGCTTTCCTGAGATTTTTATTGTTGTAAATCAGCATCTGTAGCTCTTATTGTGATATTGGCTCAGTTTTTCTCTTTCCATTGGCACGGCCTAATCTGCTACGTATATCGGACAGCCTTGTATTATCATTCTCTATTAACACCACCACCCCCACCCACCCAACCATTGACTGCAGAGCCTTATTCCTAAGGTAACCCTGGCCTCGCTGTGTTGCAGGTGATCTTCACGCTCTATTATGGATGTTCTCTTTCCACAAATGCTGTTCAAGCTGCCTAGTTTCCAGCATTTTCTATTTTTATTTAAGTTTTCCAGCTTTTGCACTTATTCTTGACTTTTATTTGCCACAAAGTTTGAAATAAAACTGCAGCCTGTGAGAGAATTCAATAAAAACTCGAAAGAATGTAATATCACCAGAGGCAAATAGTGTTGTACTGCACACAAATTGGCCTTTTAGCCCATTCTGTTCATGCTGGACATCAAATACCAATCTGCACTAATCCCACTAACCAGCCCTTGGTCCATAGCCTTCTATGCCTTGACGATTCGTGTCCATTTAGATTTATATATTTTGGGAGTTCCCTGCCTCCACTACCATCCTATGGCAGTCAATTCCAAAATCAAGCATGCCAGTTTACGGCTGTTTCCTCTTTGGAAATTCCTCATAACTTTGACGACTTATATCAGCAGCCTCCCCACCCTACCCCACAGCACCTCCCAGCAACCTTGTAACCAAGTTATTCTGTTCCAGGCAACTTCTTGCTGAATTTCCTCTCCACCCTATCCTTGCTATAGTGTGCCAACCAAAACGCCTAACAATATTTCAGATATGTCCTTCCCAAAGTTTTATAAACGGTATCATTTATTTGCTCTTGCATTATGCCAGGCTGCAGAAGGTTGACTTCCCAAATGTCATCTCCACCACACTATGTACCTGTGCTGCCACCTTCAGTGATCGTTTGACTTTTATACCAAGTGTCCCTCTGTTTCTCAATGGTCCCAAGGGGCCTACCGTTCATTGAAATGTCTTGCCCTTATTTGACCTCTCAAAATCCATCATTTCAAACGATGGATTAAATTCCCCCTGCCATTAAATTCCACTTGCCATGTATGAGGTGAACAACATCTGAAACCCAAAACTATCCTCCACGCTCTTTACAGCCCGTCAATTTTGGATGTGGGGTGGTCTACTTGTCATTGCTGGTATTTGAGTCAGGCTTGTAAATAGCCAGGGAGGATGTTGGAGTCGGTAGAAAAGGAAGCGAGATTGTGAGAGATGCCAAAGATGCTGGCTTTGGACTTTACAATGTTCAACTGGAGGAAGTTGTGACTCATTCTGGAATTGATATCAAGCTGTTTCATGGCACCTATTTGGTTGGGAGGTCCAAGGAAATGCCAGAGCGGTAGAACTTTCCATCATTAGCACATGTATAATAAAACACAGTATCTTTTACAGAGAAAGAGATTCCTGTTAAGCTAATGTGCCTGGTTAATTTCTGGCTAACTTATCAAATATGAATTTAATGTGAACCTGTCAGATATGATTTCTGACTTTTTCCATTTTTGCTTCACAGGAAAAATGAAAAATAAACCTAATTTAAAAATCTCAGATGAAGTCTTCAAACAGCCAGTTACCAGTCCAACGTAAGTGAACCGACTACTTAATTAGATTTGCATGTCCACATTATACCTCTGTCTGTCTTGCGTGCATTTAAAATATAGTAGCTAAAGCAGCTGTACAATCACTAAATACAACAGAGTTACCTGACAGGGAGAAGGAAGCCTATTGCTTTAAAGTATGAAGATAAAAACTGATTTATCGATTCCAGGAATATGGGTAGAAATATTTTGATAGTTTATTAAATTCTGCTGCATCAATTTATTTGTATATAATAGACTAGTTATCCCTTTGAGTCTCTTCCTATCTTTCTCCCAGCAACTACTTAATTGTTCTGGTCCAAACCCAGTTTTGATCCTAGATGGCGTGTTATTGAATATAAAAAACCTTAAGTACTCCAATGCAATTGAAATTTGCAGTGGGGCCCGAGACCATTATGGCCATTGGGATGTATGAGAAATTCTATGCAATAATGTTGTAAACCACAAGGCAGTGATTTATAAAATGATGCAAGTCTTGTGTAATTTATACATTGGAATATCAGTACAGCTAAATTAGCATTTTTAACTGGAACGTGTATATTAATATTCACGCTATTCCATTGATCTGGATTTTCACTTGGGATTCGCCTTATTTCTTGCCATCTGATCTTCTCCACATTCTCAAGGCGCACATTTGAGTAATGACCCATCACAACTAACTATTCACCACCTGGTTATCCCATTGAGCCCTCATCCTAATCGAGATTACAAGCATTCATTTGTGAATAAATCATAAAGAGATCTATTTTCAGAGCCAAATTTAATCATGTATTCTTCTAACCCTGAAACTAACATGCTTTTCTAGATAAACAGGGTAATGATCTGTTGGAAACCTCCATTGGTTCTCTTGCTCGAGGCTAGAGATAATTGAGATTTTAATTTTAATTTCGAAAGCATAACCCTAACCAAAATCAAACCAACTCGGGATTAAACCGGATAATTTTTCCTAGTCAATTTCTATCCAGTTCTATGGAAGAATATGTGTTTAATCACCTCGTGATTGGGACAGCTGTACTTTTGCTCTCTTAACCTTTTGAATTGAGAGACTGTTGTCTGCAGCGTGGTCACTTAATTTTACCAAATATATTTGTGTTGTCATTTTTTTTACGTGAACAGGTTTGAGTATTAGACCACTTTGTTTTAAATGTCCATAGCACTTGACACTGAAAACAGCCTTTATTGTCTTTATGGTTATTTACTTTCGGGCTCTATGCGCATGTATGCAGATTATTTACTTATTATCTTTGATCTTTTGAGATTAACTTTTAAAAATCTGTCATATTTAAATTAACACTAGACCATGTGGGACCCGTTGGGTCCCGTACCAACAATGCACGGTTGCGATGGGAGGGGGTGTCCTGCGGCTTTACACTCACCCACTCACCCACTCACCCACTCACCCACTCACCCACTCACCCACTCACCCATTGTATTGCAATTTCAAGCACACGGCAGGCCGAATAGCACATTGAATTTTCATTTCACTGCCATTGCAGTTTCAAGCACAGGGCAGGCTCAAGCCAAACAGCTGATTGCATTTTCACTTTATTTCCATTGCCACTTCACTTTCAAGCACAGAGGAGGCCAAACAACTCATTTCATTTTCATTAAGCGCTAACAAATCATTTATTCAAGTACTTTGCATACTCAGTGTTCTGTAGTTTCCCAGCTCAGACAGAGTCGTGATCTCTCCCTCGCCACCTTGCAGACAGACTGAGCCACGCCCACACTTCCAGGTTTTATAGTCCCCCCCCCACCGGAAGGGGCGTGGCCTATATGGCGGTGATTGACAGGAGAGATAATCTCAAGATTTTTATAAACACTAAGTCTTATTTTCCATCGAAGGGGAAAAATCCTCAGGGCCTGCGCAGCGGAGGAGGACTCTGAATAAGATGGCCAAAAATCACAGCCATATGTGGTAGCGTTTTTTCTAAAGTCAAAGCACAGTGCAAACATGAAGTGGTCAAGATGAGACTTTAAATTATAGATGTGGACAGTGGATGAGGCTAGTTGCTCCTATCCTAGTTCGGATCAGGTAACCTAACATAGCATGGGGATTCAACATCAGATGTTCCAGTCTTGTGACTGGTGACATGCTGGTTAAACTTTGTAACCGCTGATGGAGTTTGTTACCAAAATTCTTTGCTTTTGCATGCTGGAAAGTAGAAAAGATTAGGCTTGTGCCTGACCTAACAAATTTCATGGATAGCTGGCCATTTAATACAGACAGCCTCTCCTTATGTTTTAGTACTATGGTTAACTGCATTGCAAAGGAGTCTTTCAATGGTGACGAGAAATCGGCAGACATATATTGAATCACGTCAAGAATCATGTCATTTTGTTTTTAGTTGAGGGGTTTCGTAAATATCTGGCTTGTACAAATGTTTTTCAACCTGCCAGAAAAATGCACTTTGCATCTAATATTTAAAGCAACTGAATCTGAGCAAGGTCATGAATCGGCAATTTTATCTATTGCCAATGGGCTGCGGAATTGGACCCACTGTAATTCTGACAGATAAGTCCCTAACCCTTTCATGAAACTGTTCTTTAATAGAAGGGAATATCTGTTGTGTTTTTCAATGATCTACTGGGTTGATCAACACCTTTGGGTTGCTTCCTCAAGATTGGCTTTCCGTGGAGAGACATAACTATCTGGCGTAGAAGGAGATGATGCATTGCATACAACCTGTGAAAGGTCTTTTGGATAAAATGATCAATTAGTCTCACTCCTCTGCATTCGCCCTTTTAACAGTGCAATTTAAAAAATACTGTTCTGCATGTTAGTTGTGATTACTATTGAGTATATTCAAAACAATAATTCAAATCATAACTATATGTGCAGATTAAAAAAAATCTTCAGCCAGACTCCCTCCAAACTGCCTTGGAGCAAGCTTTACAAAAACTGTCTTTAAAGTGAACAGACAGAGTGAATAGACATGGTGGTACACCTGCTCCCCACCTGAATGATGGTACTGTCTGTGCAAGTCGCATGCTTTTAATTTACTTCACTTATGGAAGGGATTTTCCCATTTGCAGTCTGAGCCAGTTCTTTGACAAATGTTTGTTGGGCCAAAAATTTAATACGTGGAAATTTTTGCTAGTTTATATTCTGGGAATTTTACCAGCTGGCCTGATCAAGACTAAAATCTGAGGCCCTTATTCTGTGTCTTGTTCAATGGAAACACTGTCTGTTCAAGGGAATCCAGAGGCAATGTGATGTGGCTTGGGGTTTTCCCAACTCATCCAGGATAACAGATCAGGAAGGAACCTGTATGGATGTAGACAAATTTTATTATTGGCACCGTTTGTGTGATCCTTTCTTTACCTATTTTCCTGTTATGTAGCATGCAAGATGTTCTATATTTGCACACAATCAAATTCAAATTGAATGCAGGTGCTCCACGGGTTACTACAGGATTCTGCTCCCGCGAACTGTTCCTGACCTAGACAGTTCGCAAGTCAAAGGTGCTGTTGCGAATAGAGTTCCCACATGGCAGAAGATGCCTGCAGCAACACAAATCCATCCTGTTGGTCTGCTGAATGCTTGTTCCCAAGTCAGGCATTCGTAAACTGGGAGAACCTGTACGCTCAAGTTCTCACGCTCACGCTCGCTGATGACACAACAGTGGTGGGTCTCATCAGTGACAATGATGAGTCGGCATACAGGATGGAGGTGGAGCTGCGCACAGGATGGTGCAAATCCCACAACCTCATTCTCAACGTGGGAAAAACGAAGGAGATGGTGGTCGACTTCAGGAGGGCGGGAAAACAACGCCATTCACCTCTGCACATTGATGGAGCTGATGTGGATAGGGTCAGCAGTGTGAAGTTCCTAGGACTCCACCTGTCAGATGACCTGACGTCCACGACCAACACCACAGCACTGGTCAAGAGAGCCCAGCAGCGACAACACCCTCTCCGAAGACTACGGAAAGCAGGTCTCCCCACTGCACACCTACGAACTTTTTATAGGGGGACAATCGAGAGCACAGTATCCTACGGCATCACTTCCTGGTAAGGGAGCTGCAAAGCATACGAACGACACCAACTAGACAGGATTGTGAAGACTACCAGCAGGATTATTGGTGCTCCACTCCCTTTCCTGCTGGACCTATACAGGAAGAGATGTATCAACAGAGCCATCTCCATCATCAAAGACCCCTACCACCCATCGCATCACATATTCTCCATCCTGCCATCTGGGAAGAGGTACAGGAGCATCAGCTGCAAAACCAGCAGGATGCTCCTCAGCTTCTTCCAGCAGGCCATAAGACTGATAAACGGACTGTGCCCCCTGCCAAAGTATCGCGCACCAACCACCAACCCACCAACCTGGACACTGAAGCAGAGCCGTGCCGCTGCCGATTGGAACCCATGATGATATATGTATTTTTATTTTCACTTTCTATTTATTTTTTACTGCACACTGAATGGACACTGGTTGAGCAACGTTTTTTCGTTTCCTCTGGGTATGTAAGTACTCAGGAAAATGATAATAAAGATTTTCAATTTCAAATTCAATTTTTCAATTTCACTCCATCCAGAAAATTGCTACTCTTGTGTGTTTAGTTTAGAGATGCAGCAAGGAAACGGGCCCTTTGGCCCACCGAGTCTGCACCGACCAGCGAACCCCCCACGTTAACACTATCCTGCACACACCAAGGCCAATTAACCTACAAATCTGTACGTCTTCGGAGTGTGGGAGGAAACCGGAGTTCTCGGGGGAAACCCACACAGGTCATGGGGAGAACGTACAAACTCCATACACACAGCACCCACAGTCAGGATAGAACCAGAGTTCTCTGGTGCTGTAAGGCAGCAACTCTACTGCTGCACCACCGTGTCTGCCCTATCTTCCAGTTTTTCCACTTCTGAAGTCTTATAAATCTACCACTTGTGTTGCTCGATGTTAAACTTGCAGTCTTGCTGCTGTTGTACAATAAGTGCATTTTTCTGGTAAGTTAAATAAATTTTACTTCTAATTTATTTTTAGGCCGCCACGAGATCTGGATTCGAAGGCTTGCATTACAATTGGAGACCGAGTAAGGATTATTTTTTTTCATGCTATTTTAAGCATTTGTTTATTGAAAATTCATTCCGTGTTCTCAGTGTTCTAATGCAAAGCTGGAGATGATTTACTAGCTGCGTTTTGTTTATTTTAAACTTAATTACATGGATTTCTTTAAGTACAGATTTATAGTTGAATTTATATTTAGTTTATGATGCTGTTTTTGCATAGCAGCAACTGACATTACAATTCAGACT
The DNA here is from genome assembly GCA_963514005.1 of Raja brachyura. The sequence continues at coordinate 18,078,401 of OY740801.1, read as the reverse complement.
GTGCAGTTCCAAATGCCAAAACACTCTGATTATGTAATGGTCTTGACGGGACTCGGCAGTGAATAAGTTTGAATGGTTCCTAATTTTAAATGGAATGTTAAACTAATATCCCTATCTAAAATCCATTTCTGATGGATGTAAACGATTCCTTAGCTTTACTTCAAAGAAGAGTTATCTTGGAACCCGAGTCATTTATCTCTCAATTAATATTAATAGAAAAATATGTTATTCAGTCACCATCTTTGTTGTGTGTGTGTTGGACATTGGCTGTGTGCAAAACGACTGCTATAGGGGGGTACAGTGACACAGCAGATAAAATAGCTTCAACGTGACTCCAGGAAGATGGGTTTGCTCCCTGGTGCTGTCTATGCATATTCTCTCTGGTGCTTTGGTTTTCAGAGTACATAGGAGTGGCAGAAGAATGGGGGGGAGAGGCAGGGGCAGGTACAGGGGAGTTGATGGCCATGGAGAGACCAGCGCACAGGGAAATAATGCGTGAAGTGGAATTGTGATGATACTCCTGAGAGCCACTTTAGTGTTGGGGCTGAATAGCTTCCAACGTTGTTCAAGATACTGCATGAAAACGGGCCCTTTGGCCCAACTGGTCCATATTGACCAACGAGCCCATCTAAGCTAGTCCAATTTTCCTGGGCTTGACCCACGTCCATCTACATTTTTACAGTCCATACACAGATCCAGATGTCTTTTGCATGTTGTTATTATACCTGCCTTGAGAACTTTCACTGGCAGCTGGTTTTAAATACGTGCCACTCTATGTGGGGGGGGGGGGAGAATTGTCCATCCAGTTCCTATTAAGTCTTTCCTCACTCACCTTAACCTTTTGCCCCAAATTATTGATTCACCAGCCCTGGAGGAAAACAGACTGTGCATGCACCCTATCCATACCCCACATGATTTTATACCCCTTTGGCAGATCATCCTTAGTCTCCCACTCGACAAAGCCTCAAATCCTTGCCTGCCCATCCTCTCCCTATAACTTAGTGTCTCAAGCCCCAACATTCTCAAGGCAACATTCTTGAAATGTTTTCTGCATCCTTTTCTGCTTAATGGCATCTTTCCTACTGGGTGTGGTTAATCAATGTCTTGTACATCTGCACCATTTGTAGTCTATGCCCTGACCGATGAAGGCCAGTGAGCCAAAAGCTGTCTTTGCCGCTGTCTACTTGTGACACCTCTTTCAGGAAACTGTACTTCTGTGTGCTACAATACCTGTCCTCATCCATAACTATTTTAAAGCCAATAGAACTCTGGTTGCTCATCTCTGATCTCTAAAGGTTCTCCCACTGACACTCAGTCATTTGCCTTTTGCCATTTCCTACAAATAGGTCTAGCTTTGCTCTCTCCCTTGCAGGACCCTCTACATAATGCCTGAAGAAACTTTCCTGAATACACTTGACAAATTCCACACCATCTACGTCCCTGGCATTATGGCAATCCCCGTCTACATTGGGAAGGTTTAAAATCTCCTACTTTGACAACCCCATTAGTCTTGCAGCTGTCTAATCTCTTGCCATATTTGTTCATTTAATTCCCATTGACTATTTGGGATCTATTGTACAATCCCAACAAGGTGACCATCTTTTTATTTCTCTGCACCACCCATGTAGCCTCAATAGAAGATCCTTCAGTAATGCCATCTTGCACTACTGCAGTGATGTTGTCCTTGCGCTGTAAACCAACTCCCTCGCCTCTATTTCACCTGTAGTACTGAATACCTGGAACATTAAGCTGCCTTAGTCCCTCCCTTAGCCAGATTTCTGTAATTACTATAATGTCCCAGTTGCATGCACCTATCCACGACCCGAGTTAATTTGCCTTGCCTAACATTGAAATAAATTAAACTTAATCTATTGGATTTCCTTACTTCAGTTGACTGATATCGACTCTTTGGCATTAATTTGAAAGAGGGTAGGGTACTTATTGTTTGTAAACTGAGTATCCCTCAGCTGACATCACCAATGGCGGATTATCTAAAGTTAGGGGAGCTTGTTGTGTTTCCGATATTAAAGTATTAACTGCACTTCACTGGCTGTAATTATCTTTCTGGAAACCTCAGACATTTAAGCGTTAGAGATGAACGAGTATTTAACAGAAATGACCCTAGTAGGAACTTTTTGTATGATAACAGGAAAGATTTGAACTTTTATCCTATAATGCAAACTTTATTTGTTAGCCAGGTTTGCCAATTGTGTACCTACTGCATGCTCTTTTACCAGAACTATAAATTGTACTCTTTCATCTGTCTTTGGCATATCCATTAATACTTATTTTAATATGTTCCTCTATTAATTGATTCACTTTTCCATGCTGGTTGTGAATTCTAACACATTATAATAGGTTTTTGAATGAAAAAATCTCAGCTGTTTATCTTATGCTCAGTATAAAACCTGAGTGGGTTATTGTGGTTCTCTGGCCAATGCATACTTACAATTTGACTGCTTTTTAAAGGTTCCTTACTTACCAAAGCTGATGGTATATTTAATGTGCTGCTGAAAGCAATGGCTAGGAGTTTCTGAGCTCATCAATAATAATCTACAAATCCTGCTTGCACTACAGCTGTGATAAATTGGGGATGTGGGTTTGCTGCAGGACTGAATGAATTTGGACCATTCCTTTGGGCAAGGTATTGTCTTCCAATTTTAGTTTGTGTTCGGCGCCTGGAGAAAGATTTCTCATTTTGCAATATCTAAGAGGCTCGATTTAGAATAATCAAAAAATCTACAAAGGTATTAGATACAGCTATATATTGGCACCATCATTTGTCTATATCAGGTCCGAGAAATACATCAGAACACATGAAGAGCAATTGCCATGAAACTCGTACCAGAGCCATAATTGTACATTGTACAATTGGCATCAGCACAATGCACTGAATTATGAAAATAATTTTTGGAGGCAGTGTTTCTGCTGAATACTGGTAGAGAATTTCGGAGAAATCGCTATCTGGAGCAGAAACTAATGAGTCGTGACTAGGAGGATTGCTTGTCTGGGAGATGAGCTGTTTTTCCCTGATGCCACAAAGATAATCTGAGAACATTGTCAATCACAGTTACCATTGAAAGGCTGGAAATGCTCAACAGTGCATCTAATTTAATCTGTGGAAGTATGCCAACCAATAGTTCCCTCATGTTGTTATTCTCTGAAGTTTTTTGCTGATGTTATATATAAGGGTATTTAGGGTGTGGCTAATTGCTTGACAATTTTCTGTTGGCACCAATCTGTGCTAATGACTAGTTCACAAAATTGAATCACAAATTAAAATAGCCCCTTCATAGCCCCTTGTTTGAGAAGATTCAGTGTCGCCTAAACAATTCTCTCAACCTTGAGGATTCTCACAAACCTCTACAGATGTGCTGGAGAAGGTATTCTGTTGGGATGCATTTCAGCGTGGTATGTCATCTGCACTGCTTTTGACCACCTGAATATGCAGAGACTGCTGAACACGGGCGAGTCCATCAAAGGCTTATCACTTCCTTCCATTCACTATATCTTCACGATGTGGTGCATCAGGAAGGCTGGAAGTATCTTCAAGGATGCCTGTCACTCTAGCCATTCTGTTTCCTTAGCTTCTGGGAGAAGATACAGGAGTTTAAAAGCCCAGACATCCAGACTTAAGAATGGCTTCTTCCCTACTGCTATCAGATTCCTGGATCAATCACCTTGTTCACACCCCTTCCCAGAGATGTTGCCACGTACTCTTAGCATTAACTTGACCTCATTTGGTTATTCCTTTATTGCATTTTAGTATCATTAGCACTATGTCAGATTACAATACAATCTTTGCACCATTTTGTTGTTTTGTACTCGTGGTATTGTTGTATTTATCGTTACCATGTGTAGTGCTTGCTCTGAGTTTCATGTGAACGAGGAATTTATTGCACCATGGTATATATGACAGTATATAGTGGTACAGCGGTAGAGTTGCTGCCTAATAGCACCAGAGACCCAGGGTCGTCCTGACTACAGGTGTTGTCAGTATGGAGTTTGTATGTTTTCCCTGTGATCCTGTGGGTTTTTTTCTGGGTGCTCCAGTTTCCTCCTGCATTTCAAAGACATATAGGTTTGTAGGTTAATTGGCTTTGGTAAATTGTCCCTAATGTTAGGATAGTGTTCATGTGCAAGGTGATCACTGGTCGGTGCGGACCTGGTGGGCCAATGAGCCCATTTCCACGCTGTATCTTTAAAATCTAAAGACAGCAAATTAATCTGAATTTGGCTGCCTGGTTAATGAACGTGCATAACATGGCATGAAAATCTTGTAGGCGTGAAAGGATGTTGATCATCTTTAATGCCTAGTTCAACTTCTGATATAATATGACAAGAAAATTGTATTATCTGTTTTCACTTCAGAAGACAGAAACTAAGTTTTGTGATTGAGTTTTTAGCCTTGGGTTTTCTGCGGCAAGGTATAAATAACTGTATATTTCTTCTGAACTGTGGTGTAGATATTATGGCTAGGTATTGGAAACATCTGATTTTCCTTCTGTTGCTTGGGACTAGTCAGGCTAAGAAAAGGTATGTAGTTGCTTGGATGGTAGAATGCAAAGAATGTTAAAAATAATTGATTACCAAGCTAACACATCTACATTAGTTTTCATATATCCAGCTGTAAATCAATTCTGATGTCACGTGCATATAGATTATGCGATAGAAGCTCACATAACGTGATATTTAACGGAGTAGGAAGGAACTGCAGATGCTGGTTTCAACCGAAGATAGATATTATAGCTGGAGTATCTCAGCGGGACAGGCAGATTCTCTGGAGAGAAGGGATGGGTGATGTTTCGTGTTGAGACCCTTCTTCCGAGGGATCTTTCTCAACTGCTGCTAGTTGTATCCTGGCAGTACAGGTAATCAGATGAGCTTGACTAACAATGGTCATTGTTCAGCATCCAGTTTGAAAGGCAGCACGTCTGATGATGCAGCATTCCCTCAACACTGCACTGGAATGCTAGATCAAAGAGTATATCAAATTACTACAATGGCTTGGAAGTATTAGGCACCTCAAAGAAATGTAGCATCGCAGCAACAGTGCACATGAAGCAGACGGCAGCCGGATCTATGAAACACCTTAAAGTTGTAAACAGACAAGCCACCTCATAAGTGTTACACAAAAAGCTGGAGAAACTCAGCGGGTGCAGCAGCATCTAAGGGGCGAAGGAGATGGGCGACGTTTCGGGTCGAGACCCTTCTTCAGACTGGGAGGTTGTGAAACTGTCTTCGTAGGGAGGAGGAGAACTTCTTCAAAGTAGGCATACCTTGAGGAGATATCGCAGTGGAGTAGACAAAGTGTTAAAGAAGGAACTGCAGATGCTGGAGAATCGAGGGTTACACAAAAAGCTGGAGAAACTCAGCGGGTGCAGCAGCATCTAAGGGGCGAAGGAGATAGGCGACGTTTCGGGTCGAGACCCTTCCTCATAAGTGTATTGGCTTGGAGCACCTAAACAAATATGTGTACCCTCGATTTTCCAGCATCTGCAGTTTCTTCTTTAACACCTTATCTTAGTTGTGCACGGTTCCTCAAATTAACATAACGTAAGATGTTCAAAGCACCTCAAGCTAAAGTGGCTCCTTCAATACATTGGACCTTTAAAAGCAACCTCCCCCCACACCCTGGCACAGTGCTGCCTTCCCACTCCCAATTCTCCCAGCCTCACCCACAATCTGCCTGTGCTTCTCCCTTTGACCATTACCACCTTCACCTGTGATCTCCTGAGCTAAGCTCGTAAGAGGAGCGAGTGGTAAATTTTTATGCCAGCTGAAGTTTGAAAGGCTGATCATCGTTTTTTCTACAACTTTAATTTACTAATAAATTAAAGCAATAGCTTGGATTTGTTTTCTTGGGAGGTACTTCAGCAACCTAAATGCCCAATTACCTTTTGGATACTGTGATGCCGACCAGTGATCCCCGCATGCTAAAGTGCCTGTCCTACAAGCATGCAACTCTATGCGATGAACGCGATCAAACTAGAAGCGGGGGCCGCCTGGAGGTCGGGTGATCCCCTGTACAGGGCCGTTCCCACCAGCATGCGCCTGCATGCGGCAAGCGCAACCAAACCGGCAGTCGGGGCCGCGCGGAGGTCGGGTGAGTGGCGCAACGCGGCGCAAAGTGAGGCGAAGTTGGAGCGAAGTCTAAGGTAAGTTCGCCGGGACAGAGAGGGGCACACAGAGTGGGGCACAGAGGCACACACACAGAGGGTCACGGAGGCACCTACAGATAGGTTCACGGAGGCACAATGTCGGGGCGGTGTGTAATGCGTCGAGGCGACTGCGAGCCGACAAGCCGTTGCCGCGCGGAATTTTTGAACATAGTCAGTTTTTCGGAGCCCCGCGCGATGTTGGGACGAACTCTGCACAATTCCGCACGGCTCCGGCGATCGAAGTGGGACCGGCCCCGCGACGCCGGACGGCTCAAGCGACCACGTTAGGTCGCGCTAATCGCATAGAGTTGCATGCTTGTAGGACAGGCCCTTTACGCTATCCTACTCACAATAGGGACTATTTACAATTGTACCAAGTCAATTAACCGACTACCCTGTATGTCTTTGGAGTGTGGGAGGAAACTGGAGATCCCAATAAAAACCCTCGCAGGTCGCAGGGAGAACATTCAAACTCCATACAGACAAGCACACGTAGTCAGGATCGAACCCGGGTCTCTGGCATTGTAAGGCAGCAACTCTACCGCTGCGCCACCGTGCAGCCATAAAATACAACCGTTCCTGAGGAAGTGAATAGACTTTTTATTTAATGATACTGTGCTACAAAATGTTGCTGCAACATTTTATAAAATGCACCATCCTGCAAAAGCAGAGACAATGGCATCTGTTCGACCAAGACACAAGAGTCTGCAGACACTGGAAATGAGTGCAAAGCAACGAGCTACCAAAGAAACTCAGCGGGTTAGGTAGCATCTGTGGAAGGAAATGGATTGTGCTTTCCAGATGAAACCTCTTGACACAAAACATACGCTGTCCGTTTCCCCTCTGCTGATGCTGCCTGATCCGCTGACCTCTCCCAAAAGCTCATTTTCAGCTTTGCGCAGGCTTGCTCCATTTCCATATTACCAGACAACCATAATTGACACAGTCTTCCCTCAGGATATTTTGCTGTTGAACAGCCGTGCCAAATATCAATACAACACTTCAAATTGACATGGGCAGGTCCACACTACCTGAAATAACAAAGTATTGCACACGTTATTTAATATAGTTCTTCAGATAAAGAGAAACTGCCATGATAGATTTCTAAAAAAAGAAACCTATCTTTTCTCGTGCAAAGTCTTATGCACTGTCTAAAATAAATCATCTAAATGAGATGGGGGTGATTGACTGTCAGGCCAGCAGTTTATCATTATGGGGAAGATATGCAGCTGATTCCTAGAACGCTTTACTGTGTTTGCTTTGTTAGTGACAGAACATTCAATTATTAAAACTCTTTGAATGAAACTTCCTTTTATCAGCTATAACTGACATGTTGACATGTTGTTCCAGTCGCTATTTCGTGCAGAAATTGTATTTAAATAAGTCTAAGGACAACCAAAATCGCTGGAAACTGCTTGCCTTTGTTTTATAGCTTGTTTTATAGTTGTAGAATTGTACAATGTGGAAACAAGCTCTTCACCCCCAACTAGTCTCCATGCCAACCAAGGTGTCTCCTGAGCTAGCCCCATTTGGCCCATAACTCTCTCCATGCTGCACTGTCCCACCTGGAGCAGCGGGGAAGCTATGTGCGAATGCTCTTTGTGGACTACAGATCTGCTTTTAATACTATCCTTCCCCACAAACTGGTGGACAAACTGGGGGACTTGGGACTTCCACTATCCACCTGCATGTGGATAAATAGCTTCCTGTCGGGCCGCAGCCAGAGAGTCAGAATGGGCCATCACACATCCACGGCCCTCAGCCTCAGTACTGGCTCTCCACAGGGCTGCGTGCTGAGCCCCCTGCTCTACACCATCTACACACATGACTGTACCTCCGCCCATCACAGCAACACCATTGTCAAATTTGCAGATGACACTACGGTGGTGGGGCTCATCTCCGGGGGGGACGAGTACGCCTATCGGGATGAGGTGGAGCAGCTGACAGTGTGGTGTGGAGAAAATAACCTGCTCCTGAACACCTTAAAGACCAAGGAGATAATAATAGACTTCAGGAAGAACAAAAGAGAACTGGTACCACTAATCATCAGAGGGGACTGTGTGGAGAGGGTGGCGGATTTCCGCTTCCTGGGAATCCATATTGAGGAGGACCTGACGTGGAGCGTGAACACCTCTGCGCTGCTGAAAAAGGTCCAGCAGAGACTGCACTTCCTGAGGGTGCTCAGGAAGAATAACATCACACAGAGACTGCTGCTGTCCTTTTATCGGTGCTCCATTGAGAGCATCCTAACATACTGTGTATGCGTGTGGTACAGCGGCTCAGAGGAAAGCGCTCCAGAGGGCCATTGACAACGCCCAGAGGATTGTCGGCTGCCCTCTCCTTACCTTGGAAGACTTACACAGTTCCCGCTGCATCAAAAAATCCCAGAATATTATAAAGGACATTTCCCACCCCGGACACTCCCTGTTTGAACTGTTGCCGTCAGGCAGACGGTACAGATCTACAAGGACAAGGACAAACAGATTTAAAAACAGTTTTTACCCCACTGCTATAAAGGCACTAAATGTAGCCGCCACGGAACGGGGGGACTAAGGGACTGTGGTTGGTACACTGTGAAATCGACAGAAGGATGTAGGGTTGGGTGTATATGCGTGCCATTTTCATATTTCATAATTATTTTAGTTATTTATCTTTTTTCATATTTTACCTTGTATGTATCGTTAGCTTTTATGCTTTGAATGTTGCACTGACTGGTTGACATTTTTAAATTTCGTTGTACATGGTCCATGTTACAATGACAATAAAGAAACTATTCTATTCTATCCTTTACCTGTCCAAATGTCCTTTCAGATATTTCAGAAACTGTCCTCTACCACTTTCTCATTCCACATACCCACCACCCCCTGTGTGGAAAAAGTCAAAATTATTGATGAGGACTCAAACTTAATATATAGCTATTGCAATACATTAAAATAAGCCATCCTAGTTCTTTAGCTATATGCACTCTTAACCAATCTCTGGTGTCAGCATTGATGGTCTTTGGTCAAGAGATTTTGAAGGAGCATGGCTCCTCTGGGTGGAGTCTTGTGGTATTTGATGGTTTCAGATTGGTATATAGTTGGAGCAGAACTTTAATGCATTGTTAAGGGGAGAGGGGACAATCTGGGAGGGGCTGGTGATTTATTTTGGAGCTCAGAGGGTGGGATCTAAAGATATTAAGTATTTCACCTAGCTTGCCAACGGGGCGAGTGGCCATCAAGGGTACTCTAAGGATAACGTGAATAATTTTGTGAGGACAAAGTTGGAAATCATTCCAGGCAGATAAGTAAGGATGTTATGCATTTTGCTTGCTTACATTGAGGTGGAAATTCCAGAATAATGCCTTCTGATTTCTGAGTAATTACTTTGCCATATCCAGCTGTGGTTTAGGTTTTGTTATTGTCATCTGTACTAAGGTGCAGAGAAAATCTTTGTTTGACCTGAAATATTCCCATCAATGGCACTGGTGCAACTTGTTGATCTGCCCCCTCAGAATGGGATTCAATCCTGACCACCGTGTGGAGTTTGCATGTTTTCCCTGTAACATGCGGGTCGATGGATAAATAGCCCCTTGAGTGCAGGAGCAAGGTCAAACGGGGGTAGACCAGTGCTGCAGCTGTACAACATGTAACAAAGAACAATGTATTCCATATATTTGAGTGAAAACCTGAACATTTTGATCAACTGTAGTCTCTTTTACTTTTCACTGGTGCTGTCTGTCCTGCTGAACACTTCCAGCATTTTATACCTTAATTTCAGATTTCCAGCATCTGTGGTTTTTGCTTTTAGAGTGAAGCAGATTGCTTCCAAGATTCTCCATTAATTTAATATTCACTGAAATTGTTCAAGTCAGTTGAAATTGAGATGTAATTTCAGTACTTGGTGTCAACAAGCACATACAGCATCTAAAAGTGAAGATACACATTTATATTAAGCTGTGCCTTTAGTTTTGTGTGCCTGTCTAAGTGCTATTCACTAGGTTCATGCAAGATAGTACCATATGGTCCCTGCAGCATTTGAAGTGACATTTAACAAGGTTGTAGATTTCATTTTGTGTGACCTTATCTTTGGCAGTAATGGCCTTTGTTATTTCTGTGTCTGTGTTAGCATGCTAAAAGTACCAGCATTCTAAAATCTCTCGACTCCCAGCCTCCCTCCTGTACATTTCCAATCCCCACAAATGGTGGAAAAAAGGTTTTGCCCAAGTCACAACATTTTAAATCCTGCATCGCAAAGGGTTATCTCTGGGTGCCCCAGTTTCCTCCCACATCCTATAGACGTGCGGGTTTGGACGCTAATTCACCTCTGAAAATTACCCCAAATGTATAGGGACTAGATAAGAAAGTGAGGTAATATAGAACTAATGTGAAAGTAAGATCAATGACTGGCATGAACTTGGTGGGCCGAAGAGCCTGTTTCCATGCTGTATCTTTAAATTGTAGATTAAACTAAACAAAGCTCAAAACATGTACTAGAGACCAGCACAGTTGTGCAGTTGGAGTGGGAGCATGGGAAACCAGTGACCAACAAACTTGCTCCAGCTGATACTGTGACCCTAAGTTTGGGGAAACACTGATCCATGCACTGGTGCACAAGAGGTTACCCTCTTTAATCCCAACCAAGCCGTTTTGGGAAGAGTTCCTCAAAAATCTTTGTTGTACCTTTTCAATTATGTGTCAGACAGAACTGAATGCTACTTTTATTATAGTTATCTATTGGCTCTCACCAACCCTCCCAGTGATCTCAGTGTTGACACATGAATCTCATGTACACAGTGACATTCTAAGTTTTCTATGTTGGCCAAAATACCTTGTAATCAAATTATAGCTGGAAGCATCTTGCAATTCATTATAATTAAAGATTACATGTAACCATAGCCATCGGCCATTATATAACACCAGAGTCTTAGCAAAACGTCTGAGGAGGCCTGAACTTGCAACATATTTTGTTTTCAAAAACCTTTCCTTGAATTGACAAAAACAGCATGTGACATTTTATGGTTTGATCTGTGCCAGTTTTGCAGATAAATCTAGAAGTGTTAGACAATCATGGCTCAACTACTTTGAAATACTGTTAGTGGCCAATGAATTTCAGTGCCTGATTTGATCTGTTCCAGAGTTCATCTGCTATTTGTTGATTTGTTTTTCATTTTGGTTTGTATGAATGATGAACGATGAATTTAAAGTTATATACAAGAAATGTAATAATTTGGGATCTGAAATTAAATGGGGATAATATCCAGTTTTGAAAATATGTTGGTATATGCAATACCAAATATAAAACCGCAAATGACAGGGTGATGCTAGCAATCTCATTATTTTAATTGAAGACTTGTGTTTGTCGGAGTTGCTGCATTAAAAATCAGCTTTATTTGACATTGATCTTTTTGATATTATATTCAAAATTAATTAACTGATTAGTGCTCTAGCTTGTTATATAATTTCCTCAGCTAAGCTATCAAAGCGCTTTGATCATATACCAATCCACAATCTCTGAGTTTTTTCAACAATTGTGAAGTTTTGTTGTAATTTCAACTTCGATGGTAATTGAGTGCATGGGATCTGACAAAGACAATGAAAGGTTTTTAAAAAGAAGTGCTTTAAGATAAAGTAAATCTGGCATGCTTTACAAATTTTTTTTTTTTTGACTATCTGATGGACAGCCTTGGTCTAAAGCTCAGTGGAGGTTACGTATGCGGAATGAACTGAAAAAGGAGGACGCGATCATCAGGGAACAAACTGAAAGTGGCTAACCCTATGGAGCCCTCTCCATGTCAGGAACATCAACTAATATTTATGGCTGGCCAGTGTTATTACTGTGGGAAAAATACCATACTTTTTTTAAACAATTCATATCTGACTATTTTATATTTTTTAAAAAATAGAATTTTCTTAAGCTCTTGTGTAGGAAGAAATTGCAGATGCTGACTTAAACCAAAGACGGACACAAAAAACTGCAGTAACTCAGCTGATCAGATAGCATCTGTAGAAAAAAGGAATGTGACGTTTCGGGTTGAGACGAGTCCCAAAGACCAGAAGAAGGGTTTCGACCCGAAACGCCACAGATTCCTTTTCTCTAGAGATGCTGTCTGACCCGCTGAGTTACCACAGCTTTTTGCGTTTATCTTATTTAAGTTCTTGTTTGGAAAACAAAATGCTTTGAACACTTATTTTTAAATTGGATTTCAATCTGTGCTGCTAATTTCTCTTGAGGTATGTGATGGCGGTCTGCGATTAAATGTTCTACAGAAGTTCCATGGAATTTGCTGCCTCTGCCTCCCACCATTAGCCAACCCCTCCCCACCACATCTTCCTAATGACGCACAGCCCATCTCCATTCCCAATACTATACCTATGCACATTTTAATCTGCTTCAATGCATAACAGGCAAAGATAGATAGATTCGTGATTAGTAAGCGTGTCAGTGGTTATTTGGAGAAGGCAGCATAATGGGGTTAGGAGGGAGAGATAGATCAGCCATGATCAAATGGCAGAGTAGACTTGATGGGGTGAATGGCCTAATTCTGCTCTTATCACTTACGACCTTATGACATAACAACTTGATTAATGTCCCATCTCAGACTGGTGCTCCTTTTGTGATTAATGCCCATTAGTTCCTTCTCGCACATTGTATACAACAAAACTGTTTAATTTAATTTTTACTCTTGTGCATCAATTGCAGAATTTTGTGGTGGAAGCTGATGATTTGGTACCGATCAATGAACTGGGCCGAGGAGCATATGGAGTGGTCGAGAAGGTGCGGCATACACCCAGTGGAACCATAATGGCCGTAAAGGTAATTATTTTTTAAATAAATCTCCATGCTTGTAAATGAACCATTGCAAGCCAATCATCAAACAGTTAGAATGAGATTTTTCAAGAATTAACTCAGGATACACTTGTGTAGAATCGTGTATGGGGCCTTGACCATCCGTAGTCGCTGCTACGGACGGCCCGATGTACAGGCACTTTCGTCAGGATGATCGAAGCTCCTACGTCGGAACGGATGGAAGTCACTCCGCGGCTTGGAGTGCCCGAATCGGCCACTTTCTTACCGGAGACCGCGGCTTTTCGATGTTGAAGGCCGCAGGCAGGCCAGCGGTCGGAGCTCTGCTCCAGCGATCCCCGGCAAGGGATCCCAGGCTCCGGGAAGGTAAAGTCTGCTCCACGCCGGTGGCCAGAAGCTCCGCAGACCAAGGCTTCACGGTGTCAAAATCAGCAGGCCGGCGTCTGGAGCCATTCTTCTGGCTACGCAATGTTAAAGTCCGCGCCGCGCCTGCTGCTGAAGCTCCTGGTCGTCTCCGGGAAAGGCCGCACCAATCCAAGTTGTTGCTGCGGGGGGAGGCGAAAATGCGACTAGGAGAAAAATCACATCTCCGTCGAGGTAAATGACTGGAAACGGTTTCCCCCTCATTCCCCCCCCCCCCTCCCCCCACCACCCCTAACATAAAAACATACGGAGAAACATTAACACATACATTAAGACATACTAAAAAAACAAAAAAAGTCAATGACAGACACACTGCTGACGAGGTTGCCGCTCGCAGCACCATTTGTTTGTTTTATGGAACAAACTATGTAAACTGAAATGCAAGTGAAGGACTAGCATGGATTCTGGGTTTCTGTATTTGACATTGGCATTTAAAAAGATTATATTTGAAATGTTAATCAAAATCCCATTCAGAATGACTGATGGGTTGATGATTCTCATTGATTTTCCAGTATGCTGAATGAATGACATGCTACTTTATCTCCATTTAGTTAATTTGTCTTTCAGATTTGTGATTTCCCAATCATATTTCAGGGTAGTTAAGAATTTGCAAATAAATGCTGGCCTTTGCAGGGATAATCATTGCATGAATGAATTATTTTTAAAAAGTGCTATTTTTGTTGCCTCTTTTTTTCATGTATTTACATGGAGCAGGAGGAGGTCATTTGGCCAGTCCATGCACTACCACCCCACGGAGCAATCCCATTCATTCCAAAATTAATGTTGCCCTCTAACCTATTCTTATCAAGTTCCGAATAGTTCTACCACCTGCCTACACTTGGGGCAATTTACCAGTTAATATGCCAGTCTCCATGTCTTTGGGATGTTGGAGGAAACTGGTTCACCTGGGGGGGAAATCCATATGGTCACAGGGAGAAAGTGTGACCTCCACATAGTCAGCACTGGAGGTCAGGATTGAGTATGGGTATCTGGAGCAATAAGGCAGCAGCTCTGCTCCCCATTCAGGTTCTTTTCATCACCATTCCTTCTTTTGTTTTATCCCTCTTTCGATGTATTGTGATATAGAGATATGGTGTCTATTTTATGAGCCTTAAATTTTCTTGGTTGTCTTAGCTGAGGCTCAGTTCAGAATGCCATCTAGTGGTTGCAGTATCGTTGCAGTGAAACAGTTTTACTGCGATAAATTTGCAGGTCACAGGTTGAAACTTGTGCATTACTCACTGACTATCCTTTAACATTTCTAAGCAATAAATATATGTTTTACAAAAAAACAATAAATTCACTTCAATCAGCACTGATTAAATATCACAGGTGGGGCCATTTAAGTTGCACACCATCTACATAAGTTTGTATGCAGTTCCAGATCATGGAGTCTGGCACTTGACATCAGCTGCACAGAAGTAGCCTTTATTGTCATATAGGTCATTTTTTTTACATGAGCTTTCTGCCAGTAAAGGCAGAGAAAGAGCATCATCTGCCACAACCTCGAGTGCACCAACACAGCCTTTGGCCATCTGAGGAAAACTGTTTGAAGATCAAAACCTTTAAACTGGGCACTAAGCTTATTAAGTACTTGGCAGCAGTGAATGTCACCCTCCTATGCACTTCAGAGACATGGACTACATACAGTAGCTATGGCAATAAATTGGGATGGTATCACGATCATTAACATTGCAAAACTCTTCAGGTCCATTGGCCGGATGAGTGACCCAATATCAATGTTCTCTCTTAGGTCAGCACCTACAGCACTAAGACTCTAAATACACACAGATAGCTCTGATAGGTGGGGGAAGGGTGGGAGAATAACATTCCAGGATGTTCTCCATTCCTCATCAAAGATGACAGGAGTGCAGCAATTGGTGGTGCTGCTGCTATACAGCTCCAGTGACCTGTGTTCAATTCTGACTGTGTGGAGTTTGTACATCCTTTCTCTGATTGCTTGCACTTCCTGGAGGTGTTCTGGTTCCCGTCACATCCTTCTGACACGCTGTTGGATTGGGTAACAACTGTAATTTCACCCTAATATAGTGCAGTTTGATGGTAGGTTTAGAGGGGGGGGGAGGGGGAGGTTCAGGTGAGAGAGAATTAAATATGTGGAAATACATGGGGGAATGATACGGACGAGAAGGCTCTGAGAGTCTGGATCACCAACTACATCGTATGAAGTATGACGAAAGAGTATTGTATTTTAATTCATGGACAGTGAGAGCCTTGAATCTCTTTAGATGCAGGTGTAAGACCAGTGAATAAAGTGGGGGAGTGCACCACCTCATGTATTACCTCCCGATCTGCCCAACTTATGACAGTCTGCTGATCTCCATTGTTTAAAAAGGGTTCTAAAAGTAAACCTAGCAATTATAGACCGGTTAGTTTGACTTCAGTGGTGGGCAAATTAATGGAAAAGATACTTAGAGATAATATATATAAGTATCTGGATAAAGAGGGTCTAATTAGGAACAGTCAACATGGATTTATGCCTGGAAGGTCATGTTTGACTAATCTTCTTGAATTTTTTGAAGAGGTTACTAGGGAAATTGACGAGGGTAAAGCAGTGGATGTTGTCTATATGGACTTCAGTAAGGCCTTTGACAAGGTTCCTCATGGAAGGTTGGTTAAGAAGGTTCAACTGTTGGGTATAAATGCAGGAATAGCAAGATGGATTCAACAGTGGCTGAATGGGAGAAGCCAGAGGGTAATGGTGGATGGCTGTTTGTCGGGTTGGAGGCAGGTGACTAGTGGGGTGCCTCAGGGATCTGTGTTGGGTCCTTTGTTGTTTGTCATGTACATCAATGATCTGGATGAAGGGGTGGTAAATTGGATTAGTAAGTATGCAGATGATACCAAGATAGGGGGTGTTGTGGATAATGAAGAGGATTTCCAAAGTCTACAGTGTGATTTAGGCCAGTTGGAAAAATGGGCTGAAAGATGGCAGATGGAGTTTAATGCTGATAAATGTGAGGTGCTACACCTTGGCAGGACAAATCAAAATAGGACGTACATGGTAAACGGTAGGGAATTGAAGAATACAGTTGAACAGAGGGATCTGGAAATAACCGTGCATAGTTCCTTGAAGGTAGAATCTCATATAGATAGGGTGGTAAAGAAAGCTTTTGGTATGCTAGCCTTTATAAATCAGAGCATTGAGTATAGAAGCTGGGATGTAATGTTAAAATTGTACAAGACGTTGGTGAGACCAAAGCTGGAGTATGGTGTACAATTTTGGTCGCCCAATTATAGGAAGGATGTCAACAAAATAGAGAGGGTACAGAGGAGATTTACTAGAATGTTGCCTGGGTTTCAACAGCTAAGTTACAGAGATAGGTTGAATAAGTTAGGTCTTTATTCTCTGGAGCGCAGAAGGTTAAGGGGTGACTTGATAGAGGTCTTTAAAATGATGAGAGGGATAGACAGAGTTAATGTGGACAAGCTTTTCCCTTTGAGAATAGGGAAGATTCAAACAAGAGGACATGACTTTAGAATTAAGGGACAGAGGTTTAGGGGTAACATGAGGGGGAACTTCTTTACTCAGAGAGTGGTAGCGGTGTGGAATGAGCTTCCAGTGGAAGTGGTGGCGGCAGGTTCGTTGGTATCATTTAAAAATAAATTGGATAGGCATATGGATGAGAAGGGTATGGAGGGTTATGGTATGAGTGCAGGCAGGTGGGACTAAGGGAAAAAAGTTGTTCAGCACGGACTTGAAGGGCCGAGATGGCCTGTTTCCGTGCTGTAATTGTTATTGTTATTGTTATCTCGCATCAAACTCATTAACCACCTCAGATCCCAGGGAGCTCGAGTGAAAGTCACCCTTGGCCCTGAGCAACTGCTGAAGATAAAGCAACAACGGCAGCAGTCAGCTATATAGTTCAAAGGTAGACACAAAATGCTGGAGTAACTCAGCGGGACAGGCAGAATCTCTGGAGAGAAGGAATGGGTGACATTTCAGGTCAATACCCTTCTTCGCTCCGAGACGCCACCCATTTCTTCTCACCAGAGATGCTGCCTGTCCCACTGGGTTACTCCAGCATTTCGTGTCTACCTTTGATTTAAACCAGCATCTGCAGTTCTTTCCTACAACGATACAGTTCATTTGGAACAAAAATGTTGTCTGTTGCATTTCTCTAATTTCAATTATGTTTTATCTTTCATTGAGGTTGGATTTCACAGCACACAAAACACAATGCTACCCAGTCTAATTTCTATGTAATTTGGAGTATACTGTAATCTGCTTCATTTATTGTTTCATGTGCAGTCACTTTTTTAGGAAAATTGAAAGTGGGCCTCAAATGAAGGTTTCGGGGATGTGACTCCAATTAATACCTCATTCACAGGCACAATGAGTTGAATCACCTTTTATTGTGTTGCAAGAATTGTTATTGTTTTTGTGTCACATTTGATTTTTTTTTTTGTAGTGCCCTTCGAGTTCAGCATCTTAGATGTGTGTGTGAATCCACATTCAGTACAGGACAGCAAATCGTGGAAATTGCAGCATTTTGTTTTCACAGACACAGGCAATATAAAGGAGCATTCCTATTGCACTATACAGCTTTTTAAAAGAAGTCTCGCTAGGAGCAGGGTAGTGTGTAATAATGCATGTTTGTCAGCTGTGTCCTGGAGGTTGATGAAGACATCACAGCAAAGAATATTTCCTCTTTTTACCTCTCCCCCCCCCCCCCCCCCACCCCCCGGCTCTTTTCGAACCATTAAGTGGTCCATCAGAAAACTATTATTTGCTTAAAATCTACTACCCAGAGTAGAACCAGAAATAAAAATATTTAAATTATAAGTGTTAGGCGCTTTAAAACAAAAATTGGCAAAAATTACAACTATTCCACCTTGGCCAGAGATGGATAAGCAGTGGGGTAGTGCACTAATTCAATGCAATTGGTGCTTTGCTAATTCCCAGAAATTAGCTGGCATTGTTATATTACTGCAGTGGTAATTAATTCACTGTCCTCCAAATATATTAAGCAGACATGTAAATCTGTTATATAAATCCATGTATTCACCAGTAAATTTGGATTGACTTTTGTAAAGTTGGATTTGTGGCTTCTATTGGTATTCCATTAACTTGTGTTCATCATCACTGCTGTACCGCAATTACATAGCCCCACATAATCCTTTAAGCTCTGAGTATTATTTATCCTTTTAATAATTGTTGGAACATTTGCTTAAAGCAATAATGAGTTTCTGCAGTCTTTTTGTTGTTTAATTTTTGGTTGCCACAGCTTCCGTTTGAGGTTGAAAGACTTAAAATCTTAGATAAATCATAAATGGGCAATAACCAATACTGTTTTAATGATAAATTAGGAGATAATTAAGCATAGGAAACAAAGGAAGAGATTGCTGGGGTCATGGTGGAGATTGTTGTATCTTCTGTGGGTGAGATACCAGAAAACTGGAGGGTAGCTAATGTAAATAAGAATGGCAGAAGGATAAACCGGGTAATTGAAGGCCAGTGAGCATTACATGTGGTGGGGAAACTATAGGGGAAATTGTAAGGATTAGGAGTAATATTCTCTACCAACACAACCATCAGAGATGTCTATGACTCCATCCGCTGCCCACATTTTGAAAAATCTGACCAGTAGGCTATTCCCTGTGTACAAGCTGAAACTAAAGCTTGAGGGCAACAGAATGTTGCACAACGCTGGTCTGAGAAACAGAAGAGCTCCTACATGACTGCTTTGAGCTGGTGAACTGGACCACATTCAAGAACTCTATGGCCCACCTAAACGAGTAGAGACAAGGAAATGCAGAAGCCGATTTACCAAAAAAGAAAACAGTGCTAGACTAATACATCGGGTCAGGCAGCACCACCAGAGAATTTAGTTTAGAGATACAGTGCAGAAACGGGTCCTTCAGCCCACTGAGTCTGCACCGACCAGCGATCCCCACGCATTAAAACGCACACACACACACGCATAAAAATTTTACATTTATACAACTTTACCAAGCCAATTAACCTACAAACCTGTACTTTGGAGCATGGGAGGAAACTGAAGATCTGAGAGAATGCACACAAGTCATGGGGAGAACACACAAACTCTGTACAGACAGCACCTGTAGTCAGTATCGAACCCAGGTCTCTGCCGCTATAAGGCAGTAGCTCTCCCTCTATGCCACCATGCCGCCCAAATAGGTGATCTTTTGGACCAGGACCTTTCGGCTCATTATACGAAAAGAGGTGGGATAGGGACAAAGCCTGGCTAATGATATGTGGATACGGGGGGGGGGGGGGGGGGGTTGATTAGTAGGTGGGTGGACAAAGGCTGGTGATGAAAAGTCAAAAGTCTGTAAGATGAGAGATGAGCGAAATGTGAAGCCAGAGGAAGGGATATAGGTAGAAAGGAAAAGGAGGGCGAGATAACATAGAAATGAGAAAACATAGAAATTGGGTGCAGGAGAAGGCCATTCGGCCCTTCGAGCCTGCACCACCATTCAATATGATCATGGCTGATCACCCAACTCAGTATCCCGTACCTGCCTTCTCTCCATACCCTCTGATCCCCTTGGCCACAAGGGCCACATCTAACTCCCTCTTAAATATAGCCAATGAACTGGCCTCAACTACCCTCTGTGGCAGAGAGTTCCAGAGATCCACCACTCTGTGTGAAAAAAGTCCTTCTCATCTCGGTCCTAAAGGATTTCCCCCTTATCCTTAAGCTGTGACCCCCTTGTCCTGGACCTCCCCAACATGGGGAACAATCTTCCTGCATCTAGCCTGTCCAACCCCTTAAGAATTTTGTAAGTTTCTATAAGATTCCCTCTCAATCTCCTAAATTCTAGAGAGTATAAACCGAGTCTATCTAGTCTTTCTTCATAAGACAGTCCTGACATCCCAGGAATCAGTCTGGTGAATCTTCTCTGCATTCCCTCTATGGCAATAATGTCCTTCCTCAGATTTGGAGACCAGAACTGTACACAATACTTAAGGTGTGGTCTCACCAAGACCCTATACAACTGAAGTAGAACCTCCCTGCTCCTATACTCAAATCCTTTTGCTATGAAAGCTAACATACCATTCGCTTTCTTCACTGCCTGCTGAACCTGCATGCCTATTTTCAATGACTGGTGTACCATGACACCCAGGTCGCGCTGCATCTCCCCTTTTCCTAATCGGCCACCATTTAGATAATAGTCTGCTTTCCTGTTTTTGCCACCAAGTGGATAACCTCACATTTATCCACATTATACTGCATCTGCCAAACATTTGCCCCCTCACCCAGCCTATCCGTCTCCTAGCATCCTCCCAGATAGGGAGGAAAGGGTGTGCATCCAGGTGGGAAAGGGGGTGGGGGCAAAAAGGGTAGATTGTTAGTTTGCTTAAATTGGACAATTCAATGTTCATTCCACTGGGTTGTAAGCTACCCAAGCGGGATATGAGCTGTTATTCCTCCAGTTTACCTGTGGCCTCATTGTGGCAGTGGAGGAGGCTCAGGACAGAAAGGTCGGTATTGGAAGGGAGTTAAAATGGTCCACTACCAAGAGATCCAGCAAGCCTCGGTGGAACGAGCGTCAGTGTCTGGCAAAATGGGTGTCCAATCCACATTTGGTCTCACCAATGGATGTGAAGGAGGAGGCGTTGCATCTCCTGCGGCTCTAGGAGATGCAACACTAAATCTTAGTCCTCTGATTGAGGGGGCCTGTGGACTTTAACATCATGAGCCCGTGGTCTCTGGTAAGAAGAGACTGACTCGGAAGCTCATGTGACAATAAACTGACCTTGAAATCTTGACCTTATCTTAATCAGTGTCGGTATGTAGTCTATTACAGAATTTTTACTTTAGTTCATTAGCTAAGGTGAAAGTACTGCTGCCACTTAATCCCGGGTGTCATTTGAACTCCACGTCAATTTGCACTGTTGGTAGTTTTGTCATTGATCATTATATTCCTAGGACATCAAACCTCTCCCAGTTAACAGAGCAGATAGCATGGTGAGCATTTGGGAATGTTATTGCACAGGAGAGCCACTATCCCAACCTCTGTTCAATTATTTCTGCATTTCTAATGCTGCATTTACAGCTGTTCCTACATTCTTTCTGCAAGCCTCTGATCTCATGAACAGTTGTCGCCTTGCCTCCATTAATTTAATGATCTTTTCTGTTTGGTCTGGCTCATCTTTACTCAGTCATTTCAAAATTACACTTACTGTTAAATTACACTAACCGTGTTAATGGTTAGTGTGTAAAAAATGAAGGCTGCTTTAACAGCAAGGTTATTTGCATCTTGTCTCTATTATGCAGCATTTTCACAGGTAATTGCAAAATGAATGATCCTTGTATCTCAGAAACACCAGCACATGTCTGGTTTATATATTAGCCACACATTTCCTTAATGCTTAAATAACTTAGCCATGCTTCAATTCATGCCTTACAATGACAGTTTTACAATTGTTTATAAGTATAAGATTAAAGGGCTTGTTTGATACAATAAGTGCACTGAGTTCAAACAACAATAAAAGTTTGCGTAAACTATTTGATCAAGGATATTCTTTTGTTGGGCCAGGTTGACCAGCTGTGTAAAGCCCTTACAAATGTTGTACAATTTTCTTTGGATTAATTTTGACAGGATTCACTTGGTGTTTATTTTGTTTATTCTTGACTCACCGTTGTATACAGCCCTAATTCGAATGTGGAAAAACATCACTACTTTCTGTGCTTCTAAATCTTTGCAAATATCCTTTAGGGAGGGGGAGGGGGGGGGGGTTAACCCTGAATTGTGGTTTCTCTTATCGGCATTTCAGGGCATAACCTCACCATTTTGGTTTCCAAATTCAAAATGGAGTCACCTCCTCACCTGTTAGTTTGGAATATGGTAAGCTGACCGGACTTGGTCATGCTACAAGCCTTTTTGCTGCTTTATATCCAAATTCTGTTTCAAGGAGCTTCTTTGGCAGACATACTATATACACATGCTCTAGTCCTTTTAGTGGTGGAAGCTCTTGTGTGTGGAATGGACTTCAAGTTTGCTGTTTTTTCTCTGTGGAGAAATAATTGACGATTGCCATTTTAAAACTGCACTCTGATAGATACCCTATCTATTCAATTGCTTAGTTTGCCGATTTACATGTCAGTAACATTCCCTTCATCATTTTAACTGCTGCAGAAACACTCCTGGGCAGCCTCTCATTGTGAACTTGAGGTTTTGTGTTGCAATGTTCCTTTTATCCATCATTTTTTAAGGAGATGTAAAAGAATCCAAACCACTGTTAAAAGCAGGCAGCAGTGATTCTCTGGTATTGTAGCCAAAATTTAGCCTTCAATCCGCATCACTAAAAGAGATTATCTGCTGCTTATATATGTTTGCTGTGCACAAAGCTGGTAACCGTGTTACATAAGTGACTACACTTCAAAGGTACTTAAGGGTTGGCACGGTGGTGCAGGGGTAGAGTTGCTGCCTTCCAGCACTTGCAATGCCAGAGATCTGGATTCGATCCCGACTAACTTGTGCAATATGTCTTTATTTCTGTTTTTCAGAGAATTCGAGCAACTGTGAACACCCAGGAACAAAAGCGATTGCTAATGGACCTAGATATCTCAATGAGAACAGTTGACTGTTTCTATACAGTCACATTTTATGGAGCACTGTTTCGTGAGGTATTGAAAAATATTTAGTGGGAGAAAATGGGGATTTAAAAATATGCAATATTTCATCTTGAAAGTGCAGGTGTGAATCCCAATAGTGGTCAAAGAAAGCATCAGCATTCTTCATTTGTATAAGAATGCGGACAAATGCAATCACTGCGTAGATGGACAAAATGTCAGGATAGATATCATGTACTGAATGACCTGTTATTGTACAACTGTGGCTCTTGGGGAAAGCAGCTCAAAAAGAGTTATATCTAATACTTGCCTTGGCATGGGATTGGAAAGCAATTATTAGATTCAAAATCTCTAAATTGTGATCGGTGCATCGGGCAATATTTTATGTCATTACTGTCATTGTCTCAGTATTTACAAGCCTCACACTGTTTAGTGTTTGTTGGGCTGTTTTGAAATTCCAGCAGTTTTAAAAATATTTGTTCTAATTTCTGTTGTAAAGCCATCTGGAGCACAATCTGTGGCCCAGATTGTGCAATTAAATAATGGTCATTACTCGCCTAACTACAGACCTTTCCCAGACTAACTGACCGCAACTGTGGAAATTGTGTGCAGCTTATGAGGTCCAGTAGCTACGTGTAAAACCGTAACACATCTCTAGCATCAATACCAGAGAGAGATGCATAAATAAGCTGCTAGGCCCAATGCAACAATAGCTTCCCCATTCATGGGAAAGGAATGGCTGCTATAGATCCATACAGTACCAAAACCGGCCCTTCGGCCCAACTTGTCCATGATGATTAACATCCCCACCTAAACTAGTCCCATTTGCCCTCGTTGGCCCATATCCTTCTCAACCTCTCCTACCCAGATACCTGTCCAAATGACAATTAATTTTGTCATTTTTAATTGTTTGATTGATTGGTTAGAAATGTTCTATGTATCAAACATTAAGAAACGGTCTTGGGTTTTGACAGCCAGCTCGGCCATTCACTATCAATGTAATCGATTCCCTCCCACTTCACAATTGCAACCTCGTATGCTTGTTTTTACACACGCATGGGGTGGCCCAAATCCTGTCCACCAGTTACACAATGCAAACCAGGAACATGATGAAGTATTCTCCACTTGGTTGGTTAAGTGCAACTCACCAATTCTCAAGAAGCGCATTTCTACTGAGGCCAAAACAATGTGGTTAATTTGTGTCCCATCTAATGCTTGAAATGTTCACAATGCCACCAGCATCCAAGGTTGCAGTTGCAATATATTCCAATTCCATGACTTGTATTTCCTTGAAGGCCATGGGAAGCAAGCACACAAGAACAGTACAGCCAAGTGACAAAGTAAAGTATAGTCACAAGTTCTAAATCATTACTATGACTGCCAGGAGCTATCTTTCGCTAGTATCTGGAGACCAAGGCACTTGCCTTCCCACTCTGCTGTAGTCCAGGAAAGCTGAAACTATCACAGCCAAAATGGATGTAGGCAGGGATCAAGGAAGGTACAAAGACTGCAGAGCTCCGTGATGAGCATTACATCACAGTGCAGGTGTAGAACTATTGGCATACCACACCTCAAAAGCCAAGCATGACAGAGTAAGCATTGGTCTGTATTGCTGAACTGCAAAGAGGAATTCAAAGAGTCACCACTTATGGGTGTTACTTGAATTTCCGGTATCAGACATTCTGTCAGCAATGTGTTGTACATGTGCCATGAATGAATGTGGTTTAACTATACAAAGCTGTATAGCATTTGGCCCATTATTTAGCTTGTTATCTTGCAAAATTAACACTGAAATTAACCAGTGTATTGCCCCAGTATTAATCTGTATTTACTTCACATCTTCCTATTTGGTTCCTTTATTAATTACCTTAATTGTACTCTGGAAAAAAAACCACATGTACCTGACTAAATGTTTTTTAAACGTTGCGATAATACCTGCCCCACCTACCTCCTCCAGCAGCTTGTCCATGCACCTAATCTTTGTGTAAAAACAAGTTACCCCGCAGGTTGCACTGTACCTTAATTGGTACATGTGACAATCTGACCATGACCTTCCAACCTTGAAACATATCCTCTAGTTCTCAATTCACCTGCGCGTTTACCAGATCTATTCCTCTCATGATTTTGTACACCTCTACATAGTCACACCTCATCCTCCTGCTCTCCAAATGTATAAAAGTTTGGGACTCCCTGGTAAGTTTGCAAAAGTGTACAAGTCTTGAACGCCACACAGCAAATGAGTGTGTCGTTCCAACTGTATTCTATTGTTTCATGAAGCACACGAGTGGGGTCTAAACTCCTGCAATCGCACTGTTAAAACCCGTATTTTCTAATTCCATGTGGAATGAAATGGTGTCATGCGATACAATGATTGCAATGCATATGGCAAGCAGCCTATCCATTCTCTCCCCATAACGAACATCTTACAATCCAGACAACGTCATGGGGAATCTCCTCTGTACTCTCGCTAGTGCAGCCATGTCTTTCCAATGCTGTGACAATCAGAACTGTGCCCAATACCTCAAGTGTGGTGTAACTAATATTTGGTAAAGTTGCAACCGAACATCCCAGCTCTTGTTTCTAAGCCCCAACCTATGCATTGCCTCAGCCCAACATTTGGAATTAAGTAAGGTTTATTAAGTGCATCAGAGATGGTTTGACGAGATGCTTATTTCGGTATTAAAATTCCCCTTTGTTTTTAATCTCAGGGTGATGTGTGGATATGTATGGAACTACTGGACACGTCGCTGGACAAATTCTACAAAAAAGTGATTGAGAAAGGAAAAACTTTCCCTGAGGATATTTTGGGAAAAATAGCTGTATCTGTAAGTTTTGTTGTATGTGAAGTACTGAATTCATAGATTAATTAACTATTGCACCATGGTGTCTCGTGACTTTTTTGTGTTTGTAAGATGCTCTATATTTCAACCAGACTGCTACATTGTTAATCGATTCAATAACTCATCAAATTATTTTTTTTACAATAGTTAAGTATCTATGCCTGCCTGTTCTACACAAGAAAATCTTGCATAGAATGCTGACACCATGATTAATTATGGCGTAGTGTTCCAGTTGCCAGGATTAACAATCCAGAAACTCAATTTCAAATCCCACCATAACAGTGATCAAATTAATTTTGGATTAATGGTATAAAATTTCTTTAAAATAAAACAAACTGGAAAAAGTCTGTCGCAATGCCAATAAATTGTAGGATTGTCATGAAAAGAATAATATCATTTATGAACTTGAGCAGCTCTGAATTTGCTCTGGAGAAACTCTGAATTTCATTTACTAGGATCACTTCTAATGAATATTGGCAAAAAAAATGGGAATACAAATTGCAGGCAGATAATCAAGATTCAGCAATGTCCAGAACTAAGACCAAAATCAGATTAAACTGTTTTGCGTGTTATGGTTTATTGGTAACAATAATATGGATCATGCTCACCTGGTTGAATATTAGAAAGAGAAAAACAACAAATGGATGACAGACTGAAATGAGCAGTTCTGATGTTGACAGAAATAAAGTGTATGTTGTCCAAAGTTAGCAAATTCAAATTTGAGTCTTTAAGGCTGCAACGTGGCCAGATGGACAATGAGATGGTGTTCCTCAAGCTTGCATTGGGTATTGTCATAATAGGCCACAGACAAGTCAGGGGGAAATGGGAATTAAAGTCAAAGGCATCTGGAAACACGGAGTTACACCTGTGGGCTCGACTAGAAGTGCTCTACAAGACAATCACCCAATTGGTTTTTGCTTTTAGCCACATTGTTCCTCGACATTGTAAATTCTGAAAATGGTGCACTAGCTTGGAGAAAGTGCAAGTGAATTGCTGCTTCATTTGGAATAAGTTCATAAAACATAGTAGAATTAGGCCATTCGGTCCTGCGAGTCTACTCCGTCATTCAATCGTGGCTGATCTATTTTTCCCATCAACCCCATTCTCCCACCTTTTCCCCGTGACATTTGACACCTTTACGCATCGAAAATCTGTCAACCTCCACTTTAGAGATACCAAAGACGGCCTCCACAGCTGTCTATAGCAATTAATTTACAGATTCACCACCCTCTTGCTAAAGACGTTCCTCCTCCTATCTTTCTAAAGGTATGTCCTTTAATTTGAGGTTGTGCCCTCTGGTCCTAGACTCTCCCTCTAGTCGAACCTCCACATTCACTCTATCCAGAAATGACTCTTTGGTGGGAAGGAAGGAAGGAGATGAACAGGCAGTTGATCCATCTCCTGTGGCTGCATGGGGAGGTGTATCATGAAGATAGTGGGAATGGATGAGTGGACCATGGAATTGAGGAGGAAGTGAGCCCTTTGAAATGCTGAGAAGGGAGGGCACTACATGTTGGTGTTTGTGGATATTGCAAAGGTTGATTTGCTGACAGTGGAGTGGAAGGTTAGAACCCGGGGAGCTTTACTCTGTCATGGAAGATGGGGGTTGATGCAGAGGTGCAGGAAATAGGTGAGATTCAGTCAAGGGCTCTGAATATTATGGTGAAGGGGAAGCAGTGCCTCAGGAAGAAGGAAGACTTTTCTGACATACTTGTGCAGAATACCTTATTGGGTCAAATGTGGCCTCGACCGAGGGACTGGGAGGATGCAAAGAAGTCCTTGTGGAAGGAAGTATACTGAAGATATCTGGGGTAGACTGAGTGGCTGGCCCATGCACTAAGATGGAGATGGAAGGATCACAGATACTGCTTGGCAAGAGCACTTTCAGCACTTTCTGTTTCCCTTTCAGATTTCCAGCATCTGCAATCTTTTTTATTTTCATTCACTGTCCAGAGTAAATTATTGGCACAGTGTGGAGCTCTGCTGGGAGTTGATCTTGCAATGGGAGATCAAGTGCTTGTATGGCAGCTGGGTTACTTAATCAAATGGTTGAAGGAATCCCACAACCTTGTTTGCTCATTGAATTTTACACGTTTAAGTACCTTTGGAGATGGTTTCCTCTTTATTTAAGGGCTAATCGGAATGCATTCATAAAAGAATGAATCTGTCAACCCAGGATGACAAATGTTTGAGCTCGGGTTATTGAAACTTCCCACGATATTATAGCAGTGGCCTATGTCTGAGTCGTTTGCTATTTTGGAGTTGCAGTATAACATTCAACAATGTAAAATGGGCTCAGCCAGTGACTGTGTTTGTCTAAATTGTCAGATTTTAACTAGATTACTGGTCATTTCCTTCCTGTAAAATTCATTTTGATGCATCATGTTTTGCTATATTTATCATAGACTATTAAATCTCTCAATTGCTTCTTTATGGAAATAGAGGAATAGATCTAAATATCCTGGGGCCAATTTTGACTTGATGTATTGGTGTTAAACACGTCACATAAAGATGGCAAACTGTTAAACCTTTTCTAATGTTTTCTCCCTCTGGGATTAAAAATTGGGAACGGTATTGGGAGCTCACCGATTTGCCATCACCTCATACTTACTGTACAAAGTCAAAATGGTTTCCCTCCTCTGTTACTCCTTTAATTGTATCCATTTTAGTGTGGTAAAATCCACAATTGTCTCCCCCTTTGTCTCATATTTAAGGACAGGATTGAAGGAGTTTTGTTTAGGGAGACAGCATGGTAACAGGCCCTTCGGCCCACCGAGTCCATGGGTAATCACTCACACGTTCTACATGATCCCGTTTTCAATCCACTCCCTACACACTAGAGGCAATTCAAAGGCCACTTAACCTACAAACCTATACATCTTTGGGATGTAGGAAGAAACTGGATCACCTGGAGGAAACCCACACGGTCACACTGAGAACGTGCAAACTCCACACGGACAGTATGTGTGGTCTGGATTGAATGCGAGCCCCTAGCACTGAGGCAGCAGATGCACTACTGTGTCACCGTCAAATAAGCCCTTTCCTTTTGGTTAATGTGACAGTTTATTGTCTGGCCCTACGTGGCAACACATATAGAAATAGATCAAATATCACTCAAATCTCCATATATTTTCCCTGCTACCACAACATAGCCAAAGCCATTGTTAGTTCAATAATTGCTGACAAATGTGGGAATGCAGTGATGCAGGGTGCGACAAATGTGCCATTACATCATCATATGTTTGCGGAAGAAATTACACATGATTATAATTATCTTAATGATGCCCGAGATGGCACCTACTTAAAATAGAGGGATATATTAAAGGGTAGAGAGAGGCAAAAGTTCAGGCCAGATATTTGGCATGACCCAAAATATCCTGGAAATAACAAGTAGGACCATCAAAACCACAGAAGATTGGTCAGTATATCAGACAGAAACTCATAATTAGTCATTTGCTTAGAAAGCCTCATAACAATTTTCCTGCAATATTACATGGGATGGAAGGTGCACTGTTTTGGGATGTTTGTGGTGTTGTATTTTCAGAAAGTTAATAAAAATGTGTTTTTGTGCCTTTTCAGATCGTGAAAGCATTAGAGCATTTGCATAGCAAGCTTTCTGTGATTCACAGAGGTGAGTGCAACTCTTTCGTACGAAGCGATGCACGTCAAGTTCTTCCTTCACTCATGGGATGTGGGTGTTGCTGGCAAGCTGATCAATGCCTTGCCCGCCTCGTGTGAAGAGGGTGAGGTGCCGTCTTAAATCACTGCTGTGTTATGGTGGAAGTAATTCCAGAGGGCAGTGTGAGCAAAGTTCCGATATTTTGACCCATATGACGAAAACGTACAGCATTTCCAAGTGAGGCTGGTGTGAGTGATTTGGCCCGGTACTTGCAGCCAATGGTCTTCCTTTGACCTGCAACCCTTCTACACGTGAAGATGGGAATTAACAATGGTTAATTGAAAGGGGAAAATATGCCTTGCAGTAGATGGTTACTCAGAGCATTAATAGCACCAATGAATTATTTTTAAAACATTTTTATGCAAGCATTTGAAAATATGACTACTTTGTTGTTTATTCTTTCTTTATTTCCTCTGGTGTTTTCCAACCTCAAACCATATCCTGCCCTCTTAGTGACGCCCTAACTCTGGTAGCTGGAGTTATATTAAGATGCTCTGTGTGGTTGTATTCATTTATACCTGTGGGGAAAGTTGAACTGGTTGTGTATCTTCATAGACGGAATTTAGCCACAACTGCCAGACTGCTATTTAAAATTAAATCTTTAATCGGCTTCCTAGCAATACAAATTTAGTGAATTATTTTAATTGTTAAAGCCAGCAAAAGCTCTAATATTCTCACCCTTTCTTTAAATTTCAGAATGGAACGTGTATTTTGCCTCAAAACCAGTATTTGCCTATCTGAGCAAAAACAGATTTTGAGATAACGATTTATTGCTGCTGTATGCACACTGCAGCAGTAATCGTTGCTTATATCCCCGATTCTGATTATATCAAAGGTAGACTTGGTATGAATGAGTGGTAATCAGAGTGTAGCTGATTGTCAAACTAAATGCAAAAAAATGTGCATAATTTATGAAAGCGCCTGTAATATTTCTATCTAATTAAACAAATTCCTCCTGCAAAATGTATCTTGTTGTATTTTATATACAAATATTTTATTTTTATATACTATTACCAAGCACTTTGTTAATTGGCTCTCATGCCCTCTGTGGTTTGGAATGCACCTTTAACTGCCTGGTTTCTAGATAAATAACAATAGGATGCCGTGGTCACAAAATGTCAGTTTTAGATAGATCTGCAAGTCTTTTGCTTTCATTGAGTTTTTAATCGCCTGTATTGTAATATTCATCCATTTGAGCATATTTATCTCTTGTTGCCCTTTCCAGATGTAAAACCTTCAAATGTTCTCATCAATAAGGAAGGCCATGTGAAGATGTGTGACTTTGGCATTAGTGGGTATCTGGTGGACTCTGTGGCTAAAACGATGGACGCTGGCTGCAAACCGTACATGGCTGTGAGTAAGAATTATGTCTCGTCCTATATTTTGTGAGCAAAGTCACTGTATTTCTCATACTGTGGCTTCATAGTAGGATCCCACTCTCATGGGCTGTAGATTTTGAGACAAATTAATAAATTTGGGCTGTTGGTCCAAAGCAATATTGAAGGCCTGACCTTTTTTGAAATGTTAAACCAAGGTCTAGTCTGCTTCTGAGATGGATCAATAAAGATGCAAAGACGCTGCATTTACCCTATCTCTATCATGATCTTAAACGCCTCTATAAGATCATCTCTCATCTTCCTGCGTTCCAAGGAATAAAGTTCTAGCCTGCTCAACCTCTCCCTATAGCTCAGGCCCTGGAGTCCTGATAACATCCTCACAAATCCTCCCTGTACACTTCCAGCTTAACAACATCTCTCCTGTGACAGGGTGACCAAAACTGAACACAATACTATAAATATGGCCTCACCGACATCTAGTACAATTGTCACATGACCTCCTAAGCTCTAGACTCATTGCTCTGGTTGATGAAGGTCCATGATCCGAAAAGCTTCTTGACCACCCTATCTACCTGTGACACCACTTTCAAGGAACTGTGCACCAACATTCCTAGATCCCTCTGCTCCACAACACTCCCCAGAGCCCTGCCATTCACTGTGTAGGTTCTGCCATGGTTAGACTTCCTCAAATGCAACCCAAACACTTATTTGTATTAAACTCCATCAACCTTTCCTCAATCCTGCCCAGCTGACCAAGATCCTGCTGCAATTTTTAACAACCATCTTCACTATCTACAATATCACCCACTTTGGTGTCAACTGCAAACTTACTAATCATACTTTGTACGTTCTCATCCAAATTATTAATGTAGACGACAAACTGCAATGGGCCCAGCACCAAACTCTAAGGCACACCACTAGTCACAGGCCACCTGTGAAAAACAACCTTACACCTCCTGCTTCATTCCATGAAGCATGTGTGAGAAGCAGGACCCAGGGAAGTTTAAAGGAAGTGCAGTAAATGTTCCCCAGTGAGACAGAGGCTGAATCATCGTTGTTTTCAGATAATTCGATAGCAGATTATCAGAGTATTACTGTGTTTCGCCTTTGTGCTACTATCTGAGCTTTGCTGAAAAATGCCTTCAGTGTTTTCACAGCAATTGATTGACAAATGTGTAGGAAAAGGCTACTACTTTAGCGATCAATAACAGCTGGTTTGCTGCTATGGAGTAGTTTAACCTCTGTCAGTGGGAAAGGTTAGAAGTTGTTTTAACAGATATCATTGTAGGGCTCTTAGAAAACATCACGGTAGTCAGATAAAAGTCAATGTAGGTTTATGGAATCAAAATTATATTTGACCAGTTTACTGGAGTTTTTTTAAAGAAGAAAAATGTGTTTTGGCTAAAGGAGTGTCAGTGGCTGTACACATTTCCAGAAGGCATAAGATAAGCTGTGTCAATGATAGCCGAAAAGCAAAGCTCATGGTGAGGGAGGGAACCTTGGTGTGGACAGAAGATTGGCTGGCTAAACAAGAAATAGGAAGACAGTATAAATTAACCTTTTTGACCGGTAAGATTTAACAAATGTGGTCACGTGGGGATTGGTGCTAGGACCTCAACTTGTTGCAGATTATATAAATGACTAGGATGGAGACACTGACCGTCAGATTGATAAATGTACAAAGGCTGCAATAATGAGTAGGAAAGTAAGTTGTGAAAAGGACATTACATTACAAAGGAATGTAAATAGGTTCATGAGTAATAGAAGATCTGGCTGTTGTGAGGTAACATCTGGAATATTGGTCTCCATACTTAAGCAAGATCGTGGATGCGCTAGAAACAGTTCTGAGAGACGGATACCTGGAATACGTGGGTTGTCTTCTGAGGAAAGAACGGATTGGATAAGCTTGCATTTGCTGGAGTTTGGGAGAGTGAGACAAAACGTAAATGAAATATATCAGTTTATGAGAAGTCTCAACAGAGTAATGTGGAGAGAATGCTTCCTCTTGCACGAGAATCTAGAATTGTCGATCATGGTTTAAAACTGAAGGGTCACCCATTTAAATGGATGTGACCAATTTTTTTTGCTCACAGAAGCTTGCTGCTCTCTTCCTAAAAGGACAGATGAAGAGGAGTCTGAATATTTTTAGAACCGAGATAGATATATTCTTGATAAGAAGGGGGTAGAAGATTACACTGGGTAGATGAGAATGCAGAGTTGAGATTACAGATAGATCCTCCATGGATTTAAATAGTGGATCACACTTAATGCTGAGTGATCGGCTCCTGCTTCTAATTCATATATTTGTCAATGTCCTGGATTTGCTACCACATAATTTCTGTGAATCATAGGGTCAAAAGTAAAACAAAATCTTGAAACCATCTGTGGTAATCAATGTAGTAGGCAGTGCATCCTCAATCTTCAATCAGAGCAAAGTCCTGGTTGTTTGGTAAACCCTGTTCTACTGTCTGAAAGGTGCATTTATTTGCTACGTATGTTCTTGGCTGCTAATTTGGTTATTATTTTAATTGAAATGGTCAGGAAGTGTCTGCAGAAAGAGAAGTAACATTCCGAAGAACAGGATTGATCCTACAACACTCTTCTACTGATATTGCCTAATCTGCTGGGTTTTTCCAGCACTTTTTGCTTAATTTTGATTTCCGGCATCTGTGGTGTTTTTAAATTTTTCATTCCGGGTCTGCGTGTGTTTATTTTTACTTCACAGCCTGAGAGAATTAATCCAGATCTGAATCAAAAAGGATATAACGTGAAGTCTGATGTCTGGAGTTTAGGAATCACAATGGTAAGTAAAGAATTTATCTAATCTCTTACAGAGTCACAGAGTTATACAGTATGGAAACAGGCCCTTTGGTACATTGTGCCCACACCAACCAACATGCCCCAACTACACTAGTCCACCCTGCCTGTTTTTGGCCCATATCCCTGTAAACCTATGTTCCATGCACCTGTCTAAATGGTTCTTAAAAGTTGTGATAGTACCTGCTTCAACGAACTCCTCCAATAACTCGTTCCAAACACTTACCACCTTTTGTGTAAAAAATAAATTTGCCACTCAGGTTCCAGTCAAATCTTTCCCCCCTCACCTTAAACCATGCCCTCTGGTTCTCGATTCCCGTACTCTTTGTAAAATACTGTGCGTTCACCCTATCTATTCCTCTCATGGTCTTGTATACCTCCATAAGATCACCCCTCATCCTCCTGCGCTCCAAGAAATACAGTCCTATCCTGCTCAACCTCTCCCTATAGTTCAGGAACTCAAGTCTTGACAACATCTTCGTAAATCTTTTCTGCACACTTTCCAGCTTAACAACAACCTTCCTATAACAGGGTGACCGGAACTGAACACAATACTCTAAATGTGGCCTCACCGATGTCTTGTCCAACTGTAACATGACCTCCCAACTTCTATACTCAATACTCTGACTGATGAAAGGCAATGTGCCAAAAGCCTTTTTGACCACCCTATGTACCTGGATTTCCACTTTCAAGGAACTATGTACCCGCATTCCTAGATCCCACTGCTCTACAACTCTCCCTAGTCCTAGCATTCACTGTGAAGGTTCTGCCCTGGTTTGTATTTCTCTGTATTAAACTCCATTAACCGTTCCTCAGTCTACTTACCCAACCGATCAAGATCCTGCTGTATCTTTTTACAACCATCTTAGCTTTCTACAATACCACTCACTTTTGTGTCACCTGCAAACTTACTAATCATGCCTTGTACATTCTCATCCAAATCATTGATGTAGATGACAAACAGCAATGGGCACAGCACTGAACCCTGGGTCACACCAGTGATCACAAGCATCCAGTTCGAAAAACCTTCCACCATATTCCTCGGCTTCCTTCCATGAAGCCAATTTTCTATTCAGTCAGCTAGCTCTCATTGGAACACATAGGAACTAACCTTGCTGATCAGCCTGCCATGCGGAACCTTGTCAACTGCCTTATTGAAATCTATATGTACAATGTTTACAACTCTGTCCATTTTTGGTCACATCTTCAAAAAACTCTATGGTTTGAGACACAATCTCCCACGTGCCTGATCAGTCCCCGTCCATCTAAATGCTTGTATATCTTATCCCTTGGAATACTCTCGTAATTTTCTGACCATAAGATGTTCGACTGGCTGGCCTATAGTTCCCAAGCTTTTCCTTGCAGTCCTTTGTCAATAGAGGCACAACATTTACCATCCTTTAGCCTTCTGGCACCTCACCTGTATTTCGTGATTACACAAAATTTCCACCATGGCTCATTCCATGAGTTTATGGCTGTTTGTGTAAGTTGGTCTATGCCAGATATCTCTCTGCTATATCTAGCTGATTCTGAGAGGTTTTGCTTGCACCTTAATGATCATTATGAACGCCGATTCTAGCTGTGAGATCCGAAACCAGTGTGCAGTTTTAAAAGCAAATCTGATCCCGCTCCATTTGCTCTCTGGTTCCCGTTTTTTCCTTATTTCAAGTGAACATTTACACAAATTGCATTCTTCGCACTGTCTTCTCCTATAAAATCTTAAGACATTACATTTTCACTGTGAAGACAAGAGTTTTAAAATGTTAATATTGTTTCAGATTGAATTAGCAATCCTGCGGTTTCCCTACGAATCCTGGGGAACACCATTCCAGCAGCTGAAACAGGTTGTGGAAGAGCCTTCTCCCCAGTTGCCACCAGAACACTTCTCAAAGGAATTTGTGGATTTTACGGTGCAGTGGTAAGCCTTTGAAGTGGTTTGCCTTTTAACCAAACAAAATTTATGTGCATGGAAATCCAATTTTTTAAAAGTAGGATAACCAAGCATATGTATTAAATCAGTATGTTCCATTATACTTCAGTACTGACATATTTGTTCAAGTAAATTGGCAAAATGCATCGCTTGATGTGGAAATTAATTAATCAATGAGATTTGGGGAGAAGAGGTAGATATAACCTGGTCACTTTCTCCTCCGTACTCTCCAACTGGGTAGAAGATACAAAATCTTGAAAGTTTACCACCAGAGTCAAGAACAGTTTATTCCTTGCTGTTATCATACTCCAAGAACGGAATATCAATATGCTAAGGATGTATTTCTCATCTTCCATTCTACCCCATTGCAGCATTGTGCTTTAAAAAAAAATCTGCACTTTCTCTATCGCTTTAACATTATGTTCTTCATCCTGTGTATTTTCTCTTTCTCGCTGCCTGTTCTACTCGTATATAGTATGATCTGCCTGGATACCACGTAAAATAAAATCTTACACTGTATATTTGTACATGTGACAATAATAAAACAATATCTGTACTAGTACCAAGCACATGTATGATAACAACAGTGAATTGGTTATTGATGTTATTACAATGAGCATTTAACCCAGCAGACTCCTAGCATCTGCATTTCACTTAAGCTGCTTGATCTGCACTCCAGTGTGTTAACCTAATATTTTACGTATGTGCCGATATCACAGGCAAAGTCATGTATTTTTTATCACTACCGCTCTTCTATCTAACATTGCAATCAAGAGCAGCTCATCATGCTTTTGATAAATAGCAGAATAACTTTGTACCAATTTATGATTGAACTAATTTGCCATTCTAAAGTAAATTTATTGTAGAAGAAAGTACCAAGTTACTTTGTAAAAGGATCATAAAAACTTGATATTAGTTACTTTATGTTGGGCGTAGGTAGAAGGAGAAGTTTAAAGTCTTAGAGCTTAAGATGGAGAATCCAGAGCTTAAAGTCTTGGTGGATGAAGCCATGGGCATTAATGATATAGCAGTTATAAGTGGGAGTACTCAGGAGAATTGAAGGGGCGCAGATGTCATGAGGTAGAGTGGGAGCACATCAGAGACTGCATGGACATGAGTGTTTCTTACGGTACTGTTTTCCTTTTTATTTTCAGTTTAAAGAAGAACCCCAAAGATCGCATGAACTACATTGACCTTATGGTGAGAAACCCTTCACTTATGCCATTTGCATTTAATTCTTTGGGTTGCTTTTGCCTAGTACACAGTTAATGTACCTTTTCTTTTGTTTCTTCCCTAACCCGAAACAGGAGCACCCATTCTTCAAAATTCATGACGCTAATGAAACAGATGTGGCCTCCTTTGTAAAAGAAGTTTTAGGAGACGATCCTATCTGAAGCCTGAGTATAATAGATGCAATGTTGATTCTTTTTTTGTTCTTGCATCATCCAATGGGACTACCATTTAAGAGTGAACTTAGTTACTTAAGAAGAGGCAGTTGAGTTTATGGCTGTTTGTGTAAGTTGGTCTATGCCAGATATCTCTCTGCTATATCTAGCTGATTCTGAGAGGTTTTGCTTGCACCTTAATGATCATTATGAACGCTGATTCTAGCTGTGAGATCCGAAACCAGTGTGCAGTTTTAAAAGCAAATCTGATCCCGCTCCTTCAGGTGTGGGGGAGGAGGAACCCAGTGTAAACCTGACCACGAGAAGGCATGGTTTATTGCTACTCCTCTTTGTCCTAGCCTCTCCTCTTTGCTTTCAATTCAATCCAATCCCAAGCAGCCATAAACTCTTGATCATTCTACTCCTGGCCAGATTCATGTTGGCTACTGTATACATTTAAGTGTGAGTCCTGGTTGCAAAGAGCAGAAAAGGGAAAGCAGACTTTCTGACAATCGTTCATTCACCCTCTTGATGGTATTTATCTTTTTGTTTGTTGCATGGGTTTTCATTCTGTGTGTCACCGGGGTTTAAACATGTTGCACATCAGAAACCAGCAAGGATCTCAAAGAAGACCAGATACTGTGAAAACTAGCAGAATTAAGGCAGCCATCTGTGAAAAGATGCACGATTTAATAGCAGTTCTAGCTGGTAGGTGAGGAAAGATCTTCCCAGATGTTTGTTGCATAGTAATCAGCCACGTGTCTCAAAACAAAAATGTCCTTAAATATTTGTATGTGCTACAGAAATTAATTGGGATAGCAGTTGGAATATCTAAAAGCTATTTATTTCCAATATGTTAAATATATTTCCACAAAATAATAAGGGATAGCAAGCATTGTTGGGCCACTAAATTGAATGGCGAGTGCTTGTTTGTGCTGCCTGATGCATGAGTTCACACTTGTATTTGTGACAATAGGGAAAGGGAAATGCTTGGCAGTAGGTGAGTGTATAGCAGAAGGATGAAATTTGCCTTGTCTATTCCAACATAGTCTGATGATCCCAATGTCACTCCAGACTCGGTATGCTGTTTGAGTGTTGGAGAGTGATGGGGTGTGGTAATGCACCCTTAGGAGAGGATGAGAGAACAAATGGAAAGAGAAAACTAAATGAAGCTCAAATGATTTGCATGAATATAACCTAAAATACATCTTACACAAATGGGAATTGACTGGATCTTGTCCTCCTTGAGGGTTTAAATTTAATGACATCCCAATATCTTAAAAATAACAGATCAGATTTGATTGGGATAAATCCCTTGCTACTTTATCATTGCATCATTTGATTGTGCCAAACTGAATTGTCTGCTTGTGTCTTATAAGCTTCAAATATTCGGTAATGTACAAAGCCTACATGGTCCTTTGCTCTTGAAGACCGCTGTTAAGAAGTTTCTAACTGGATTCATTCTGCAAAAGGTTGAGATTGCTGTGCTGTTTTTGGAAAAAAAAGTTCACTTTACAGAAACTACACATTGTTAACCTGAACATGCATGCAGCACCTGTACAAAGTGCAGAAGCAATATCCCATTTTAAATATTTGTTTAGGGCTGCAAAAATATCCAAACAGTTCAAAATATAGGATTCTTTTTTCCAATATATCTAGCATACTTACAAAATCTCCATTGGATTATCCCAGGCAATGTACAATATGTACAATAGTGAATGTACGATTTAGTATTAAAGTATCGGCAC
Organism: Raja brachyura; assembly: GCA_963514005.1. The sequence goes on along the minus strand of OY740801.1, from coordinate 18,039,732 downwards.
TCTTGATTCCTCGATTATTAAGAGCTGAACTGGAGCAAGCAGTTCCGTTAAAGGATTCTCGGCTTACTGTCTAGAATGTGCAGTTAGCTAATCTTGGGCAAGGATGGTAGATGGACTGCTATTTATGAAGCAGATGATTCCTTTTTAAGAAGCAAGTTCATATACACTTTATATAATCACTTATTGATATGTTGCAGGAATGGACCTTGAGGTAGTTCAGTGTGTTTAGCTGTTTGATAAATGAAGCAGCAAGACTATGTCCAATAATCATTTACTGCTGAATAAACTGCAGAAGACTAATCTTCTGTGCATTCGGAGTCTGGACATCAGCCAGGGATTGAGGGCTCATTTAACAACTATCCTGCGAAGATTGAATGGTTGCTGAATGACGACATTCAGGTAACCTATCAACAGTAGGATTTGCACAAGAACACCAACCAATTGCACTAGCCATATCTCCAGCCTGTTGGGTCATGTATATCTATAAGAAATAGGAAGTGGTTTAGCAAATGGATTGAGCCCAAATTAAGGTGTGACCCTAAAGCAATGCACCAATGAAGCAGGTGATGAAACCAGAAAAAAATTGTCGGTGGGCGTTTGATTTGCTGCAGGTGATTATAACTCCTGGAGAACTGAGGTTGCTCCGAGCACCTGGAGGACTGAGATCTGATAGGAAGGGGAAACTAGTTCTGATGCCAGCTGTAATGTGCTTCAGAGGTTGTGGTGCGGTGAAATGCAGTTGGAGTAGGGTATAACAAGGGACCTGAGGAGCCTGCAGATTTATCTGGGAGGAGCTTAAACCTGGTTTGTCTGCTGAACAGCTGAGAAAAATAGACCACAGTACACAAGGCACATTCTGCAGTCATACACAACTATATTCAGTCTGAAGAAGGGTCTCGACCCGAAACATCGCCTATCTCATTCGCTCCTTAGATGCTGCTGCACCCGCTGAGTTTCTCCAGCTTTTTGTGTAACCCTATATTCAGTAAAGGGCAGCTTGAAGCATCAGTTGAGCCCATGATTTGCAAAAGCAAAGGAACAACCACTTCCTCAGGGCATGCTCCCTGGACTGCGTTTAAGAATCAGAGCCAATATAGCAGCTGGCACAGAAAGTGTGTGCAAACATTGCCTGCTAATTTGAACCCATTTTACAAGTCTAAAATGCCCATAGCGCAATCTCATTTTTAGACAATTAGTTTTAGAATATTACAATAATTGCTTTGATTTCCCAATCTCTTTAAATATTGCTTAATTCGCAGTGGTATTTTTTACTCAAAATTTAGCCAAAGAAAAATATTTTTAAAATTCTGCATGGGTATGGAGTATACTTTTTTTATGAATGGGTTTTATCCAGATTCTAATGTGAATGTTGCTCAGCTGTTTACTATCGGCTTGTGTCACACTGAAATGTACAGACTGGACAACCTGGTCATTGTAACTGTCGCCAGTTAACTTTGTCAAGCTTTTGTTTCCATTGGTTTTAAAGATAATCAATTCTGGGAATTGTGTGGAACATTAATATAGCTTTACATTTCAAAACATACTTGAAGCATCATCATTTATATTTTGTACACTATAAACTATAAAGGTATTTAACATGGCTATATTCAGCTGTATATAGTTTATAGACACAAAGAATTTACCTTTTATGAATTTGTAGAGGAATAATTTTGAATGATTTTTTAACTCAAAAATTGAGTAAATGTACTTGCAAAAGGTCTTTGAGCATTTAAAAAAAAAAATTCTATATTTTTGAGTCCCTAAGCATAATACATAAAGTACCATTTTCTAGATTTGCAACAGTTGTGCGTTAATATAGTATTTCAGGAACCCGCCAACTTCAAATATTTTCTATTCTGTGGGTGTATTTATTCCTTTCTCAAGCTGGTCCATGAATTCAGATTTAAGATGTCTCATTTGAGGTGAAGGGAAACCTGAGATTTTTATCTGGAGGTCAAATTATCACCAAACCAAAAGATCTTGAAGCCAAGATCATATTTGAATGACCACTAATATCTGAGCTCACTTGATTTAAACAGATGTAAATGTGCTTTATGAATATAATAAAACACTATTTACATGCAACAATATGCAGAACCTTTTGAAGATGTTTTGGAAATTACAATCATGCATGTAGTAGGTTGAATATTGGTAGATATTCTTATGGCTAGTTGGTACTGAAACACCAATCTTTGCGCAATAAAGGATTCAGCTTTATCAGCGAATCTGAGTCTGGTCTTCCAACAGGAATAAAACCAATGGATAGGGGCAAACATTTCTGTTTTGAAATGAATTATCTCAGAAATGTCAATAGTTTTTTGGAGACCTAGTGTCTTCACGTTTACGCTGTCTACATTGGATTTGCATTTTGAGTCTGTCATACAGCATGGAAACGGGCCCCTGTGGCCCAACTTGTCCATGCTGACCAAGATGCCCCATCTAAGATGGCCCCATTTACCCGCGTTTGGCCCATATCCTTCTAAACCTTTGCTATCAATGTCCATGTCAGGTTTTTTTTGAGCAACACCTTATTAAACTTCCACTTGGGCTTCAGGTATATGGATGCGCTGCCGATTTATGTTTTCTGGTATGCAGCGTTGATTTCTTATTACATTGACTCGCAAGGAACTGCTTTAGTGAGATTTATTCTCAATGGTAGCAGATCACCGGTGAGGTCCAATCTTCTACTCCCAATCCCAGAATGAAAGTGCGGAGCCAGATCTAGCCAAGTAGTAAAATTCAACAACTGGGATGCATACATTTTTATTCCATGGGTCTGAGCCAACTTTTTATTATTGCAGTAGGTCCATTCCTTAATTTTCCTGTTCGCTCCACTACAGCTAAGAATCCTTCACACAGTGTTTTTCTTTTTACTGAAAGTAAAGTATAAAATTCCATGAAAAATAAAAAGTAAGAAATAATCATCAGGAACCCCCCCCCCCCCCCCCCCCCTTCAGATTGGTTGGCTTATCCATAGTCATGACTGTTCAGCATAGAAGCAAGCCATTCAGCCCACCCACTGTCCATCTTTTCTACTTATCTACACCAATTCCATTTACCCACATTAGGGTGGTAGTCTTTGGCAGCTGGAGTATTTGTCTAAAATCTTAAATATCATGACCGTATCTGCGTCCACCAACACCAGGCTACATTGCAGGCTCCAGCTTGCCCCAGTGTGAACAATCCTGCCTCACATCTTATACCTATGCCCTCTTGTCTCAGAAACTCCCACTGTCTCTGTTTTAAACAATGGTCAACATACGCACAGAGTGATGAAGGCGGTCTCCTTTTATTTGAGCAAATGATGGGTCAAAATCTATAAAACCATGAATCAAAAGCTGGGGAAGTGGCAACAAAGTGGGTTATGTCTGGCCCATGTGCTGTAAGTTTCTGATCTTAGCCTAAAGTAAAGGCAGCTTAATAGAAAAATATATTTTATTTGCTAGGGACAGTCAAGACAAATGCCATTCTAAACCAGCCCCTATTTGTTCACTAAATATACCCTCAAAGGGAAGATAATCATCCTGTATCTCCCAGGGAAATTCTCTGTCTGGGGCTTGTGTAACACGCTCTAGGATGCAGTCAATATTAGCAGCCCATTTGGGATTGATAAATTGGTTGGCCTTTGCTCAGGTAATGCTGCTGTAAAATAGCTTTTGGCTCTGCATTGAAGTGTGATTCAAGTGCAGGAACACTTTTTGTTTAAAGCAGATCGTCCTTCATAGTCACTCAGTTTCAGCAGAGCACCCACTGTGTAAAGCCATGGACACCCTGTCTCCAGGGAAAGGTTTTGTTTTAGTTCATTAACCAAGAGCAACGCAGGAGTTGGAACCACAGGTCAGATCTGCTGCATTGCATGTTTCCAACCAGGGACTGGTACATGCAACTGTTGCAAGACCCTTAAAATGCTGGCACAACTCTGTGCATTGTTGCAGCCACAATGTGTTCAGATTATCCCATCTAAGAAAAGGCCCATAGGTTTATTTATATTCCTGTTTTATTTTTTCGACGTAGAGATATTGCTGCAGAGCTATTGGTGCTGGGTCACGGACGCAGTTGGAAGCACACTGCTCCATCCGTTCCATGTGGGTATAGAGCCACATGGTTTAAATGCTGAAAGAATGAGACCCACTAGCCTGATTTTGGGATGGTGCCATTTGCCTTCATCTATATGTTTTCATTCAATATTGCATTGTTTTGACACTGTATATTTTATTGTATTTTGCTGATTAGCTGTCTTGCTAAATGTGTGTGATGCAAATGTGACTGGGTTGCATGTCCAAGGTTAAAAGCCAGTTCAGTGGCTTTTTATACAAATATGTTCCTTTGCTCCCACGCATGTATACAAAAATAAAAAAAGATTTTTTTAATATAGTGAGCAATGTCCTTTTTTATTGTTTAGAGTTGTTACTCCTGCTTTTCAACCAACCTAGGGTTATTGTACAAGTTTCACTGTCGTGTTGAATTTCACTGTCTGTATAAAACATTACCACCTAGCCCATTGCCAACAATGGACCATTGTGGGCTCCATCATTACTTTTTGGATATCTTTCATTCATTTGTTCTATATCTCTCTATCTTTTGTTTTCCATTTCCTTAACTCTCAGTCTGAAGAAGGATCCCAATCCAAAACGTCGCCTATTCCTTTTCTGCGGAGATGCTGCCTGATCTGTTGAGTTACTGCAGCTTTTTGTGCCTCTCTTGGGGTTGAGTAGGTTTACAGTACAGACAAGCCCTTGCTCCACAGACTCTATGCTGACCTTCAGGTCTATTGTTACTCATCCCTGTTGCCTGCATTAATTCCATATCCCTTTCTTCCTTGCTGAGTCATTTACCTCTCCAGGTGCTTCTATGACGTCATTACTGTTCCTGCCTCCTCCACCTCCTCTCACAGTTCATTCCAGATACTGTCTCCTATACCTGTGGAAAAAATTACCCTTGGGTTTCAGTCTATCCCTCAACAGACGGGGGAGGACTTGTACAGTTTGATAGCCATAGGGGGGAAAAGGGATCTCCTGTGGCGTTCTAAACTAATTGAATATGAACATGCAGATATTGGAATAAGACATTTTGAGCTAAGACATTCTACACCATTGTAGCAGATATGCAGGTTCAATACATAATGGAGCCTGATGTCACCAATCCCAGATGGGAAGACACAGACTTGGTGGACTGATGGGTCTATTTCCCTGTTGTGTGATCCCTGTTCTGTCTCTGTAGCTTAATTCAAATCTAATCATGATTATTGTGATCTTCCTTGACAAATGCCTCCCCTCTGTTTCGCTACCATTAGTTATGTCCCTGATCTGCTGCTGTCCTTTATTACCTTAAGTGGAATAATAGCCTCCATTTGTGACACACCTTGCAATTATTCGAGTCATTTTCAACCTCCAAGTAATTTAAATCTTTCTATTCCAGTGATTTTTTAATTAACTAAGGCTGGTGCTGAGGTCAAGCAGAGTTGGAATTGCAGCATTTCCAGGCACTTCTACCGCAGTAGAGTTATGCCATGGATGATGTAATGTTTTTCTGCTTGATCCAGTAACTGTTGAAAAATCAGTCTATTCGTTGCTTAATACAATATTGTAGGAGGACATTCAGTCCATTAAATCTATGCCCACTTTCAGTCGATCAATCCCTTTCTCAATATTTCCCTTTACCCTTCCAACTAATTCTCTCTTACACGCCCAATAACTACCTGCTAACACTGTTCCTACCAACCTACACCAAGAGGTAATTTACAATAACCTACCAACACATCTTTGGGATGTGAGAAGAAATTGAAGTCACTCGGGGAAAACCTGTGCTATTGTGGAGAGAACGTACAAACTCCACACAAACATGATCTGAGGTCAGGATTGAACCTGCGTCTCTGGATCTGTGAGACAGCAGTTGTGTCACTGCATTGAAAGCAAGGATGGACGTGGTATTGGTTTATTGTTGTCACGTACCATCCTACAGTGATGCACCTTGTTTTGCGGGCTTTCAAGGCAAATCATGCCATACATGAATACAACAAGTAGTGCAAACGAGAAAAATAGAGTTCAGAATATAATGTTACAGCTACAGAGAAAGTGAAGATTTAAAAAAAAAAAAGGGCAAGGGCTACAACAATAGATTGGAAGATGGGAATTCATCCAATCAATTCATGATTTAAAGCAAATTCTACAGTGAAGGTTAGGACTTGCATCACAGCACCTCCAGAGGCAAGTGGAGACATTTGGGCAAGACAGGCGACAGCCAGAGTGCAGCCGCTACAGGCAGAATGGAGTTCCCAATTGTTAACAGAGCAGGAGTTGCAGATTCCCAGTGGCTATTACAAAGCATTCCATTCTCCAGGCCCCCATCTTCTCATCTTCACCATGGACATCCAGTCACTCTACACCTCCATCCCCCACCAGGATGATCTCAAAGCCCTCCGGTTCTTCCTCGACCAGAGGAGCAACCCATACCCGTCCACTGACACCCTCCTTCGCCTAGCGGAGTTGGTCCTTACCCTCAATAACGTCTCTTTTGACTCCACCCATTTCCTCCAAACACAAGGCGTCGCTATGGGCACACGCATGGGCCCCAGCTACGCTTGCCTCTTTGTCGGGCACGTCGAACAATCCTTGTTCTCGGCGTACCAGGGCCCCATCCCCGACCTCTACCTCCGTTACATCGACGATTGCTTTGGTGTCACCTCCTGCACCCACACACAACTGTCTGACTTCATCCATTTCACCACCAACTTCCATCCGGCACTCAAATACACTTGGACCATTTCCGACATTTCCCTACCACTCCTTGACCTCACCATCTCTATTGCAGGTGATACACTCCTGACCGGCATCCACTACAAACCAACTGACTCCCGCAGCTACCTGGACTACTCTTCCTCCCACCCTGCTTCCTGTAAGGACTCCATCCCCTATTCCCAATTCATCCGTCTACGCCGCATCTGCTCCCAGGATGAGGTGTTCCACACCAGGTCATCACAAATGTCCTCATTCTTCAGAGAACGGGGATTCCCCTCCCCCACTATAGATGAGGCTCGCACCAGGGTCTCCTCCATACCCCGCAACACTGCCCTCTCTCCCCATTCCCCCACTCACAACAAGGGCAGAGTCCCCCTGGTCATCACCTTTCACCCCACCAGCCGGCACATACGACACATAGTCCTCCGCCAGTTTCGCCACCTCCAACGTGACCCCTCCACTCGCCACATCTTCCCATCTCCCCCCCTGTCTGCCTTCCGAAAAGACCACTCCCTCCGCAACTCCCTTGTCAATTCTTCCCTTCCATCCCGCTCCACCCCTTCCCCGGGCACTTTCCCTTGCAACCACAAGAGATGCTACACTTGTTCCTTCACCTCTCCACTCCTTTCAGGGACCCAAGCAGTCCTTCCAGGTCCGACAGAGGTTCACCTGCACCTCCTCCAACCTCATCTACTGCATCCGATGCTCCAGATGCTAGCTGATCTATAACGGTGAGACCAAGCGGAGGCTTGGCGATTGTTTCGCCGAACACCTCCGCTCGGTCCGCAATAACCAACCCGACCTCCCAGTGGCTCAGCACTTCAACTCCCCCTCCCATTCCGTATCCGACCTCTCGGTCCTGAGCCTCCTCCACGGCCAGAGTGAGCAACACCGCAAGTTGGAGGAACAGCACCTCATATTCCGCTTGGGGAGTCTGCATCCTCTGGGCTTGAACATTGAATTTTCTCAATTCTGTTAACCCTTGCTGTCTCCTCCCCTTCCCACCTCTCCCTCAGCCCTCGGGCCCTGGCATTCCCTCTCTCTCTATCTCTCCCCCACCCAAGTCGCACTAGCTTCTCATTTTCACACTACAAACAGCTTACAATGGCCTGTTTCCTTTGTCATCGATACTTTTTTGCATATCTTTAATTCATTGTTCTTTATCTCTCCACATCACCGTCTATATCTCTTGTTTCCCTGATCCCTGACCAGTCTGAAGAAGGGTCTCGTCCCGAAACGTCGCCTATTTCCTTCGCTCCTTAGATGCTGCTGCACCCGCTGAGTTTCTCCAGCCTTTTGTGGGCCATTAAAAAGACTCTGCAAGTGAGACGGAGCCATTGTAAGTGTAAATCAGGGCTCTCACTGTCATAGCAGTGCCGCGGGAGGTCTAGTGTAATACTGATGATGACGTTATTTTTAAATTGATGATTTGTTTTGTAAACCGTCACAAGGGCAGTTTTGCTCGTATTTGTTTTCTAAATAATAGTATTTGCATTTTTTTTTAAAATCATAGCAGCCAACCGTACTACAGGCAGAGTCCTATGAGCTGAGATGGGACTGCTGCGGGTGCAGAGAAGTGCTCCTGAGCGGAGCTGGGCCAACCGTGGACAGAGTGAGAATATGCTCACAACCAAAGTAAGGCCAACAGTTGATGAACCAAGTCAGCAACTAGGGCATCATGGCACATTTGGTGGCCATTAGCCCCATCTAGCATTCCTATCAGTCCCATTTTACAGCTCCATCCGGATATGTGATTATGGAATCATTAATCGTCCCTGCTTGCACCACACTCAAAGCTGCAGGTTCCTGTTATTACCCTTTACATATGTCCCCCTATTCCTCTTGTGGCCAAACCTTATATTGGTCTCTTTTAAAAATCTTTTTTAGACTTAGTATTTTGCTTTTCTTTTAAAGTGTTATGCCAATTATCTCTTTAATTTTTTTTTCCTTTATCTGCCAACAAGCTTTTTTTTGTACAAACCAACGCTCAGGTTAACAAAATTACCACTTGGTGTAGGTTAATAGGAAAAAGGTACCAGGGGAATTGCTGGCCTTGTGAGATGGAGAATTAATTGATGGGTACAAGGAAATAAAGAAAGGAGGTTTGGCAAACTTGGGCTGTTTTAGTTGGAGCTAAGGAGGCCTGATAAAAATATATAAAACTGTGAGAGGCTTAGGTAAGGTCAATGGACAGTTTTATTCCCAGGGTGGAAATATCATATCAGGGGATCTAAGGTGAGCCGGGGAATGTTAAAGGAGATTTACGAGGCATGGCGTTGGTTGTCTGGAACGTGCTGCCAGGGGATGTGGTGGAAGCAGATACAGTAACAATGTTTAAGGAAACATTGAGACCCACCTATGAACAGGCAGGGACAAGAGGGATATGGGCCTGGTGTAGGCTGATGGGATTAGCTTAGATTGGCATCATGGTCAGCAGAGGAGCGGCATGGTGATGTAGTGGTAGAGTTGCTGCCTTACAGCGCCAGAGACCTGGGTTCGATCCTGACTATGGGTGCTGCCTGTACAGAGTTTGCACGTTCTCCCAGCATTGGTTTTCTCCGAGTTGTTCGGTTTCTTTCCACACTCCAAAGATGTACAGGTTTGTAGGTTAATTAGCTTGGTAGAAAATGTACTATTGTGAATGAATGGATGAATGAATGAATGAACAGCCTTTATTATCCATAGTGTGTGTGTAGAAGTGTTAGCGTGAAGGCCTGTTCCCACGGTGTATCACTAAACTAAACTGAGCACAGACATAGACAAAAAAAAACTGGAGTAACTCAGTGGGACAGGCAGCACCTTTGGAGAGAAGGAAAGGGTGACGTTTCGGGTCGAGACCCTTCTTCAGTCGCTGGAGACTATAAAAACATTTTATAGTCTATAAACGAGTATAAAAAACATTTTATTAAATGCAGGGATCAAAGACAGCTGAGAAAAGTGAAAAAGGTTCAGTGCCTTTGGCATGAAGTACAAACGTATCGACGGCTTTGCCAAATACTCTAAAGTGAATATGGGCTGATTGTGGGAATGAGCAATTTTCTGGGGCAGAGATTTTGATCTGAGTGGTTGAGATGCAATCCTCATTATTTGAAGCATTCCTCATAAATTATTAATGCTCCCAGTGCAGCAGCAGCAGATTGATAACGGCTTCCTTGAGTCAACAGAGGATATCACGCCCGGCCCTTGTGTGTGTTTCATTTGGTGGATACAACCTCCCTCTTCTACGTCTCTGCAACTGAAGGCTGCCTAAGCCCTGGTTTAGGATAGACCTCAAGGTTGGCAAAGTGTGACCTGTGTGACCGTCAGCAGTCAGATGATGGTGGAAAGTAGGTATTGTTTAGTAGAGCAATGTAACCGACAACTTTGAAAACGCAACTTTCAAAATTATTATTGGCCAGGTGACGTGTGTAGTAATTTGACCAAACGGAAGAATAACCTTGCACAGTGTTAATGAGTTAGTCTGTAGGAAATTATCGGTTCAAACAGCACAGCAAAATGGTCTCAAATTAGGTTTGAACAACAATGGACTGGTGATAATCATGAAAGGAACGATGATCTTGCAGAAGGCTAGAGCCACCCCCTTGTTCTGTTTGAGGTGAGAGGACACTCTGCACACTACGTGGCATCCCAAGGCACTTGATAGCTTTTCAAAAGATGGAAGCAATCTGTGTTGGAATGAATTGCAGATGTTGGTTTAAACTGAAGATAGATACAAAATGCTGGCAAAGCAAACAGTCTGCATAAAACTCTGATTTAAAACCTCCACTGCCTTGTGGCCATATTCAGTCATGGAAAAGGCCCCTAGAGTAAACCTCAAGAAAATCCAGAGTCGGAGCCCCTAAGGCAGTTTGTCATTGTCTACAACCTCGCTCTGGCAGCTCCTGCGACGGCGCTGGTGCCAAACTATAATGGCCCTGCTGTTCCTTTGGATCGATCAGTGACGTGGAGAGGCAGGACGTGCTGCATGGGCAACAGCCTGTCCTCTATATGACATTGCCCAAGCTTGCATTACCCATGGTCAGTCATGATCGAGGGGGGCCTACGACTACGATACGATGGAGACACAGTATGCTACCACAGTACAGATGTTGGTGGAGATCTACCATAGCACGAAATCCGACCCTTTGGCCACAGAGTTCCACACCCACCATTAAGCACCTGTTTACACAAATCCTTTTCATTCTCCCCACATACCCATCAACCCCCCTGAAAGCAGTGGCCAGTTAACCTGGCGGCACGTCTTTGGAATGTGGAGTGAAACCAGAGGACCTAGAGGAAACCCACATGGTCACAGGGAGATCATGCAATCTCCATGCATACATCACCCAAGGTTGGGATTGAACCCTGGTGTCAGGAGTCGTGAGGCGGAGGCTCTTCCAGCTGCAGCACTGAGCATTTCCCTAGGTCTCTCATCTCAGTAGTTAATGAGTTCCTTCTCACCAGAGATGCTGCCTGTCCCATTGAGTTACTCCAGCATTTTGTGTCTACCTTCAGTAGTTAGTGATTTTTCTCTTGCACCACCAGCATGTTATCTGCAGTCTATCAGCAGCAGTGAGGAAGATCTTCACTATTGCCCCGATGCTTAGTCATAAGCTACCCTGAGTCAATTCCAGCTCAGCCGAATGGTATGCAGTGTTGCAGCTGTTCTATATGATGGGATTAAACTACGTTCACTCCAGTTAAGGTGCACAGAGGCTTCAATTGTCCCAAAGAGGCAAGTCACTTGGCACGCATCAGTCTGTAAAAAAGAATAATTGGTGCCTTTGATGAATGGTACTAAGATTGGACTGAGATACCGGCGTCCAGAGGAATGTTCGACACATAAGAAACAGCAGATGCTGAAATCTTGATGAAAGTGCTAGAGCAACCCAATTGATCAGGCACGAATGAAGAAGGGTCCTGACCTGAAATGTCGCCCGCCCATTCGATACCAGATGCTGCCCGATCCACTGTGTTCCTCCAGCACACACAACACTCCCCCCCACTCCCCACCCCCACCCACCCACCTTCGGAGGCTTTGGCCCTGGGCCTGTGGCTGATAACCGTGTCATACAGCAGGGAAACAGACCCTTTGACCCAACACATCCAGGTCAACCAAGAAGTCCATCTAAGCTAGTCCCATTTGCTTATGTTTGACCCATATCTTATTACAAATTTCCTATCCATGTATCTATCCAAATATTTTTCTCCACTCGCCTTAAACCACTACTTTCTTGTTCTTGATTCTCCAAGACTAGGGAGAAAACTGTATGCATTTCCCCTTTTTATTTTTCTCATAATTTCACACACCTCAAGGGGCGAGTCAAGTGAGCTGTTTTGTCTTGGAAGGTGTCGGGGTTCCAGATACTATTCTACCAGAATTCTGATTCCTGGCTTGTAGATGCCAGAAAGGCTTTGATGTGCCAGGAGGTGAGATATTTGCTGCGGGATATCCAGGCTCTAAAATGTTCTTGTAGCCACAGCAATTAAGTGGTGACCCCCAAGATGTTGATGGCTGGGGGGAGAGGTGGACAAAACATTCTCTTATGATGCAGCGTGAGCTACCAGAGGAGGTAGCTGAGGCAGCATTTAAAAAACACTCAAACAGGTACATGGATAGGAAAGGTATAGATGGATATGGGCCAAATAGGTGGCACTAGGTGTTAACACTTTAATATTAATGTTGCTGCCTTACAGCGCCAGAGACCCGGGATCGATACTGACCACGGTTGCTGTTTGTATGAAGTTTGTATGTTCTCCCTGTAACCATATGAGTCTTCTCTGGGAGCTCCGGTTTCCTCCCACATTCCAAAGGTGTACAGGTTTGTAGGTTAATTGGCTTTGTTAAAATTGTAAATTGTGTGGGATAGTGTTAGTGTACAGGGTGATCGCTGGTCGGCGTGGTCCGAAGGGCCTGTTTCCACACTATAACTTTAAAGTCTTAATCTTGGTCGGCAAGGATGAGCTGGGCCAATGAGCCCGCTTCTGTGCTGTATGATCCGATGATCTGAATATTAGGGGGTCACTTCTTGGCCCAAGCCTGAGTATTGTTTAGGTCTTGTCGCATGGGTTGCTTCATGTGATGAAAAGCGGTAACTGGAACTGAATATTGTGTAAACGTCAGTGAACATGCCCGCTACTGACCTAATGAAGGGAGGAATATCACTGGTGAAACCACTGAAGATGAACTCTGGATGTGCGCTGCATGGTCCTCTGGACTGATATCAACAATGAAATCTCCAGGATACTCACAGCACATCTCCCACTTTCTGAGTCTCATGTGAATATTTATATTATAGCACCGGTGGATAATATCATTGCTGTTTCCATAACGCCATCTGGTCTATTGATTTGCAGGACAGCTGTTCTGGCTGCACCCTGCCCCTCACAAACCAGCCTCTCGTCAGATGACTGTTGTAATACACGTAGCTACCACACAGTGGCAGTGTTTATCCATCCCATTGCCTGTAGTTGCTCTGGCATCTGAGCAATGGACTTAAAAAGGAGCTGGAAATTATTTTCATGCCATCTTTGAGAGAGTTTAAACACATTCCCTGTTGTGAGATGCATGACAAAACAATTGATACCGGCTTGAGGCCGAATTTAAGATTTTCGATAACTAACTGTTTTCTCTCTCTGATCTGTTGAGTATTTCCAGTATTTTCTTTTATTTCAGATTTTCAGCAACTACTGTGTTCTCAACCTCCCAGATCCAGCATTGTTTTTCACTCTCTGATGCCATCGCTGACCTCTTTCTATCTATATTTCCCAGAGACAGATCGGCGATCATTGACAAACATTCATCACCTTAGATGGCACCAAAGTTCCCCTTTACCCACAAACTAAAGCACAGTTTCACTTTCCCTTTTCATTTCCAATTTCAACAAAGAATTTTTTTACTCAAAATGTGAACGCAATCTTTCTCTCCTGTGACCTGTTATGACCTGTTGAGTGTTTCTAATATTTCCTGTATTTAATCTCAGATTTCTAGCATCTGCAAATTTTATTTTACATTTACCCTTCCCTAGAGAAGACGGCTGTTCAAACAGACACTGGAACAGCTCCAAGCCATGTTACACTTGGGCAGGGTTGGAAGGGCCCCATACCAGAAGTGTCCACGTCGCGGGGCTGGAAACCGGAAGTATCTCGAGCTACTTCTGCTACCACCATCAAGTGATGGCTTCGACTGATTGTCGCCGGAAGCCTGCGTCCTTTTCAGAACGGACAATGACAGCGATGTGAACATTTGAAGCATGGAAGATGGACATGAAAGAAGAAGGATCGGTGGGAACCAGGCAGTACAGAGGTGCAGTTATTAGAGCTGCTGCCTCACAGCGCCAGGGACCCAGGTTCGATCCTAACTACAGGTGCTGTCTGTATGGAGTTTTCACATTCTCTCTGTGACCACTTGGGTTTCCTGCAAGTGCTCCACTATCTCCCACATAGCAAAGATGTGTGCATTTGTAGATTAGTTAGCATCTGTAAACTGCCCCATGTGTGTAGACAGTTGATGAAAAACGCAGTCACATGGAACTAGTGTGGCGCCACCTGGAGGTTCGACCACGTACTGGACGAACCCTCAGCCCCAGGACTGGCAGGGTCACGTGACTGGGGTTACACAAAAAGCTGGAGAAACTCAGCGGGTGCAGCAGCATCTAAGGAGTGAAGGAGATAGGCGACGTTTCGGGTCGAGACCCTTCACGTGACTGATTTGGCGGTAAGAAGGCGTCAGGTGGCTTAGGGTTGTGCCTTGATATACATATATAGAACTCTGGGAGAACCTGACCCCAGTGGCGTGTGAGCTGTTCTCTGTTTAACACAATATAGATCACTTTGTTTCACAACACGTGTCTCGCTTTATTGGTGACCCTGACGATCCAAAACGGTTATTTTGGACGAATAATGGATGTAGCCAACGCTCAACCCGAAGTTGCAGACCTCTGTTGCTCTTAAGCTGCCCGTGTTCTGGACATCGCAGCCCCAAGTGTGGTTTCAGCAGGCCGAGGCCCAGTTCCACATTCGCCACATCACGGCTGATAACACTAGAGACTATTATGTGGTCGGCGCACTGGATCAGGAGACGGCTGGTCGCCTGGTCTCTTATCTACGCACGCCGCCGGCTGAGAACAAGTACGAGGGCATCAAAGGGCTCCTGCGAACCTTCGGGCTCAGCTGCGGGGATCGAGCAACACGGTTCATGCACATGGGCGGTCTCGGTGATCGCAAGCCGTCGGTGCTCATGAACTAAATGCTCACTCTAATGGATGGTCATCAGCCCTGCCTCCTGTTTGAACACACCTTTCTGGAGCAGCAGCCGGACGCCATCGCGAGTGAGAATTTTGAAGACCCTCTGCAGCTAGCGGAGCGTGTGGATGAGCTGTGGCTGTCCAAGCAGCAGGGCGGCGCTTTGCTCGATCAGGTGTCAGTACCATTGTAGGCCCAGCGACCAGGCCCTGTATCCACCGGGAGTTCGGCTGCGCCGCTGGTCCCGGGAGAAGCGGCAAAGGGAAGTGGTGTTACTTTAATCTACGCTGGCGTTCCGCGGCCCCCCTCTCACCGCAGCAAATGGCAGCTCCATATGGATGTGTGGGGTTTGCATTGTCCCGCTCCTCTTTGGTTCCTGCCATTTTACCTGGCCGTTCGTGGTTGCCGATGTCTCCCAGCCATTGCTGCCCGCTAATTTCCTCCAGGCTCAAACCCTGTTGGTGGTTGTGTGGGGGCAGCGCCTCGTTCCTTTGCCGTTTCGTTTTCGTGCCTCTGGTTCGGGGGGAGTGGGGTCCTGTGGCGCCACCTGCAGGTTAGGCCACTTACCGGGTGAACTCTCGGCCCTAGGACTGGCAGGGTGACAAGACGTGGTCACGTGGTTTAGGGGTGTGCCCTGATATATATATATATAGAACTCTGGTAGAACCCGACCCAGTGGCGTGTGAGCTGTACTCTGTTTAACACAATAAAGATCACTTTGTTTCACAACACGTGTCTGGCTATACTAGTATGAATGTGTGATCGACTGTTAGCGAGGACTTGGTGGCCCAAAGGGCCTGTTTCCAAGATGTACCACCAAACAAACAAAGGAGGAGTTGAAAATAATTGTGAAGAAATGGGGCAAAAGAAAGTGAAGACACAATCTGCCGGAATATCCCATGATCTGTCCTGGTCCCTCAACACCGCCAAACTGATTCAAAAGGCGGTGTTGAGGGACCAGGACAGATCATGGGATATTCCGGCTTTCTGAGGAGGCTTAAGAGGAGGCTTAAGAAAGCGCACCTGTCCCCTCAGATCCTGCCCAACTTCTCCCGCTGTACCACAGAAAGCATCCTGACCACCTGCTTCATGGCGTGGTACAGTGGCTGCACCACAGTTGACAGGAAGGCACTGCAACGGGTGGTGAAAATCGCCCATCACATCATCAGTGCCCCGCTCCCTGCCATGGCTGTCCTTCACCGCACACGGTGTCTGAGACGGGCTGGCAAAATCATTAAGGACCCCTCACACCCCAACCGTGGGCTGTTTGCCCTCCTCCCATCAGGGAGGCGGTACAGGAGCCTCAGGTCCCGCACCACCAGGCTAAGGAACAGCTTCTTCCCCAACACCATTACCCTGCTGAACTCACAGGCCCGGCGCTAGCACCCCCCCCCCTTCTCATCAGTATAATTTATAGTTAAACTCTTATTCACCAGAATATAGCACATGTCAATCTTTTGCACCTTAACAACTATCTGATTATATGTATATGTCTATGTAC
Source organism: Raja brachyura (assembly GCA_963514005.1). The sequence goes on along the minus strand of OY740801.1, from coordinate 18,023,271 downwards.
ATACACCAATATATCCTCATTTGTATATATTGTCTCAATCAGCACTTTACTACTTTGCACCCTGGTTAGATGCAAAACCGCATTTCATTGTACTGTACTTGTACTATGTGCAATGACAATAAAGTTGAATCTAATCTAATCTAATCTAATGAGAACAAGGTTAGTGCAGGGAGGATGGGAAGAAGGGCAGATGGGGATAATGCAGAGGTGTTGGAAAGGGAGGGGGGGTAATGTCATGGGGAAAATCAGAAGGGGGGACAATTGGAGGGAGAGGCTGATTGGGAAAGACACATTGGAGGGAGCAGGTGAGGCAACGGAGAGAAGTGAATTGACCAGGAAAGAGACAGACTGAGAGAGCAAAAGGGCAATGGGAAAAGTGGAATAACAGAGAGGAGAGCGGGCAATTGTGTGAGTGAAATAAGAAAAACTGAATAATCCTGGAGAAGGTGAGATTTTCTTGAGAGTGAGGGGGCAGGAAGGATTGGTCAGTGATGGCCAGATTAATGTTGAATGTTGGTATGAGGCCATTGGCATGCATCTATCCCTCCCCATCCACGGTCAGGCAAGTACATTACTGATGAAGACCATCCAAATCGTCTTAGGTCTTCTAAGAGCTTGGTCTAGGTCTTCTTTGTGTCCAACAAAGACTTAGTCTTCCCGAAGAAACGAGCGCTGCAAGCAGGCGCTGAGAAAATGGCTACGTTCTGGTGTCTGGGCTGGTCTCAGTGAGAAGGTCAAGGTCACCTCGATACGCCACAGGATTCTTCCAGAATGTTCCACAGGAGATGCGTCTCCCAGTTTGCTGCTCACCACTATATCAGAGAGGCCACTTTTGCACTCATGCTCATGGAAAAAACAATTCACCCATTTCAATTTCAGTGAGGAACAGGCGAGAGTTGTGACCTTGTTAGATTCCCATGGATGCAGGCAGATATTGACTGCAAGAGTACTGTTAAAGTGTGTTTCCACAATATGAATTGGATATTGTCTAATGTGATCAGGGAACGCTAATTGCATTACACAAGCCTAATTAGTTATAATGTGATTTTGATTGGGAACTAACAAATCACTTTGCAAATTGGCAAGCAGGAAAAAAACTGCTTTGGAAAAAGACATTTCCATGTAACCTTCCTGCAGTAATCAGACACCATTGTCTCTTAAGAACAAATGCCATTTTCACTACAGATGGCTATTGAAATTCATAAGCAATCGCTGCTATGGTTACTTGTAAACAGTACTCTATTAAACAATGTAACATACAGCCTTAAGTATTTTTAGCTTGTAGCAACAGTGTGTAACAATCTGGATCCTGGCCCTCTTTTCCCCAATTGTTTTTATAATGCTCTTCTGATCCCATTCTTCCCCTTACCTCAAAAAGGCTGGCATCATCGTCAAGGACCCACACCATCCTGGCCACACACTCATCTCCCTGCTACCTTCAGGTAGAAGGTGCAGGAGCCTGAGGACTGTAACAACCAGGTTCTGGAATAGCTACTTCCCCACAGCCATCAGGCTATTAAACTTGGCTTGGACAAAACTCTGAACATTGATACCTCATCATCTGTTATTTGCACTTTATCAATTTATCTATTCATGTGTGTATTTACGTATATAATGGTATATGGACACACTGATCTGCTTTGTAGTCAATGCCTACTATGTTCTGTTGTGCTGAAGCAAAGAAAGAATTTTATTGTCCTGTCAGGGACACATGACAATAGACTCTTTTGACTTGACTTTGACTCTTTTGACCTTGACTTGACTTGACTTACATACACAAATAGGGCAATTTACAGCGGCAAATCAACCTACCAAGCTACGTGAGTGTGGGAGGAAACTGCAGTGCCTTGAGGAAATCCACGTGGTCACAGGAAGAAGTGCAAACTCCACACAGAGAGCAATCAAAGTCAGGAACTGGCCTGGTTCACTGGAACTATGCACATGAACTGCATGCACGACTGCGCTGCACTAAGTATTTCAAGAGAAAGAAATAAAGACACATTGTTCTCAAAACATTTCCTGGGAATTAACATTATCACAGTTAAGCAAGTACTTTGGTTCTGTCTTCACTAAGAAAGACACAAACAATCTCCCAGAAATACTAAGGAACTGAGGATCTAGTGCGAGGGAGGAACTGAAGGAAATCCACATTAGTCAGGAAATGGTGTTAGATAAACTGTTGGGACTGAAGGCAGATAAATCCCCAGGGCCTGATGGTCTGCATCCCAGAGTACTGAAGGAGGTGGCCCTAGAAATCGTGGATGCAATGGTGATCATAATCCAACGTTTTGTAGAATCTGGATCAGTTCCTGTGGAATGGAGGGTAGCTAATGTAACCCCACTTTTTAAGAAAGGAGGGAGAGAGAAAACAGGGAATGATAGACCAGTTAGCATGCAGTGATGCCTATTTTTTTCATGCCTATTTTGATGATTTCTCCAGGATAATGCCTTTTTCACGATCGATTGCCAAAATCAGCCTTTTTTTCCCGTTTTGCAAAAAGGTTGTGCTATTTTCTCCAGTTGTACAGGATTACAATGGCATTTTCTATGTTAACACTTTAATATTAATGTTATTATTAATGTGTTAACATAGTATAACTTACAAGAAAATTTCTACCACCGGGATGAAACTCGGGGCGCCACCGTCGGTCGTTCATTCATTCGTGCCGCTGCCTGCTGGTCCAGTTTTCTCCAAGATCTATTTAAGAAAGAACTGCAGATGCTGGAAAAATCTAAGGTAGACAGAAAATGCTGGAGAAACTCAGTGGGTAAGGCAGCATCTATGGAGAGAAGGAATAGGCGGCGTTTCTTGAGACTGATGTGTGGGGGGGGGGGGGGGGGGGGGCGGAATAAAGGAAGAGGTGGAGACAGTAGGACTAGAAGGAGAGATGGGAAGGGGGAAGGGGAGGAGGGAGAAGATAAGGGCTATCTAAAATTAGAGAAGTCAATGTGAACACTGCTGGGGTGTAGACTACCCACGTGAAATACCCAAGCTTGTCTCCTCACTACATTTACTGCTGGCTCCAGTCACAAATCTGTGTTTTCGAGTGATCTGTGCAAGGCATTCATTGATGCTGGAATTCCACTGTGGAAATTTGAAAACAAATATCTCAGAGGTTTTTTAGAGAAATATACAGAGGAACATATACCAAGCAAGTCATCATTAGGGAAACATTATGTTGACAGCAAATTCAACATTGTTGTCCAGAAAATTAGAGATGAAGTTGCAAGCAACAAAATATGGATCTCAATAGACGAGACAACCGATGCTGTGGGGAGATATGTTGCCAATGTACACTGGAGGCAGGTCAACCATCAAAGGAGTATTTGTTGACATAAGAAGTATTGGAGAAGTCAAACAGCTCAACTATTGCTCAGTTGTTTACATCTTCACTTGCTGTACTTTGGCCAGAAGGTATAAAACACGAGAATGTACTTCTGTTTGTGACTTAAAGTTTTATTCTCCAAAATGTTGCATTTGACATGCTTAGCTCAAGGACTTCATAGAGTTGCCAAACACAGCTTGTTTCCAAATGTCAATCACCTAGTTTCCAATGTCAAGAAAATCTTCCTCAAAGCACCGTCACGTGTGCAATTGTTCAAGGAAATGTCACCCGAGATTCCGCTACCTCCTTAGCCCATTTTGACTAAGTGGGGTACATGGCTCTCTGCTGTTCTCTACTATACTGCAAATTTTGAAAAGATAAAATAAATCGTCAACTGTTTTGAAGAAGAAGAATCTGCTGCAGTCAGGATTGTCAGTGAAATCATGCAGAAGAAGTCTCTCCACCGCGATCTTGTCTCTATTGTTTCCAATTTTGCAAACATCCCACAAGCTATCACTTCCCTTGAGAAACGTGGTGAAACATTAGTGAATAACTTGCAGGTTTTCAACAAAGTAACTGACAATATTCGTAAAGTTCTTGGTGATGCAGGTAAAGACATACAAGGAAAATGTGAGAGTGATTTTAGCTAACAAAGATCTTGAAGAAACACAAAACATAACTAAAGTTCTCAAAGGTAGTTGTAATGCACAAGATATCAACATGAATATAGAGTCTGTAGCTTGTTTCGGGTATGCACCAGTGACCTCAGCTGAGGTAGAAAGCGATTTTTCACAACATATTCTGTCTGACAGACGGCATATTTTAACACCAGATAATTTGAAAAAAATGCTAGTAATTACGTGCAACCAGGCAACGATGGTCATTTAATGTAGTATACCTTTATTTTATTGTTTTTAGCCATATTTTGGTGGTGGAAATGCCTTTTTTGTCAATAAATGCCTTTTTCGTGCCTTTGTTGTAATTTTATTATGCCTTTTTGCCTGCCTATTTAAGAGTTTTTTAGTGCCTAAACATCCTGGCTCTAATTATAAAGATGTAACAGCAGCGCATTCGGTAAGAAGTGACAGGATCGGTCAAAAGTCAGCATGGATTTATGAAGGGGAAATCATGCTTGACTAATCTTCTGGAATTTTTTGAGAATGTAACAAATAGAATGGATAAGGGAGAGCCAGTGGATGTGGTGTTTCTGGACTTTCAAAAAGCCTTTGCCAAGGTCCCACACAAGAGATTAGTGTGCAAAATTAGAGCACATGGTATTGGGGGTAGGGTATTGATTTGGATAGAGAACTGGTTGGCAGACAGGAAGCAAAGAGTAGGAATGAATGGATCTTTTTCAGAATGGCAGGCAGTGACTAGTGGGGTGCCGCAAGGCTCAGTGCTGGGACCCCAGTTATTTAAAATATATATTAACGATTAAGATTTAGACAAAGGAATTAAATGTAACCTTTTCAAGTTTGCAGATGGCACAAAGCTGGGTGGCACTGTAAGCTCTGAGGAGGATGCTATGAGGCTGCAGGGTGACTTGGATAGGTTGTGTGTGGCCATATGCATGGCAGATTCAGTATAATGTGGATAAATGTGAGGTTATCCACTTTGATGGGAAGAACAAGAAGGCAGATTATTATCTGAATGGTGTCAGATTATGAAAAGGGGAGGTGCAATGTGATCTGGGTCTCCTGAAAGTAAGCATGCAGATACAGCAGACAGTGAAGAAAGCAACTGGCATATTGGCCTTCATAGCGAAAGGATTTTAGTATAGGAACATGGAGGTCCTACTGCAGTTGCACAGGGCCCTGGTGAGACCGCACTTGGAGTATTGTGTGCAGTTTTGGTCTCATAATTTTGTGGAAGGACATTCTTGCTATGGAGGGATGCAGCGTGGGTTCACCAGGTTAATTCCCAGAATGGCGGGACTGACATGATGAAAGAATGGATCGACTGGGCTTATATTCACTGGAATTTAGAAGGATGAGAGGGGTCTTATAGAAACATAAACAATTCCTCAGGGATTGGACAGGCTAGATGCAGGAAAAATATGTTCCCCATGTTGGGGGAATCTAGAACCAGGGATCACAGTTTAAGAATAAGGGGTAGGCTATTAAGGACTGAGATGAAGAAAAACCTTTTCACTCAGAGTTGTGAATCTGTGGAATTCTCTGCCACAGAAGGGAGTGGATGCCAATTCACTGGATGTTCAAGGGATATGGGGAGAAAGCAGGAACGGAGTACTGATTTTGGATGATCATTCAATATGATCATGGCTGGCTCGAAGGACCGAATGGCCTACTCCTGCACCTATTTTCTATGTTTCTTTGTTTTTGTGTATGGAGATAAATTTAAATTTAAGTATGAAATAAAAGCAAGGGTGGACCGTTCAGCCTTTCTTGCCTATTCTGTAATTCAGTGAGATTGTGGCTGATATTTTACCTCGGCCTGCTTTCCCTATCTGAACCCCCTATCTCCCGATTCCATTAATCTACGCGAACCAGCAATCTCGGCCTCAAATAAACTACCTCTGAATCTCAGACTATCCTTGATTAGACTTTACTGGCTTTACCTTGCACTAGACGATATTCCCTTATCATGTATCCATACACTGTGTATGGCACAGTTGTAATCATGTTTTGTCTTTCCATTGACTGGATAGCACGCAATAAAAGCTTTTCACTGTACCTCGGTGCACGTGACAACAAATGTAACTAACTGTAATTCCTCTGGGAAGAGGATTCCAAAGATTCACCACCCTCTGGAGATTCCAGGACAGAGCTGGATGCATAGCGACCTCTTACCTCATGAGGACACATGACCTTGGCTCTCACCTGCCGAGCTCAGAGCTAGAGACTGGCGCACGATGCAGGGAAGGGCGAGGACTGAAAGAATAATCAGAAGCACTCGAAAAAACAAAAACCAGGACAAAGTTTAAAATAACCGAGCTGAAAGTTGTTTGGGGACATTGACTGATAACGTGGAAGCAAAGCCAAGACATTTCAAGTTTGCAGGAGGCAGCAACAATACAGGAGCGACTATTAATGGTAAAATTAATGCCAGTTTTAGCAAATGTCAGCAAAGCAAAGCTGTACAACAGATGTTTGCGCTGCACCCATTCAATAAGAACTATTTGTATTTATAGCTTCTCTGTAACTTAGGGCAATGTCCTGCAGCAGGTAAGGACAGGAGTGTGATGATCAAACTTGCAAGCTTGCAAGCTTCAATCTAAATGGGGAAGCATTAGAATGAGATTAGAGGTATTAAACAAAGGATTAGTTGGAGACGTAAGTCTACAATTCCCACACAATTTTCTGCCCATTCAAATAATTTATTTCTGCAGTGAAGCACAATAATAACCATTCCCCACCCATTTTGTGTTAATTGCATTGGTATGTTGCATTGGTGTTCATTGTACTGGTATGTTGCATTTGTGTTCATTGCATGGTATGTTGCGTTGGTGTTCATTGCATGGTATGTTGCATTGGTGTTCATTGTATTGATATGTTGCATCAGTGTTCATTGCATTGACATGTTGCATTGGTGTTCATTGCATTGACATGTTGCATTGGTGTTCATTGCATTGACATGTTGCATTGGTGTTCATTGCATTGACATGTTGCATTGGTGTTCATTGTACTGGTATTTGCATTGGTGTTCATTGCATGGTATGTTGCGTTGGTGTTCATTGCATGGTATGTTACATTGGTGTTCATTGTATTGGTATGTTGCATCAGTGTTCATTGCATTGACATGTTGCATTGGTGTTCATTGCATTGACATGTCGCATTGGTGTTCATTGCATTGACATGTTGCATTGGTGTTCATTGCATTGACATGTTGCATTGGTGTTCATTGTACTGGTATTTGCATTGGTGTTCATTGCATGGTATGTTGCATTGGTGTTCATTGCATTGGTGTGGCATTAGTGTTCATTGCATTGGTATGTTGCATTGGTGTTCATTGTATTGGCATGTTGCATTGGTGTTCATTGCATTGACATGTTGCATTGATGTTCATTGCATTGGTATGTCTCCCTTAGACACACTGAACTGAATTTAAGGGGTTTTGGTTGAAATGGTTGTCCTGCACAAGTAGGTACCAGGATGTGGAAGTTCCAAAATGAACCTAAACTAATGAAATTTCAATGAAGGTCGGCACGGTGGCGCAGCAGGAGAGCCAGAGCCCCAGAGACCCGGGTTCGATCCTGACTACGGGTGCTGTCTGTATGGAGTTTGTACGTTCTCCCCATGAACTGCATGGGATTTTTCCGGGTGCGCTGGCTTCCTCCCACACACCAAAGGCGTACAAGTTTGTAGGTTAATTGGCTTCAATAGAAATTGTAAATTGCCCCCAGTGTGTGTAGAATAGTGCTGGTGTACAGGATCGCCGGTCAGCACGGAACACTAATGCCACACCAATGCAATGCAATGAACACCAATGCAACATACCATGCAATGAACACCAATGCAAATACCAGTACAATGAACACCAATGCAACATGTCAATGCAATGAACACCAATGCAACATGTCAATGCAATGAACACCAATGCAACATGTCAATGGTCAAGGTGGTCAGCACGGACTCGCGCTGTATCTCTAAACAAAACTAAGATGAAAACAAACGTGATGACCAACTTTAAAGCCATGTGGGATTACAGTTTCCCACGGGGGCATTAGAGTTATGGACATCGTGGGATGTTGGTGTAGGTACATCTCCTTCTGTATAACCGAGTTTCCAGACTCTTGGCTTTAAGGCAGGGGAAAGTAATGTAGAGAAACACGGAGATCCGGAGAGAGTTCTTTGGAGAAGGGAGCTGGCAGGGGACCATTTCTGGTCGATATGTTTTATTTGGAAACTGATCAAGCCGTGGAGTTATTGAGCTGAAGGGAAGAAGATCAAGCTCACCGATATTGATATTTGTATTTCAACTTGCAACCACAGAGTAGAAACTTTAACCCAGCGTTCCTTTATAATCGGTTACCTGTATTGTCGCATCATTGCCTTCAGGTAACTTTAGGATGGCACAACTTGTAGAGGTGCTGCCTCACAGCACCTGTGATCCAGGTTCAATCCTGACCTCAGGTGCTGCCAGTGTGGAGTTTACACGTTCTCTCTGCGATTGAGTGGGTTTTCGCCGGGTACCCCAGTTTCCTTCACATCCCACAGCTATGCTGGCTGGTAAATTAAGTGGCCACTGTAAATTGGCCCCAGTGTGTGGGTGAGTGAGGCAGCCTTGATGGGACGGAGGGCCTGTTTCTGTGCTGCATCTGTCTGTCGGTGTCTCTGACTAAGACTGCTGCCTGCATCCCATCTTCTCAGACTAATCAATGAATGACCTCCTTTCAGGACAGAGAGTAACAGAGAGAATATTGTCGGTTCACCCACTGTACTGATTACGTCAACTACCTTCTTACTGGCCTACTACTGTCAGCTCATTGCATTGATTCCTGCTGCACCAATGCATTGAATATACATTTCTTATTCATCCCACCAAGTCCTCACCACCCGCCCCATCTCTGTCGCCCTCAGCCCTCTGAAACACACGTACCGCTGTCCCCAAAAACAGTCCATGTCATAGGGACATAAGAAATAGGAATAGAATTAGGCCATTCAGCCCATCAAGTCTACTCTGGCATTCAATCATGGCTGATCTATCTCTCCCTCCTAACCCAATTCTCCTCCCTTCTTCCCATAACCTCTGACACCCGTACAAATCAATAATCTATCTCTCTCTGCCTTAAAAATATCCACTGACTTGGCCTCCACGGCCTTCTGTGGCAAAGAATTCTATAGGTTCACCACCCTCTGACTAAAGAAATTCCTCCTCATCTCCTCCCTAAAAGAACGTCATTTAATTTTGAGGCTTCTTCTTTTCGAGTCCACACACTCGAAGGGCCGAATGGCCTCCTCCAGCATCTACTTTCTATGTTTCTATTTTCTATATTAGACGTTGTTCAGCCAGAGCTGAACACACTTCTCTGCATCTGCATACAATGGTGCCTGTCTGGCGCCTCTTGTGCTTCTTGTGCGTGGTGGTGGAAAGATTGGTGGAAACGGGGCCGCGACGGGAACACTCTTTCCTTGACCCCAATTCTGAGACTATGACCTCGATGACCTATAAGCCCCAGACCCTCTTAGGCAAATTTGTAGGCGACTACGGGCGACTAGGCACCTTGGTCACCGGGGTGTCGCCTATATGGTCATGAGTCGTCTCCTCAGTCGGCCAAAGAATCGTAGCGATTTCCTGGCCGCCGCTGGATTTTGAAATGTTCAAATCTTTTCGGCGACAGTTGGCTTGACGCCAATGAGCGTAGCTTGACTTCTCCTGACGTAGGTGCTGTCATAGGTTGTCGCCAGGGTGACGTAGGTTGTCGCCGGTGCTGACATCTTTGAATTCCATTGGCGACTACCTACGTCAAGCTACGTCAACCGGCAACAGTTACCAGCGACTGAATTGCCTTACCTTGTCGTAGCTTGTTGTGGGTGGACGTAGTTTGTCGTAGGTGTGGTCGTAGGTGGACGTCCCAATGGGTAGCCGGCTGTCGGTAGCTTGCTGCAGCTTGATGTTGACTAGGTGGTAGGTTTTTGTAGACATTGTCGTACGGGGTTCCAGTCGCTGGTTTTTCGATGACCTGCTACGACTATGGCAGTCACTGGCAGTCACCGAAAAAATTGTATAAGTGGGACAGGCCCATTAGACTCTCCGACTAGTGGAAACATCCTCTCCACATCCACTCTATCCAAGCCTTTCCCTATTCTGTACCTTTCAATGAGATCCCCCCCCCTCCCCCCTCACACAGCGAGTACAAGCCCAGTGCCGACAAACACGCATCATAGGTTAACCGACTCATTCCTGGGATCATGTCACCACCAGTGTGATAATGTCCGGTCTTGTACATGGCTGCTGGTGGTTCACAAGGCCAGATGTGGACAGGATGTTTCCACTAATGGGAGAGTCCAGGACCAGAGGTCATGGCCTCAGAATTAAAGGACGTTCATTTTGGAAGGCAATGAGGAGGAATTTCTGTGGTCGGATGGTGGTGAATCTGTGGAACCCATTGCCAAGTCAATGGATAATTTGAAGGAAGAGATAAAAAAGATTCTTGCTCAGTATGGGTGTCAGGGGTTATGGGGAGAAGGCAGGAGAATGGGGTTAGGAGGGAGAGATAGATTAGCCATGATTGAATGGCAGAGTAGACTTGATGGGTCGAATGGCCTAACTCTTCTCCTATCGCATGAACTTATAAACCCAAGACACAGCAAGCTTGAAGCCACAGTAGACCCCTGTTTAATCCTTCAAGCCAAATATGCCTCCAATTGCAAACGCACCATCTGCTCATTCCCTCCCTCCACCTTCCGCACTCTCCACTCTGTCCTCCATCAACCTTGCCCCATCTGGCTTGCATCCGGCCCCTCTCTCCCTCTATCTTGCCTCTCCCTCTCCTTTTATCATGGCTCACCATTCACCTGCCAGTCCGCCGTGTTCTTCTCTCCATCCTATCCCACCTTCTCTCGCATCCCCATCTCTCCCTCCCTCTATCCTCCCTCTGCCTCCATCCTGCTCCTCCCCCTCCATCCATCCCACCTCTCCACTGACCCCCACCCTCTTACCTTTCTATACCTTCGTTCTGCCCCCCTTTAATCCTTCCTCTCCCCTGCTGCCATTGTTCAACTCTCTCTATTATCTGCCCCACCTCTTCATCCAATCCATCCATCTTCATTTCTCCAGCTTCTCCCTCCCTCTATCAGCCCGGCCCTTCCATCGTCCCCAACCCCTCCCTCCACCTACCATCCCCTTCTTCTATGCTGTCCATCCTACTTCATCTGCCTCTCGTTTGTCCTGTTCCCTCCCAACTTGTCTCTCCCCCTCCCTCTGCCCTTCCCTCGTTCCATTCTGCCTCCTCTTTCCACCCTTCCCCTTCCAATCCTGCCATCGTGTCCCACTCTCTCCCTCTATTTCATCTGCCTCGCCCCCTCCCTGCATCCACCCAACCCCACCCTCCATCCTATGCATCCTCCTCTCCCATCCACCATCTCTCTGGCCTCCCCTCTATCCCTCCATCGTGACCATACCCCACTCTCAAACCCACTCTCCTCTTATTCCTACTCCCTCAGCCCTTCCCTCCATTCGGCCCCCTCTTCCCACCCTTCCCCTCCCCCTCCTGCCATCTTGTTCCACTCTCCCCCTCTAACTCATCTGCCCCACCCCTTCCACCATCCACCCCATTACCTACCTTGACTCGGTCCCTCCCTCTGAGTACCAGCTGAGATATATCTGCTCAGTCCCTTGGAGTGGACCCCTGAAGCTGCAATGACAGAGACCAGTACCAGGGACCTGCAGGTCCAAGTCCAGTCTAAGCTGGTAACCCTATCTCCTCCTCACATAGGTCCCGCTCACCGCTACACTCCCACCCTGTCCTGCCCCTCTCTTCCCTTACCATGTATCTGTGCACTGTAAATGGCTCGATTGTAATCATGGATTGTCTTTCCACTGAACTGGATAGCTCGCAGCAAAAGCTTTTCACTGTTCCCCAGTACACGTGACAATAAACAAAACTGTACTGAATTGAACAGTCTCTCATCGACCACTGGGTGGATCAGGATAGGACTGCATTATTTAAACTACTGTCGGATGGCAGAATAACAGATCACTTCCAGAACGCACACACGGAATTAAAAATAGTTACTGTGGTGATTCAGAATCTGAGCAACAGCTGTGTCCATTAGGGTTTGACAGAAGTGCAAATTACAGCAATGAGAGCTTGCTAGTAGGAAGGGCAGTGTTTAAAATCCATGACCTGTTATTAACAGTAAAATCTACAGCAGTCTTTGCATTATAATGCGCCTTGAACTATTAACTATTAAGAGTGACCTTTGTTTCTCTGTGATTATCCTTTAAACGATTGAGTGTTTTATCTACAGAACATCAGTACTGACCCTCCAGTGCCCAGCCACTCTCTAATTGTCCATCAGGGTCAAGGCACTGGGGAGCTCCCATTCTCTACATTGCCTCTCCATATGGTTCGTGCCTGACTTGAGCACGAGAGGTGAACTGTGATGACCTAACCCCCACATGGCAGTGTTACATTAACAACAACGTGGATGCATGTTTTTTTAATATAATTAAAACATGCAGGGTATGGTACTGGGAACATTGTTCTTAAAGCAACACTGCTATGTGCGTGTATATACATATATATCCTTATATTATTATAATTATTTATTATTATTTTATGTTATATTATTATATTAATATTTTATATATGCATGTGTGTGTATATTTATATATTTGTATGTATATACACACACACAAACATGCACACATACACATACACACACACACACATATACGCACACATGTACGCACACGCACACATGTACGCACACACACACATGCACATACACACATACGGACACACACAAGACATTTCCTTACATCCACAGTGATATCAAATCTATACATTAATATGGTCACCAATTAAATGCATTTTATGCGCAAAGCACGAGTGACCAAGAGTTATACAGCACACAATCAGGTCCTTCACACCAACCCATCCACGCTGATCAAGATGCTTCATCAAAGCTTGCTGTGTTTGTCCGCATTAGGCCATATCCCCTCTAAATCTTTCCTATCTACTAATGCCACTCATGTGGCCTCTTTGGACAACACGCCCATGAATTGTCTAAGAGGCTGTACTGGGGCTCCTCAGAGTCCAGTGATGACAGGGCCTTAGATTGCAGTCCTTGCCCACAGAGCCTTTGCATTGACTGCACCGGCCCTCAGTGCGTCTCTCAGCAAGTCCTCCTGCAGTGTGGAATATGCCAGGTGCTGGCACTCCCTCACAGACATCTCTTTGTGTTGCAAGTCCCACTGGGTTTGGGCAGGTCGAAGTGTGCTCAGAATATCATACGTATTTTGCTCCAGTAGCGTGTCCTCGTGTGGTTTGTAACAGTTCCCAGCTGCAGCATTTTTAGTTTCACATGCTCTAATGACAAGGCTCTCTCCTATGCCAATTGGAGGAAAAAAAATGACACAATATAATTATAGGTCCAATTGCTCAAAAAGGTATAAGAAAGGTATAAAAATATGCATACAGTATTTGCCAAGTTCACCAAGCAAATGCCCTAGAGGGAGTTTACAGTGAAATATTTCAATGAACCAAGCAGATTTGGTGTGACTGCATAAAAGGAAGGGTGCAACAGCTTCCTATGGCTGACATGGAATAATGTGTGTGTGTGTGTGTGTGTGTGTGTGTGTGTGTGTGTGTGTGTGTGTGTGTGTGTGTGTGTGTGTGTGTGTGTGTGTGTGTGTGTGTGTGTGTGTGTGTGTGTGTGTGTGTGTGTGTTCGTGTTCGTGTTCGTGTTCGTGTGTGTGTGTTTGTGTGCTTGTGTGTGTGAGAAGATTGCGTGTGTCCAAAGTACTATGTTTATACTCACCGCTGCCTCTTTCATAAGTTCATAAATGATAGGAGCAGAATTAGGCCATTCAGCCCATCGTCTACCCTGCCATTCAATCATGGCTGATCTATCTCTCCCTCTCAACCCTATTCTCCTCCCTTCTCCCCGTAACCCCTGACACCCGTACGTCAAGAATCTATCCATCTCTGCCTCAAAAAAAAATACATTGACTTGGCCTCCACAGCCTTCTGTGACAGATTCACCGCTCTCTGACTAACAACATTCCACCTCATCTCCTTCCTAAAGGAACGTCCTTTTATTCTGAGGCTATGACCCCTGGTCCTAGACTTTACCACTGGTGGAAACGTTTTCTCGACATCAACTCTATCCAAACCTTTCACTTTCCTACCAATTTTCTCACTATTTTTTGTGTTTTTAAATGTTCCTTATGGCCATCAGAGTGGCACAGCTGTTAAAGCTGAAGTCTCACAGCATGAGAGACCTGGGTGCAATCCTGATCTTGGGCTCTGTTTATGTGGAAATGGCATGTCTTACCCAAGACCATATGAGTTTCCTCTGGGTGCCCTGGTTTCCTCCTACATCCCAAGGAGGCTTGAGTTGGTAGGTTAATTGGTCATTGTAAATCACCCCTGTTGTGTAGCTAGGCTGTGGGCCAAGGAGCTTTTTCATTCAACATAGTGTTTAACATAGTGTGTAAAAATATTATATAAATCATACCTGAAACTCGTCAAGACTAGAACCTGCACATTTTGTTTCCAATTTTCCGAGTAGTAATTGTCCAATCAATGCACGTTTGACATTGAGGTCAGACGCAAATTGACTAATCCCGCGCTTTGTTTTATGGTCGCTAGGCAGCGAGGACTCTGGGATAATGGCTGCCTCCTCATTGCATCAAAACAATAACAAGGTTTCCAAGGAATAAAGGTAATGCTCACCTTCTTGATAATTTTGTTTTTCAATTGATTTATCTAAACTGTTAAATAAAAATGATAAATAACAAATGTAGAGCTAGGGTTAGGATTAGGGATAGGGTTAGGGTTACGGTCAGGGTCAGGGTCAGTCTGTCGGTTAGGCTTGTCGGTAGGCCGATGGATGCTGTGGAGAATCGGTCGGGCTGTCGGGCCGTTGGGGCGCCGGTGGGTCGTGAGAGTGGTCGGTCTGCCGGTGGGTGCTGCGAGGGGTCAGTCAGTCTGTTGGTAGGCCGGTGTTGCAGCCAATGAGCCGGCGGTTTGACGGAGCCGGCGCTATGGTGCTGCTGAAGGCGGCCCAGGCGGCGTGCAGGGCAGTGCTGCTCCCCACCATCATCATCATGCTGGGCGAGGTGGACACGCTGCGGGGCCACACGTACGGAGCCCGCAGCCGGTCCCAAAGCGGCTCCAGCTCCAGCCGTGAGTAGCTCTGGAAGGAGAGCGAGTTCGGGTTAGGGTTACGGTTGGGCATTTTCCTGTCAGTGGAAGATGCCTTTACCTTCCCACAGCCTGGCCCTGCCCCAGTCCCGCTATGGCCATGACCCCAACTCTGCACACTGGCAGTCAGTGGGGTTCAGTAAACGGGGGAACCCACAGGAACTGCCCGCACCCATAAATTAGGCTGGTTCAGGAGTCCGATGTCCGCGGCAGTCTCATTCAAAAAACACACTCACAATTATATTAATTATATTATTTTTATAAAATATAATTATATATGATTACAGTCATGTTCACAGGTCATATATATGGTATTATAATATATGGTTTAAATAGACTGCAACACGTAAATATGCTCCCCATGGTGTAATATGGGGATTGGACACAAGATGGCGCTTATGTTTTCGATCTCATTTTCTAATTAGTTTAATTAATTAATGAGCATCTTTTGGCACGGACGAGTTATGACTTCCTTATCAATTATATTTTATCTAAATCTGTGCAAAATTTCATGTAGTTCCGAGACAGAGGTCACGAAAGTTGATATCTAGACACATTTTTGATGCTCGGCCCACAGCTTAAGATGAATGATGAGATCTGTGGCCAAGAGAGATGATGAGAATGTGGATAGAATCTGTAGGATGTAGGGCTAGTGGGTGGTTATTGTTTGGTGTGGACTTGGTGGACTGAATGGCCTGTTCCCATGCTGTAACTACCCATGGCTCCACTCTTTGACTGAGTTCTCGGTTACCTGTCCTGCTATCTCACCCAGGGAGTCAATTTTTATTTGATAATGTTCCTGTAAACTGTTTTGAGGTATATTTGTTATACCAAAGATTAAAAGTGAGATTCAGTGTTTAAGTGCAAAGTAGTTGCCTTGCCAGCTGGGATGACAGCTGAAGTGATGTTTCAAAGAAAAACTTGGTAATTTAATAAATTTAAGTGGCAGAACGTTGGGAGCTGAATCTCAATATTAGCCTCAATCTATTTGCAGCAAAATCAATTAAGCCTTGCCTGTTTCTTAAACTTAATGTATTCTAATGGTACTGGGGAACTTTAAAACTGTAAAGAGCAATTAATTCTGATTCAATTGCAAACTGAAAGCAGAAAGCCACCAGTCAAACATCGGAGGACAAGATTTGCTCTCAGCTACAAAATACGCCACAAAACAGTACAAGCTAGCACGACGGGAGCAGAAAAAGAAGCAAACTTCACAACTTTTACTGCAGGTTTATTTTCCGCAAACTATTTATTTCTTGTGCCATCTTAGGGGACGTGGTTCTACAAAAACCTGGGTAGGAGTAAAGCTCAGGGTGTGTGCTCTCAGAGGAGTAAACATACTTAATCGCAATGACCTACCGACACAATGGCTCATTGTTTTAGGGATACTCAATAGGGATCGTTGCATCTGATTCCATCTGCTTGATGCACCTATTACTCCTTCGCCAACAAAAGTACCTTGCTGTGGGCCGAGACTCACAACTGGACTGGACTAGGCAAAATGGAACATCTGAATTAGCCCAGGTAAAAAGTGCCGCATCTGGACTGGATCTCATAGAGTCATAGAGGCAGACTCTTGCAGCGTGGAAACAGGCCCTTTGGCCCAACTTGCCCACACCGACCAACACGCTCCACCTATACTAGTGCCGTCTTCCTGCATTTGACCCATATGCCCCTAAACCTATCCTATCCATGTACCTATCCAAACGTTATTAAATGTTGTGATAGTACCCGATAATAATAAAATATCCAGATCAGGCAAGGTAAAATGTTACTCCTGAAAGGTAAGAGTTGCACCTCTGGATCAGACCAGGTAAGAATGTTACACCTGGACTAGAGCAGCTAGGTGACAGATCTGGATCAGACTAGGTAAGTGTTTTGTACCCACACAGGGCTAGGTACGAATGCCACACCAGGGCAGGATCGGGTAAGGTACGAATGGCACATCTAATTCTCTAGTGGCAGATTACTCTCCCTTAAACTCATTAGAGAATCAGTGAGATATGTAATCAACAATTCAACATGTTAATGGTGTCCTCCATTAGTATTGGGTTTTCATTCCAAGTTCACTTAATTAACCAGATTTCTATTCTGCCGTTGGTGGGAATTGAACGCATTGCTGGAATGTGAGCTTGGACCACTGTGAAGCCAGAGTGGCCATTCACCCTTCAGACCAGTGGGTCTTTGGGATGTGGGAGGAAACCAGAGCACTCGGAGGAAACCCGCACAGGCACAGAGAGAGTGTGTAAGTTCCACCCAGACAGTGCCTAAGATGAGAATTGAACCCACGTTACTTGGGCTCGGTTACACTGACTGTACCACAGCACCGAGTGAGCAGCGGAGAGGAGAAACAGCATGGGGTCAGTGCCCTGGAGTGAGTGTTCCAAGTGGTGTATAACAGGAAGGCAGGGTCTAGCAGAGGGGTCATTCAAGGATGGCTGAGTTCTGAGGTGAAGTGCTGTGTTTGAGGGTAAGTGTTGAGGCTTTGGCTCGAGAGGCTGCGATTAGAGGCAGTCTTTTTTTAATCACTTCAATAGACAATAGGTGCAGGAGTAGGCCATTTAGCCCTTCGAGCCAGCACCGCCATTCAATGTGATCATGGCTAATCATCCCCAATCAGTACCCCGTTCTTGCCTTCTCCCCATATCCGCTATTTTTAAGAGCCCTATCTAGCTCTCTCTTCATTTTTCATTTTTCGTCTTGGTGCAATTACTGTAGCTTGGCAGTTAGGGCAGTGATACCTTCCCCTTGCACGATGTGGGAAGTCAGGAAACGTCAAGTGTACCTGAGTTCTGCACCTGCGGAAGTGTGAGGGAACTGGACCTGCATCTCCATGACTTAGGATTCATATGGGATAATGAGAGCATCATCCAGGGGAATGAGAGGGCATAACCCTAGAATAAAAGGGCGTAACTTTAGAAAGGAGGTGAGGGGGAATTTCTTTCGTCAGATGGCGCAGGCAGTGAGTGCGGGAATCACGTGAAAAAGTCCACTTAAAAAAGATAGACAAAGTACAAATTCTTAAGACCATACAAAGCTTTAATTTAATGTCTGACGATGTGTGGACCTAGGGACCCAGGGGCTACAGTTTCACGTCTGAATCTCCAGCATCACACACAAAGAAATACCAGAGCCCTCGAGCTTATGTACGTACAGATATAAAACAAATTGCATGACGGAAATGTACAAAAAAATTATAACCCACCTCCAAATATGGGGTTGTTTTTCACTCTTTGCCAAAAGCCAGACACCCCAATGGCATCTTCTGGGCCCCTTCTTATCTGATTAACCTCTTCAATTTACATTAAAAACATTGTAAGAGAGCTGTGAACTATTCAACTTAAGTTAAAAAAACCCTTGTCACGATTTGAGTTGTCCAAATCCCATCATGCATCACAATTGGCTTTTTACAACAGGAAAGCTTAAATATGACAACAATCAATTGATAACTAACTATTTCATTCCTTCCTTTTTATTAGAACCTGATAACAATTATAGTCCTTGGTTAGTACATAGTAGAGGCTTCAGACATTTCAGTACATAGATTAATATGATGATCAGCACAATAGATCCATAATGTATTACCATTCCCCATATTCTTCCAAACATCCTAAATGGCCACCATTGTTCGCATTTATTAAAGTTCTGCATTTCCTCCCCTACCTCTGTAATCTTTATTTCAGCAGTAATATGTGCTGCTAAATCTGTAATGTTAGAAGATTCATCAGGGATGCCAGTGCAGCATTCACACCCTATAATAGCACAAGTCCTTCCTATTATCCTATAGGGATATACGACAAAGTGCATCCATTTCAGCCATAATGGATGAAAGGGCCTTTTACTTGTAGGTAAAGATATCCACCATTTAATTAAAACAATTTCTCCAATCCAGGGGACATATTAATCAATTCCCGTTATATATAGGCTGTCCCATACAATGGGAAAGCAATCATCCAGAATTTCTCTGACTCTGATATACTTCACTTAGCCCTCATCGGGAATATACAATTCAGTTAGATGTTACACAGCTCTCACGTGAGGGACAACAAAGGCCAAATAACAACATCCCCTTCAATTGTAGGTTGACCTAATCAACCTTTCCCAGTTCTTCTCATCCCCAGGTACATACCAGGTAACCATGGGTATGCCCAGCATCTACATACAAAATACGTCCCATTTATCGGACTCAGTGGCCATTAGCACTAACCTTGGTGCAGGTGCTGTTCCTCAAGTATACTCTGTTGCTTCATTTGTCACAATAACAGGTAGTATTAATTAGGCTCTGCGGCAATTCATTAATTTAAACCATGGTATTTCCCAAACCCTGGTCTCATTTACCCTCCATCCTGTCTTAAACAAGGCCACATGCCATTAAATATGGGTCCTTTACTTTGCCATTCTGAAGGCACCCATTAGTTGCTTTGTTATTGTGAAAACAGTGCAAGGCCAGAATCTCAGTAAGGTTAAGGGGTAGTGTTACAAGAGGTATTCCTTCCCCACCATTATATGGGATGTGCATACACAACCAGCACACATTTATTATTACGAAGGGCAAATTCAAAACTCATAAACAAAAACAGATTATTTCCCCAAGTCCAGTCCATATGGGCCAACCCCAGAATATAAAAGAGTGTCAGTAGCCCCATTGTCCTTTCTTGGTTCTCCGAATTGTTTAAAGTCACTCAGATGAATCCAACACGGTGATCTTCAATCTTCTTGGTAGTTGATGTTGTTGATACCACTTGGTACAGTTCTGTTCAACACAGTTTCAATTCCTTCCATCCCAATGCCTTATCAGTATGTAGTCTGACAGTATGAACACGTCCCTGTGTTCAACTGGTAGTGGTCTCTGTACTTCCCGTACCTTAGAATGCAGACCTGGCAAGGCATGGGTTAATTGCTGTGTATACATAATTAGTTAATCACTGAGGGCCTGTCGGGTGAAACTTCCACACTTGAGTCGCACCAGTGGGTACGTAGCCTATGGTCACCCTCAGTTCATAACATCCTTCCCACAGCTCGCAGTCACCCAGCCCTGCATCACCTGCAAATCTGCCAATGCCACCATCACCATCACATTGCATTACATAGGCAAACTCGGTTTCTTGCAGATCTGATGGATATCAATGTCCCAAGATAGGCAAACAATAGCGACATGTCCATCCCAATCTATCCTAGAAAGGGATTTCTTAAAAGAAAGAAGTTAACATTTTATCTTTTAGGCACGCGTGGCCATTCTCTTTAAAAACTGGTCTGCCCTTTTGTATATTTTTGGGAGGAACAGTAGTGAGGTCTGCGGCACCAGTCTGGCTCTGAGGCATAAGAGGAAAAGGTGAAATCAGACAGAATCTGTGGAATTCATAGCCACAAACGGCTGTGGAGGCCAGGTCATTAGGTATTTTTAAGAGATACTTTATTAGTAAGAGTGTGAAGGGTTATGGGGAGAAGGTAGAAGAATGGGGTTGAGAGGGTAAGACAGGTCAGCCATGATTGAATGGCGGAATAGATTTGATGGGCCAAATGGCCTACATCTGCTCTCTTGAACTTATGAACTGATCATAGATAGGAGCTATATTGAGGTAGTCACACCTAAGGTACAGGGAGAGAGAAGTTGGGTGACGACCAGGAAGAGGAAACTTTGCGGGCAGCAAGCGTGGGAATCACATGTGGCAATTGTCCTTGAAGACCCTTTTGTATACTGTTGGGAGGAATGGCAGTGAGGTCTGTGGCACAAACCATGGTTCTGAGGTAGAGCAGGGAAGGGTGAGATCAGAGGGAGCAATTGTGATGGAAGATCTGCTAGTTAGGGGGACAGACAGTAGAGTTAATAGGACTTGATGTTTCAATCCCTGTAATAAGTCGGCAATCTTGCTATTTGCAGTGGGATTGGAGTGGTGCAAGGTAGGGTAGGTACGTCATCAGGGTTATCAGGTAGACACCCTCCTTCTTTGATGTTTCATTGATAAGCCCACAACATCTCCAGAGGGCTCAATGGTGATACCTGGCGTCCTAGTTACACCCCCCTGAATTCCATACCCTCCTGTCTTCATCTTGCAGCCCAATTGTTGTCTCTCCTTTTGATCCAAATCCAATTGCTGCTTTTTTCTGCAGAATTTGATAATGATTTGATTGCTTGTTGAAGGGAGCGACCCCTCACCCCCATTTTCTTTAATAGACTGGTCATAGATGTAGCAACAAATCCCCTGCATCCCACTGACAGGGAAAACCTTGGTCTTCCAGCCATTCTGAGAAGCTTCAGTTGTCAGTTCAGAGTACTTGGTCTAGGAGATTCTGTGGCAGCAACCCCCCTGGTGCCAGGTCCAGGATATCTCCGAGTGGCTGCAGATCATTCTCAGCGGGGAGGGTGAGCAGTCAGATCTTGTTGTAACAATTGGCACTGAAGACATAGGTGGCACATGAAAAGGGATAAGGTCCTGGAAGGTGAATAGAGAGAGTTAGGCAAAATATTTAAAAGGTAGTGTGCTCAAGTGTAGTAATATCCAAAAAAGGGGTAACATGAGAGAGAGAATAGGGCACCTCGGGGAAACCTAGGTTGTGATCTATGTGTGGAACCGCAGGAGATGGGTAAGGAACTCCATGAGTATTTCTCCTCTGTTTTTGCCATTGTTTTTATCCCAATGGTCACAACCACGGCATTGTTCCCCTTATGACTCCAAGGCCCCAGTCTCCTCCCGCATCCCAAAGATGAGTAGATTGGCCGGCTGCTGTCAATTGCCCCTAGTGTTCAGCTGAGTGGAATCTAGCCTGTCTAGATTTGAATGTTGGGAGAATAACATGAAATTAATGGAGAATTATTGTAAAGGGATGCATGATGGACGGTGTGGACTCGGTAGGCTTGTTTTCCATCTTTTGCGACTACATAACTTTTGTTTGCACCCCACCTATACTACCTGGGCTGCTGAGTATTCCCAGCATTTTTTTAATCATTATTATAGACCTCCAGATTTTGCTGCGATTCCCTTCCATCTTTCTGAATCTTAATTTGCGTTCACAATCTGCTTCAGGGCAAAGCTGAACTTGGTAGCGGCACCTTCATGTAACTGATGTGAAACCCCTTCTAGTCAATGGCTAGAACTGTGGATATTGCTTATGCAGACTTTGCTTTATTGCACACGAGCTTTGCCGGTAAAGGGCGCTGTGCCCGTGAGCTTATCCTGCGGAAATGAAACCGGATTTCTCGGAGGTGAAGGTCATAGCATTTGCTTGGTGTGGTGGGATCTAGATGGATCTTTTAGGCTCTCCTATTCTTATCCACAGCCCCGGACTCTTTGATCAACTAAGCCTCTGTTACTTGACATTTGTTTTGGAGATATTTCTACAATATTCTACCTCTGAATAAATCAGGACCCATGGTTAAACAAATAACACTCTTGCTCTCTTGTCAAAATCTTCTTCTTGTTGAGCTTAGAAATCTGTGCTGACATTTCAATGCAGAAATGAGAGGGTGCTGCACTGTCAGGCATTGTGCCTTCTCGATGAGACTTTAAACTGAGCCTAATTGCTTCCTTGCCTACTGGATACCATGGTAATAGTATGAAGAGGGGCAGCGAATTACCCCCGATGTACCTGCTGGCACTTATCTCTGAGTCCATTTTGTTGTGGACAAATTACTTGCCAAGTTGTTTATTGGAACATGCATTTTGCACATTAGCGAGTACATTTTTAACATTGTAATAGTGGCAACATTTCAAAAGTACTTCCTTGGTTGGTAAGCGGATTGGGACATCCAAAGTACTAAAGAGTTGGAAATTCTTTCTTGGTGTTATTATCCCTGGGAGATCAGTATCAAATCAAATGACAGTTTTGGGAGCCATCACCTGAGAAGGGGACTAAGCAAGGTGAACACACTTCAGAAGGATCTTCCAGGGCAGGTGTTGGCAAGTTTCCGAATGACGGAGGGGCAGGGCAGAAGCAGAGTGCACACCTGCCTCGGATTAGAAGAGAATGTGGAGGTGCTGGAATAAACTAGCCATCCTGAGAGTTTGTCAGCAGACTAATTCTGAAAGCTGTCCTTTTTGCAAAATGCTCGGCGTTGAGTCATGCTTGTCTGGCTAGTTGAAGGGAGCAGGAAGAGTGGGAAGCGTTTTATCAGCCTAGTACCCTCTCAGAGCTATGACAGCTCGGTGAGTAATCCACACTGCACAAAAGTGTGTCCAATTTTACTTCTGAATCATCGGGTCCAGAGGTGACCTGGAGGCAAGTAGGTTGTGACAAGAAACGAGAACTCTCCTATAGTTTTTAAATGCTCACTATAACCTTGAGTAAACCGGTGAATGCCTTTATCTAAGCTTCACTGAAGCTTTGCTTGGAAAGGCCAATTATAAAATATTAGTATTGTATATTTCAAAGTGAGCGCTGCATCTGAGGAAACCCATTAGCCTTCGAGGGTGAAATGCTGAGGCTGAATTAATAAATGGATTTAATCCAAAAGCCTCCAGGTGACTCCAGACAAAAAAGAAAGCTGGTTTCTCCGAGACAAGTTCTTGCAATTAGAATGAAAACTCGCGCTGAACAAGGATTGAAATTCATTTTATTCTCAAAGCACTTTGAATTTGATGCTTCAAAGGTTTAGTTAAGGCACTTGACTTCAGGAGAGTGCATGTGATGGAAAATATGAGCATAAAAGGACAAATCAAAGGAGGTTATTTTGCTGCAGTACAAAGCATTCGTCAGCTATCAATGGATAGGAAAGGTCACTCAGTCCAAGCTGAACTTACATTGACTTGCATTTGTGTATCCCCTTTCACTTCCCTCTCAGGGCTTCCCCAAAAGCACAGTGAGCTTCAGAGGAGCAGCCACTGTTACAATGTACACTGTTGCCAAATTAAGCAGAGCGAGCTCCCACAAATAACAACTAGTTCATTGGATTCAAAATTGGCTTGGAGAAGTAGTCAAAGGGTAGTTGTGGAGTGTTGTATTTCTGTCTGGAGCCCTGTGACCAGTCGAGTACCATGGAGGTTGGTGTTGGGTCTGCTGTTGCTGTTATAAATGTTGACAATTTGGATGATGAAATAGTTAACATTGGGAGTAAATTCACAGATGACACAAAATAGGTTGAATAATAGACAGTGAGGAGGATTATATAACTGTACAACAAGATCAGTTGGGAAGGTAGGCCAAGGAATGCCATTTTATTTGCCATTCCAAAGAAGGCATTTGACACACACATTAGTTTAGAGATACAGCGCAGAAATAGGCCCTTCAGCCCACCAAGTCCATGCCGACCAGCAATCCCTGCATACTATCATTATCCTACATACACTAGAGACCATTTTACAATCTTACCAACGTCAATTAACCTACAAACCTGTACGTCTGTGGAGTGAGGGAGGAAACCAGAGCACCCGGAAAAAACCTACGCCATCACAGGGAGAACGTACAAACCCCATACAGACAGCACCTGAGGTCAGGATCAAATCGGGGACTCTGGCACTGTGAGGCAGCAATGTACTGCTTTGCCACCATGCCACCCCATTGGAACGTGCCTTCATTGGGAAGGGTATTTAATACTGGGAAACATACAACTCCTATTTTTGCACTTCTGTCAGTGTGAAAACCATCCTTACATTTCATTTGGGCAATTTCAAGAACGCTTTGCAAGGTCATATCTGCACCTATGCAGTGAACAGAATGAAAGGGTTAGCACCCAGGCCCAATATCCAGACACATCTGTTTCTGCCAGGCATTACCTTGTTTCCGGCAATAGCTCTGAAAGGCAGTTAATTAAAAACAATTCAAAGGGATTACAGTTCAAGAGGGACAGACACAGATTATGTAATACTAATTACATAATAACCGTTCCTTTATTGATCGTCCATGTGATATTTTCACAAGCAGCAAAAACTATTGTGATTTACAAATAACAGTTCATTCCAAGGGCTTACTAAAGCAAAGATAAACTTAATAAGACTTCAGAAGAATGGAGCGCTATGTTTGCCTAATTGACCTCGATTACTCATGTCCAAGTGTCAGCGATGATTAATCTTTTTGTGGAATTAACAATCACAGTGTGTTCTAATTCAGATTATTACTGAATTTCCACCTTTTCTCTGAAATACTGATCAACCATGAACAATAAGAACTGGGAAATTGGGTTTAGCCTATTTTCATTGCCACATGCCTTTCTTCTATCTAGCAGCAGTACTCTCGGATCCTCTGCCAAAAATCCATTGAATTTAGAAAAATGAGAGGGGATCTTATAGAAACATTCTTAAGGGATTAGACAGGCTAGATGCAGGAAAAATGTTCCCCATGTTGGGGGAGTCCAGTACCAGGGGGTCACAGTTCAAGAATAAGTGGTAGGCCATTTAGGACTGAGTTGAGGAAAAACCTTTTCACCCAGAGAGTTGTGAATCTGTGGAATTCTCTGCCACAGAAGGCAGTGCAGGCCAATTCACTGGATGTTTTCAAGTGAGTTAGATTTAGCTCTTAGGGCTAACAGAATCAAGGGATATGGGGAAAAGCAGGAACGGGGTACTGATTTTGGATGATCAACCATTATCATATTGAATGGTTCAAAGGGCCGAATGGCCTACTCCTGCACCTATTTTCAATGTTTCTTTGTTTTTATGTTTCTAGTACTTGGCCAACGTGAAGTTTGGAACAGCTGCTGGGTATGTTACACCTGTTGTGTTACAATGGGAACTACAGGCACCCATTGCCATTAATGTGTAGGTAGGAACTGCAGATGCTGGTTGACGTTGAAGATAGACATAAAATGCTGGAGTAACTCAGCGGGTCAGGCAGCATCTCCGGAGAAAAAGTATAGGTGACATTTCGGCTCGAGTCCCTTCTTTAGACTGAGAGGCAGAGGGATGAGGAAGAAAGGGAGAGGGAAACTAGAGGTTTGAAAAGGTACGGAACAAATCAGAGCGGCATCAATGGCCAAGGAACCCACTATAGTCCAATGTTGGCTGTGAAGGAGGTGATAAGCAAGGGATACGAACAGTGAAACTAGCAGGATGACTAGGGTGGGGAAGGGATGGAGAGAGAGGGAATGTAACTTGAAATTAGTTTAAATTAGAGAAACCAACATTGATAACGCTGCAATGAATGTCTCTGGTCCTGTGGTCTACCTCTCATAAGGTAAGGATGCATTCCCGATCTCCCTATCTACTCTGTTGCACTTTTTAAAAATCTTCGCTTTCTCTGTGGCTGTAACACTATATTCTGCAGCAAGACCCACTGTGCTGAAGGAGCTCAGTGGGTCAGGCGGCATCTGTGGAGGGAATGGACAGACAACCTTTCAGGTCAGGACCCTTTCTGAGACTGTTTCTTTCTAAAGTTTAGCACAGCCAAACTTTCCACATGGGCGCAACTTTCCAATCCTAACAACACCCCTGTAAATCCCCTCTGCACTTGCTCATGGGTAGCCACATCGCACCCCTTACGTGGTGGCTGGCACTGTTCTCAAGTAGTGGTCTCATTAATTGTGCACAGATCCTGCATAATCCCCTTGCTCTCATGGTCTATGCTTCACGTGCTGGTGGGGAGCACCCCCTATTAACCTGTCTTATTTTGTTGAAAGATCAACGGACGTTGACCCCAAATCCCCGCTGCACCTACACAGCTCTCCATGTCCTTCCATTTATCATGGACTCCCTTGCCTTGCTGCTCTTCCACAAACACATTAGGTCAAGCTTCTCGTGCTAAAGTACCATTTGCCACTGTTTTGCCCAATTGAAGACACCATCTATGATATATTTCTGCAGTCGAACATGTTCCTTGTCACTCAAGCACATGGCTCATTTTTAAACCATTTATGACATTTTTACATTTAAGTCTCAATGATTAACATATAATACACAGAAGTGAAAACTGAGCACTGTGCCTTGTGGAACTTTAACTGCTGACAGGTTCCCAATGACAGTAACACCAGCCAGCATATGTCCTTTCTCCCTCTGACGTAACAATACAGTAGATCCAATTTGCCATCTTCCTTTGGCTATAACAAGCTTTTAACGTTTTCATGTACATGAATACACACACATGCATGGACACATGCAGCACACATGATTACACACAAATGCATGTTTACACACAAACATGCACACACACATGCACACACACACATGCACGCACACATACACATACACGCGCGCACCCACACACACATGCACACCCACACACACACAAACACAAATATAAACACATACACCACCAATATACAATGCAGCAGACCATACACACATACCATGAATATGCAGAAAGCCTACACTATACAGCAAAATAGATATTACATAGCATAGCACACATACATTTGCACTTTATTTCTCACATTTTGTATGCGTGTAGATATGTATACTTGTGCCACATGTGTAGGACGGAACTGCAGATGCTGATTTAAACTGAATATAGACACAAAAAGCTGGAGTAACTCAGTGGGACAGGCAGCATTGCTGGAAAGAAGGAATGCGTGTCGTTTCGGGTCGAGACCCTTCTTCAGAAGCGTCACCCATTCCTTCTCTCCAGATACGCTGCCTGTCCTGCTGAGTTACTCCAGCTTTTTTGTGTCTATCTCCTAATACCACATGTTGTTCTTCTAGTGGAAGTTGGTCAAACATGCAAAGAGACATTCTTAGCATGGCTGTTAAAGAAAGAACTGCAGATGCTGGAGAATCGAGGGTTACACAAAAAGCTGGAGAAACTCAGCGGGTGCAGCAGCATCTAAGGAGGGAAGGAGATAGGCGACGTTTCGGGTCGAGACCCTTCATCAGACTGGTCAGGGATCAGGGAAACGAGAGATATAAACAGTGATGTGGAGAGATAAAGAACAATGAATGAAAGATATGCAAAAAAGTATTGATGATAAAGGAAACAGGCCATTGTAAGCTGTTTGTGGTGTGAAAATGAGAAGCTAGTGTGACTTGGGTGGGGGGGAGAAGGAATGTCAGGGCCCGAGGGCTGAGGGAGAGGTGGGGAGGGGAGGGGGCAGTCTGGGTTAACAGAATTGAGAAAATTCAATGTTTAAGCACAGAGGATGCAGAGTCCCCAAGCGGAATATTTGCTGTTCCTCCAACTTGCGGTGTTGCTCACTCTGGCCGTGGAGGAGGCCCAGGCTTAAACATTGAATTTTCTCAATTCTGTTAACCCAGACTGCCCCCTCCCCTCCCCACCTCTCCCTCAGCCCTCGGGCCCTGATATTCCTTCTCCATCTCCCCCCCCCCCCCACCCAAGTCGCACTAGCTTCTCATTTTCACACCACAAACAGCTTACAATGGCCTGTTTCCTTTATCATCAATACTTTTTTGCATATCTTTCATTCATTGTTCTTTATCTCTCCACATCACCGTCTATATCTCTCGTTTCCCTGATCCCTGACCAGTCTGAAGAAGGGTCTCGACCCGAAACGTCGCCTATCTCCTTCGCTCCTTAGATGCTGCTGCACCCGCTGAGTTTCTCCAGCTTTTTGTGTAACCCCCCCTTCTTAGCATGGCTGGTACCTGTCCTTGGAGTGCCACTGTCCAGTGAATCTACTCAGTTGATGAGGCACAGGATGGGGAATGCACCTGGGTGACTGGAGCTGGAGTTATATAAAGATCATGTGGCTGAGTGGTATCACAATGACCCAGTCTTCCACTATTTGGATTGTTAATCAAGTAAATTGTAATCTGCGTATACTTGAAAATTCACACAGTCATTACTTTCTAATTGATGAACTATTGCGTGGCTCATTTGTTTCAGACGTTTCCCATCGGAAGATATGAAGTCAGTGTATGTGAACAGGAGTAGGACCGTTCTCTGTGGGAACGCTGCTCATTTGCCCTGATGATTTTGTTTCAGACCCTTGGCTGCATCAGCAGAATTCCGCTCCCCTAATTGTCTCATTATTGAAGTTAGAGTTTCTCTATTAAGATTGGCAACTTTAAATTACAAAAAAAGATTCTTGTCGTTAAAGACTGTTCTCATTTCAATCACTGAGACACTGAGACGTTTTTCAGCACTGGGCCTGTACTAGCTGGAGTTTAGATGAATGAGGGGGGACCTCATTGAAACATGCAGATTAGAGAAAGGCTTGGATAGAGTGGATGTGGAGAAGATGTTTCCACTAGTGGGAGAGTCTAGGCCTAGAAGACATAGGCTCAGAATTAAAGGACGTTCATTTAGGAAGGAGGTGAGGAGAAATCTCTTTACGCAGAGGGTGGTGAATCTGTGGAATTCATTGCCACAGAAGGCTGTAGGGGCCAAGTCAGTGGATATTTTTAAGGGAGAAATAGATAAATTCTTGATTAGCATAGGTATCAGAGGTTATTGGGAGAAGGCAGGAGAATTGGGTTAGGAGGGAAAGATAGATTAGCCATAATTGTGTGGCGGAGTAGACTTGATGGGCCGAATGACCTAATTCTATTACTATTCCATATGGCCTTATGACCTTCAGTACTTGATCATGGCACAAAACCAATGGTATTGCCCACCACACCACACACACTCACGGCCCCTTCATCCATGCTCTCTGTGACCTGATCCACTGGCTCTTCATTCCACACCTTCAAGGTTGAATGAATTTCAGCTGCAAGTCTGAAAAATCACACGATCAATGTTGGCATGAGTTCAATAAGATTTTATTTGTACCTCAGTGCCACTTCTCTGCACGAATCTCGGTGCTTTGACTCCTAGAATATCCAAAATCTATTGATCTCAATTCTCACCATACTCAGTGGTAGATTTGTTCACCCAGAGATGGTGAAAAGGCTGTGATCTCAATGACTGGCAGGCTGAACAAGTCAGATTTCACTTCTCTGTAAAAGCCAAGAGATGGCATAGCGATGCAGCAGGTAGTTCCCACTGCCTCTAAACTCCAATCAGGTAGGTTTGATACTGACCTCCAGGAAAAACAGACAATGGCGTCTCCAGTAAAAATACTGTACCCTTTAAAAACAGAAAATGCTGGGGACAATCGGTCGGCCAGGCAGCATCGGTGGAAAGAGAAACGGCTAATGTTTCTCACCTGTGACCTTTTTTCTCCACAGATGCTACCTGACCTGCTGAATCATTCCACCATTCCCATGTGTTTCGGTTTGTATTCCCAGTATCTGCTGTTTGGGTGGAGTTTGCACGCTCACCCTCTGACCGCATGCATTTGCTTCTACATCCTAAAGTTGTGCTCATAGGTTAATTACCAACTGGAAATTGCCCGCCTGAAGGTTTGTGGGTGGCAGGGGCACTAGGGTAAATTGATGGGTATGTGGGAAAATATGCCAGACTTTACTGGACTTTAGTTTGCACTAAATATTATTCCCTTCTTGCTGTATCTGTATACAAATACGGTTTGATAGTAATAACGCACAATCTTTCTGCTGACTGGATAGCACATAATAAAATTAGCTTTTCACTGTGCCTTGGTACGCGTGGCACTAAACTGAAGTAAACTGAACTAAGTTAAACTAAACTAAAGATGAGATAAGTGGCATATAGGATTGATGGGATTGTGTTGAGAGCCAGCATAGACTCAATGGGCCAAATAGCCTCCCACATCATAGGGAAATTGGAGCAATAATGTGTGAGCTGACAGAAGTCCAGGGGATAGGGTTTGTGGGCGGGAAAATCGTTCACATGCGGTGGAGACAAAATAGCAATAGATATATGGAACAAACTTACAGGGGAACTAGTTGAGGCATGGACAAGAATGTACTTAAAAGACATTTGGGCAGGTCTATGGAAAGACCTGGGTCAAACATGGGGAAATGGGTAGGAAGGAACTGCAGATGCTAGTTTAAACCGAAAATGGACATTAAAAGCTGGAGTAACTCAGCGGGACAGGCAGCATCTCAGGAGAGAAGGAATGGGTGACGTTTCTTCCAAGGTAAATACAGCCAGTATGACGAGGAGTGAGATAGGGTGAGGTAAGGTGAAATTAGATAAGGTAAGGTGAGGCAAGGTGAGGTGAGGTAAGATAAAGTCCACAATACAGAGAGTTTAAAGGTCTCCAATGAGGTAAATGGGAGATCAGGACCATTCTCTACCTGATGAGTGGACCATTCAGTTAATACGTGGGAAGAAACCATCCCTGAATCTTGAGGTATGCCATTTTAAACTAAATTAAACTAAACTAAACTAAATAACTTTTTGCCTTGTTTACGTTGGGCAGGCCACCGATCTCACATACCCAATATCAGTCTCCTGAAACCATACTCTATTCCGAGCTCTGTTATTACAGGAGATTATGAGATGGACTGAGTAGGAGAACATCCCTCCCTCAGACCCCCACAAACCAAGGCCATTCCAGGTGGGGAAGAAGCATTCGGAAATGCATTGAGAACCCGAATCCCTGCATAGGAAGCATGCTGGGGCCCTGCGTAAATGGCGGAAGGACCATCAGAAATTACCACCTCAGAAATTAGCCACTCACCCACCCAAGCAGGCATCTCTCATGGAATAGTCTGCAGTTCCCAGATTGTCCCCATCGACCACTTCAGAACCCACAGAACCAGAATGGAAGCAAGTCATCCTCAATCCTGAAGGACTGGCTGAGTTGACAGAGAAAATGCCGGTAGAGCGGATGAAGGAGGAAGTTAGGATGGGAGGACATGTAGAGATGAAGAACAGCAGGTGACGGTGAACGGATCAGTAAACCTGGTGGGAAGGTGAGCTCACCAGACTGATACCAGGGTTAGAGAAGCACGCTCGGTAGTACAGTGCATTGTCTGGAGTGAAGGATAACATGGAGGGTTCTCAACACATGGCTGGTTAAAGAGCACCCTGAGTTCTTGGCTGGGCTCGTAGCTGCTGCTATACCAGTATCCGAGTCCACACATTGCCAACGTGCATTGTATTTGAGGAGCACCTTAGCAGCAAAGATCAGTCTGTTCACACATCCCTAGCTTCACACAGGGGACATACGTTCAAGGTCAAGGGGAAACAATTTAATAAGAATATGAGGGTAACTTTTTCACACAAAACGGTGGTGGGGGAATGGAACAAGCTTGCAGAGGAGGTAGTTGAGGCTGGGACTATCCCAACATTTAAGAAACAGACAGGTACATGGATAGGTCAGGTTTGGAGGGATATGTACCAAGTGCAGGCAGGCGGGACTAGTGTAGCTGGGACATGTAGGTCAGTGTGGGCAAGTTGGTCCGGGCCTGATTCCACACTGTATCACCCTATGACTCTACGACTCTATGACATATAACACTAAGTATTAAACATGTGGAAAACTTACAGTCAAATACATAGCTTTGTGGTCGCTCGTCAGAGCTAATACACTCAGCCATAGTCAGAATTAATACAAGAACCAGTGAAGAAGTAAGGACCAGTGCACTCTCTATTCAAACAGTAGCCAGCCACTTGATATAAGTGATTACACTGTTTATTGTATTC
Organism: Raja brachyura; assembly: GCA_963514005.1. Next base: position 17,990,772 of record OY740801.1, on the reverse strand, counting down.
ATTGTTTGCAATGATTAGTTAATCCGTGTGTACATGTAAATGGGACATGTTTGTTCAATATTGGGTCAGGGAATGTTGTGACAGGACCAGAAAACATTCTGGGCGACTTGGTCAAAGGCCACCATTCAAGAGACACATTGAAACGCCACTGAAACTGCACAATACACAGATGTATTTGGGATCCAGGAAATCGATGTACTACAGAGAAGTCCATTTGGCCCTTCGAGCCAACCATGGCTGATCATCCGGAATCAGCACCCGTTCCTGCATTTTCCCCATATCCCGTGATTCCCGTAGCCCTAAGAGCTAAATCTAACGCTCTCTTCCACAAAGGAATGAATCCACATGCATATCTCAATGTTTCCTTTCTACAGTAAGTACGATGCATTAATATTCCTCATTTTCTTTCAAACTTTTGATGGTTCTGCGGCACCCGGGATAAAATTTATATTCTTCAGGTAAGTCTTGATCTTTAAGCCTGGACAAGATTGACATTAATGTCTTCTTGATCAATGTGGATATTGGCATTCTGAGGAACTACTTTGCATTGCAAGCAGGCTACTTTGCAGAGGAAGCAGAACGGAATCGCCATTTTACCACGGCTAATACACGGCTCCAACTCTGGATCCAGATCATAAGATTATAAATGATAGGAGCAGAATTCGGCCATTCAGCCCATCAAGTCTAATCATGGCTGATCTATCTCTCCCTCCTAAGCCCATTCTTCTGCCTTCTCCCCATAACCTCGGACGCTCGTATATATCAAGAATCTATCTATCTCTGCCCTAAATATATCCACTGACTTAGCCTCCACAGACTTCTGTGGAAAAGAATTCCACAGATTCACCACCCTCTGGCTCAAGAAATTTCTCCTCATCTCTCTCCTAAAAGAACGTCCTATATTTCTGAAGCTGTGACCCGTAGTCCTAGACTCTCCTACTAGTGGAAACATCCTCTCCACATCCACTATATCCAAGCCTTTCACTCTTCTGCACATTTCAATGAGGTCCCCCCTCAATCTTCCAAACTCCGAGTACAGGCTCAGAGCCGTTAAATGCTTTATACACTGAACAGATGTGAGTTCTTAGGTGTATAAACGGGAATCGTAAGGTTTGAAAGATTCCAATCACCAAGCAATAAACTCAAGTGCAGTCAAAAGATTGGTAAGCTTTGTTGATTCCTCAAAAGGTTCACTTTCACTGCAATGCTAATGAGATTGAGATCAATATCTGTTCATTTCAATGTGTGTTACATTTAAGAATTACTCACTACTCCATGTTTTAATGTTAATTTAAGTGTTGCATTTCACAATTAAATTACTCATTGCCTTTAATAATTACACATCTATTGCATGCACTTAATAATTTAATTGCTTATTTCATTAAAATCGTCCCAAGATCATAAAATCATCCACGGGATTATATTCATTAATTAATTATTTCCTGTCTGAAATTAAGAAGGATATTTCTGTCTGCACTTATTAATTTATCTATACAGGAGCAATGGCAAGTTAGGTCATCTGATTTGGGTACATACCTCTGCCTGAGATGACTGCCCATGGAAATTGATGTAAATAAGAGAAGGTACAAATTATCATGTGTGGGAAGGAATAGCAGATGCTGGTTGACATCGAAGCTAGACACAAAATGCTGGAGTAACTCAGCGAGACAGGCAGCATCTCTGGATAGAAGGAATGGGCAACGTTTCAGCTCGAGATGCTTCTTCAGTCTGAGTCAGGGGAGAGGGCGTTACAGAGGTAAGGAATTGTAAGAGCATAGAGGTGGAGCAGCGACCGATTATCATGCTGCATTTTACACTAACAGGAGAAAAATGGCTTTATAAGCTGTACATTTTGGTTACTGCTTCAGTAGCAGCTCTTTGACATTGCTAGTTCGGAGGTCTTTAATAGTCTTTAACATTAATGAAAATTTCCTTTTTGAGCACAAGCTTCCCTACAATGAAGACTCATTCAGGAACAATTACAGTCATGGAATCGTAGAGCGACACAGCACAGAAACAGGCCCTTTGGCCCAGCTCATCGTTTCAGCAATGGATGAGGTGCTGAGTGTGGAGATTTGAAAAGCAGCTGTGAGTGTGTGGGAGAGACTGCTCCTAGTGGAATATGAGAGGAAGGCAGCACTAACAGAGAAGCTATTTGGAAATAGACGTTTTTGAAGTAGCTGCGTGTTGCGGTCCAAGTGCCTTGTTTTAGGCTAAGTTAAGGCTTTGGCTCAAAAGGTTATGACGAGGAGGGAGGTAGGGTGAGTGTAGGTTGGACGGACAACAGCAGCAGGCATCTTGAAAACAAACATGAGGACCGGGATGGGTTAGTAGACCGCAGGACAGATACGGCGAGCATGTTTAACCAAACGTATTCTAACAACTGCTTAACAACTCTTTCCTCTACAGGGAAGGATGTAGATTGGTTATTGCATGTGAACCAATCAGAGTAATGTACTACCACTAACTCCAACCTATTGAACACTTCATATTAACACGCACTTCCTACATTACGTAGTCGCACTAATGGTAGAACTAGCATGTATTGTACTGTGCCATTATGACTGATGATTAAAGCTGATTTAAACACCAGACAGTGTCTGGACAGTTGTTTACAGTGAGGTAAGGTGAAATTAGATAAGGTAAGGTGAGGTAAGATAAGGTCAGGTAAGGTAAGATAAGGTAAGAATTTTTATGAACCACTTCCTCTTTAATTTTAATGCAGTAGGGTGGCAGTTAAGGCAGCATTGTGCTCCTCCTAAAGGACGACATGGTAGCACAGCCAGAGGCCCGGGTTCGATTCTGACTACGGGTGCTTGTCCGTATGGAGTTTGTACGTTTTCCCCGTGACCTGCGTGAGTTTTCTCCAGGAGCTCCGGTTTCCTCCCACATTCCGAAGTGGTACAGTTTTGTAGGTTAATTAGCTTGGTAAAAATTGTAAATCGTCCCTAGTGTGTGCAGGATAGTGTTGGTGTACGGGTGATTGCTGGTTGGCGCGGACTTGGTTGGCAGCTCTGTATCTCTAAACCTTAAACTAAAGGATGTTGGAAATCTAAAGGAAACGGCTAGTGTCTCCGCAGGACTACACCTGTGGGACGTGCGCCCAGCTGCGGCTCCTGACAGACCCCATGAAGGAACTGGAGCTGAAGATACTGAGGGTTTAATAGACAAGAGTTTCAGTGAGGTGGTCACATTCAAGCTGCAGGCAAGAAGTAGATGGGGTGGGACACCAGGAAAGTGCAAAGAAGTGGGAACAGAAAGCGGGAACTCCCTTTTTTTAAAGTTTAGTTTAGAGATACAGTGCAGAAACTGGCCCTTCGGCCCACCGGGTCCGCATCGACCAGCAATCCCTGCACATTAACACTATCCTATACCCACTAGGGACAATTTTTACATTTACCAAGCCAATTAACTTACAAATCTGTACGTCTTTGGAGTATGGGAGGAAACCAAAAATCTCGAAGAAAACCCATGCAGGTCATGGGCAGAACATGCAAACTCCGCACAGACAGCACCCGTAGTCAGGTGCTGCATTCGCTGTAAGGCAGCAACTCTACCGCTGCGCCACCATGCCCCCCTGTGGCTATTCATCTCGAAAACAAGTAGACCCTGTTGGATACTATTGGGATGTCCATGCAGATGAGAGCAGCAGCAGCAGCAGTCAGGTCTGTGGCATCAGGCCTGCCTCTGAGAGTCACGGTGAAGTAAGGGTGAGAGTAGGGTGAAGTCAGACAGAACGATTGTGATAGCAGACTCATTAGTTAGGGGGACATACAGGAGACTTTGTGGTTGCAGACAGGACTCCAGGAAGACGTGTTGCCTATCTGGTGCCTGGGTCCAGGATGTCTCAGATCAGCTGCAGAACATTCTCAAAAGGGAGGGTGAGCAGCCAGAAGTGGTTGTGTACATGGACACACGTGACATAGGTAGGAAAAGGAATGAAGTCCTGCAGAGTGAATATAGGGAGTTAGGATAAAAGGTTCAAAAGCAGGACCTCAAGGGTCGTAATCTTCAGATTACTCCCGTTGCCATGTGCTGGTGAGGGTAGGAATGGGAAGATAGGGCAGGATATACGTGGCTGAGGGGTTGGTGCAGGGGACAGGGATTTGGACATTTGTACAACTGGGATGTCTTCTGGGGCAGAGATGACATCCATATAGCCTGTACAAGACCTGTACAAGAGGGTTGGATTGCATCTAACTTGAAGGGGACCAATATCCTGTCGGGTACGTTTTCAAGTGGCATTAGGGAGGGTTTAAACTTTATTAGCATGGCGACAGGATCCAATGCAATAATGAGGCAAGTGAGAGAGTGGAGGTTAATACAGGTGAAAAGCAGCAAGTTCAGTATGCAGGACAAGGAGCAGCAAGAAAGGAAAGAGGAAAGATGAATTGCATTCATTCCAATACCAGAGGCCTGACAGGTGAAGGTGTGGATGGCTATGTGTGACTAGGATGTTTCAGCCATTGCACAAAGTTTGCTAGGGGAGGGACATGACTGGCATCTTAATATTCCTGGGTACATGTGCTACAGGGAAGATAGAGGTGGAGGTAATAGAGGAGCAGTAGCTTTATTGATTTAGAAGAATATCATGGCAGTAGTCGAAAATTGCATTACTGAGTGATCGCCCAGTGAGGCTATATGGATGGAGTTGAGAAATAAAAAGGGATGGGGTTGTATCATAGGCTTCCAAAGATTAATTGGGAATAGAGGAACAAATGTGCAAGGAGATTGCCGACAGCTGCAAGACTATTCGGGTTGTCACAATAGGGATTTTAATTTTCCCAATATAGTCCAGGGAACTGTCAGATTGCCAAGCGCTTAGTTGAGGTGGAATTTATAAAATGTTTTGAGGAAAGTTTTATCAGGCAATAAGTAGGGCTCCCTACAGAGAGAGGGTGAATCTTTACCTGCTCTAAGGAAATAAGGCAGGTCAAGTGACTGATATGTCAGTGGGTGAGCCCATTGAGACTAGCGACCACAGTTCTATTAGATATAAAATAGTTACGGTTAAGGACAAGGGTGATCCACAAGTTGTGGTTATAAGTTGGGGCAAGATCAACTATGATGGCACTAGACAAGAGTCTACAAAAGGTGATTAGAGGTGGCTGTTTGAACACATAAGGATATCCAGAAAGTGCGATGTTTTTTAAAAATGTGGCAGTGAAAGTTCAAGGTCATGGAGTCATAGAGTGATACAGTGTGGAAACAGGCCCTTCGGCCCAACTTGCCCATTCAGGCCAACATGTCCCAGCTACACTAGTCAAGGTGTGCATGTTCTTGTTAGAATGTAGTGAAAGGTCGGCAGGCGTAAGGAACCCTGGATGATGAGAGAAATGGAGGGTCTTGTCAGGAAAAAGAAGGTACTGGGTCAGGTACAGGCAGCTGGAGGAGTATAGGGGAGCATACCGAAGAGGGAAATCAGGAGGGCATAAAATTGGCATGAATTATGATGGTACATAAGAGTAAAGAGAATTCAAAGAGGTGTTATAAATATATTAGGGAAAAAGGATAACTAGAGAGTGAAGAGGATCCCTCAAAAAATCAAATTGATTAACTACCTGTGGAGCTGCCAAAGATGGGTAAGGTTCTCAATGAATAATTCTCCACTGTTTTTAACATGCAGAAAGACATGCAGACTAGGGAACATGGGAAAGTTAATGGCAATGTTTTCAAGACATTCCTTTTAAAGTACTATGTGCCTGTACTCTTTGGTCTTTTCCATTTGTCCCCTCACTCTTTCCCTCTCTCTTTCTTCCTCTGTATTTGGCTGCCTCACTGTTTTTTAACAGTCTGTACATTCTCAGAATATTGGTTACTTCATGTTAGAGGCATGTTGGAATACTGCACCTCAGGTCAATCTGTGGGATTCTGGGTTATGAACCGCCCAAGTGTGTCAGTGTAGAAAATAGTCCATTAGAGACTAGTCTTCCTAAATAACAGACATGAGGAATTCAGATGTCGGGGACAGCACAACCCCATGACTTAGCTGGAGGTGGGCCACTTATATGTATTGGTTGAAGCTGAAGGAAAATGGCTGGAATTGCACAAGATTTGGTGGCTGCAGATGAAATGTCTTTAATTAGTTATGGGGGGATTCTTGGTGAATGTGCTATTTTAAGAATGTAATTTGCCTGCCATCTATCTGCCTCTAAACTCTCTCTCGTCCTACACCCTTCTGAAAGTATCTAATCCTCCAATCTTGCCATCAGCAGACATGCCTTAAACCACTTAATATTTGGAATTCCTTCAGTAAACCTCTCCACCTCTTCACCTCCCCTCAGGCAATGTTGAACATTTATGTCCTAAGATGTTAACGTCAAACTTTGAGAGTTCAAGTGAGTACTTCAGATGCATGTCAAAGCTAGGATACAAAAGTTGCTCCACAGAATAATTGACTGCAATATATTCCAATCCCATTCTCTTGCATCATTATGGAACAAGTGTAGACCATTAGTCATTTGATTTGAAGTGCATTTTAAACAGGTCAACCCACTGGAGAAAGTTGTTTCCCTTTGTCTTTTAACTGCTTTCTCGTCACAAGTAACAGCATTCAAAATCTACAGTACATGACTCAGGCAGGTCGCTAACTGCATCAGCCTTGAACACTCCCATTCTGTATTCCCTTTAGCCCGTCAAAGGAGATTTACAAATTCCTAGCTGATCCTGGCTTAAATTGGATAAATCCTGAACATTACTTCAACATTTGAATTAGTAGTGAATCATTTTACAAGGCATATTAGATCTGTCTCTCCCGGAATTCAGAAGAGCGAGAGGCAATCTGATTGAAATGAATAAAGTCGCACTGTAGATGTCAAGATGCTTCCACAAGGAAATGTAGTTACAAGATCAGTGGTAGTCATTTTAAACTGAGGTGTGTTATAATTTATCACAGATTACATAAATCTCTGGAATTGTCTATTGCAGAGGGTTACAGAAGCTAGAACACTGGAGGTATTTAAAGAGGAGATCGATACATTTTTGGAAGATCGTTGAATTGAGAGCCTCGGGTAACTGGCTCAGAAGTGGACGAGGCTTGAAGCAGGTCAGCCATGGTCATACGGAGTGGTGGGACAGGCTTGAGGGTCCTTATACATTCTTATAAATCCTATTCTTATAAATCTTAGTATTACCCAAAATAATTTTCCGATTCTGTTGCTGTGTGACCACGGCAATTGGATTTTAGACATCTGTATGAAGTTTTGTGAAGAATATATTTCCAATACAGGTATAAATGTGTAAAGGAACGAACTGCAGATGCTAGTTTCCACCGAAGATAGACACATAACACAACAATCAAAAAACACTCTGATCTTCTTCCTACTGTTTTAGCAATACACAACAGGATTACATTTTGTGTTTGCCTGCAATATAAATGTGTCTTGAGATTACAGGGTTAATAGCATAATCTAATCATTCTTTCAATTTACTATTCGGAAATGCAATTAGTCACATCTGGATTCCTAATTAGCCACATGCAACCAGTGGCTCGTGTTTGGACATCACTTTATCAAATCATGAAGAGCTTCCAAAGTAGTTCCTAATTAATTACTATTTCTGGAATCTGCAGGGTTGCTGCTGTTATGTGGGACAGCAAGCGTTCACAAGTACCAAGCGAGGATGATGTTATCATCAAATATTTACATTTACATAGCACATAAAATGCAGAGGAATGTCACTCCGACATTTACAGAGCTGAAAGAGTACATATATTGAAACTGGAAGAGGTCGGTGTGCAGCAGGCACTGACTGGCGCGGTTGTGGTCGAGCTTGCGAGGTGGATGGGTTCCGAGAGCTGAGGAACAGCCACATCCCACTCAGCCACTAGTGGGAGAGTCTAGGACTAGAGGTCACAGCCTCAGAAATAAAGGACATTCTTTTAGGAAGGAGATGAAAAGAAATGTATTTAGTCATTTAGTTATTTAGACCTATGGGATTCTTTGCCACAGAAGGCTGTGGAGGCCGTCAGTGGATATTTTTAAGGTAGAGATAGACAGATTCTCTATTAGTTCAGGTGTCAGATGTTAAAGGGAAAAGCAGGAGAATGGGGTTAGGAGGGAGAGGTGGATCAGCCGTGATTGAATGGCAGAGTAGATTTGATGGGCCAAATGGCCTAATTCTACTCATATTCCTTATATGGCCTCATGTGGAGCACCCAGCTGCATTGAGGGGGTGATACTTGCAGCAGGATAGCAGCCAGCTATCACTGCAGAAGACAGGCACAGAAAAGCTGGAGTAATTCAGCTGGCAAGGCAGCATCTCTAGCAGCGTTTCATGCTGAGGCCCTTTTCAGCAGGCAGGCACGCAAGCTGAACTAGACATGGAATAGGAGTCCAAAAGTGGTCCGATTGGCGAAGCTTAATAAAATGGCACGCAGGAAAACTTGGTTGTTGTTTTTTTCCATTGTGTGAGAAGAGAAAGCTAATATATCCACAGCTTAAAACAGAGAAATATATTTGTTACTTCAAACAGTGTAGCAGCTCCTCTGAGGAGGAATAAGATGGGGTTGGGTGTTAATATATATTTAGCTGCAGGAGTAAATTTTGGTACGTACGTGGTTACAAAAGATCTAAAAATATCCCAAATTTAAATTCATTGGTTTCATTCAAGTGACCTCTTATCCCTGAGTGGAAATATTTCAGCTCCGAGACTTGTTCTTTCACCTTGAGTCCTTGAGTGGGGAGAATAAAATTGGATTTGTGTGGATGGGTGTGTAACACGGCACGGATTTATGAGTCAAAGGGCCTGTTACGATGTTGTATACTCCTAGGATTCTATAATCTAGGTTGATGCTTCTGTAAAGCACCAAGAGAGTGCTGTACATAAATAATTTAATTGTACTTGCAATGTATTATTACTTTTTAGGGCAACACAGAGACGCAGAGGTGGAGTTGCTGCCTAAGAGAACCAGAGACCCGGTTCAATCCTGACTACAGGTGCTGTCTGTACGGAATGTGTACATTCTCCCCATGATCTGTGTGGGCTTACTCCAGGAGCTCTGGTTTCCTCCCACACTCCAAAGATGTACAGGTTTGTAGGCTAATTGGCTTGGTAGAATTTTAAAATTTAAATTTGAAGAATGTGAGTGTACGTATATACTCTCTCTCTCTCTCTCTCTCTCTCTCTCCCTCCCTTTTTTATTTTTATTTTTTTTCAATGAAGACAGATTAATTTATTAAAAATGGAATCTTTCAGATCAAATGAAATCACACAATGAAATTGTTTCTAAATCTCAGTTGTCAATGAAAACAGATCAGGAGACGCGCACGCTTCATTTCCAGAACATTCTGAACGCATGAGGCACGGTTGCATCTCTCTCTTTCCCCCTCTCTCTCTCCCCATCTCTCTCTCTCTCCCCATCTCTCTCTCTCTCTCTCTCCCCATTTCTCTCTCTCTCCCCATTTCTCTCTCTCTCCCCATCTCTCTCTCTCTCCCCATCTCTCTCTTTCTCCCCATCTCTCCCTCTCTCCCCATCTCTCCCTCTCTCTCCCTCTCTCTCTCTCTCTGTACATATATGTATATATGTATATGTATGTATGTATATATATATATATATATATATATATATATGTATATGTACTTGTGACGTGGGTAAGTGTATATATACACACTGAACCATTTTTTCTCTCTCTTGTTTATCATATTGTTTACAGTGTACTATGTTTACATATTCTGTTGTGCTGCAGCAAGTAAGAATGTCATTGTTCTATCTGGGATACATGACAATAAAACACTCTTGACTCTCTTGACTAGGGTGTGTAGGTTCGTGTCAGTGTGCGTGGATCGCTGATTGACGCAGACTCTATGGGCCGAAGGGCCTGTTTCCGGGCTGTATCTCGAAAGTTATTTATGATTCTGTTTCTTTCCCTCCCGCTCTCTCCAACGGATTCTGCGTGTGGCTGTTGAGCCATCTCTGCATTGTCTGTGTGCTGAAGTTTTACAAAGCCTTACTAAAAGTGACGTGACTGCAAAGTGAAATATCTTCTGTTTTTGCTGTCAGCAGAAATTCAATTTGTCAGCGCCAAGTGTCATTTTGGTTCAAGAAATAACAAATCGTCTGACACGGTGGAAGGAACAACTTCTTCAGCTGCTGATGTTGCAGAACCAGTGTTCCCAGAATAGCCAGTGACACCCTCACAGGGATGTATGTTTTCATCTAACGGGTCATCACTCACTCTCCATCATCTACAATAACCAATGTGTTCAGATCAAAATTTACGTCAGTCACGGGCTGTGATGGGAAGCTTTTAGAAGGCCACTCTGTAGGCCGACTGGAATTTAAATGAGATATCGTCTGGTAATCAGAGTTATTAAAAAAAGCTCGTGGAGTTACTGAAATCTAGATATGTCTGAATATTTATCACTTACCTTTATTACTTTCATTGTGTTGGCAAGCTTTTGTCACAGTTACCATGGGGACGGGAAGAGGCTGAGGGGAAAAAGAACATGTGAATTCAGCCATTCCAATAAACCGCGAGGCATTTAGATGTACAAAAGTTGTCATTTGCTGATGATCTGAAGGTTCTTTCAGGATAGGGGGGAACACACTTGTGTGGAAGCTGCAGCCTGACAAAGGTGAGGATAGCTGGACAGCACAACAACCTTTAGACATTCATTGACGCACATCAATATTCCTGATCGGTATTCACCGACGTACCTCAATGTTTTGGGACGGGTGCTCTTTGATGCACACTACAAGGTTCTTGATATTGAAAATTAAATGAAGGATTAAATAGCATGTAGGTTTACTTGTATTAGTGTTATTGGATTTGTATATTAATGTTTTGAGAACGTATTGTAATTGATGATAAGAAATTAGAAAGTGCGCACAATTTCAAGGGTCAAAATCTGTATAAAAAGATGCTCGTTCTGATTGGAATTTCAGAGTCGTGCAGTAACTGGGATTAGTAAGGCTGCTCTCCTTGTGATTTCCAAGTAAATAAAGTGTGCCTGGAAAATGAATGGAAGTTGTCAGTGTCCAGATGATCGGCGATGACACTTGAAGGAAACTGCTTGAAACAAGTAGACAAGATGATGATGTCCCGGGGTAAAAACACCTAATCTTGAGCAAAAAACAAACCGCTGGAGGAACTCAGTATCTCAGGGATCCGTGGAGGGAAATGTAGAAATTACATTTCAGGACAGCTTTAGTCTTAAAGGGGGGAACCTGACCTGAAATGTTGACTGTGCATTATCTCTCCACAGATGCTGCCTGACCCGCTAAGTTCCAGCAGTTTTTAAAAATTTCCTCTAGCCTGCTCTAGCATTCCATAAGATCGTGGGTGAGCCCTTGCGTTGTTAATCTCACTAACCTTTGACTTCTTCAATATTAAACAATCTTATGAAAATATCAAACAAATGAACATCCACCAAGAAATTTACCAAAGATTTACCACCCTGGCGTAAAGATATGTTTTGTTTGCCCCAATCCAAACTTTGGGCAAGTTGCAACTACTTGTTGAATGTTATATTTTTTGTTAATGTGCTCTTTCTGTTTGTTTCTGAAATGCATTTCAATAAAGGCCATGAAAACACTTGACTTCCCAACTAGTTGGTGTACTGAACATTTACTATCTGCTTCGAATGAACCAAGGTGAAAAATCCTCTGCACACCTACTCTCCTTCCTCACTGCTTAAAAAAGTGTTATATTTTCCATTATTCCTTTCAAAATTAATAATCTAATCTTTCTACATTCTTCTTCTTGCGTATGGCGTGCACAGCCTAAAATTGTAGATCAAGGGTAGACATCCAGGCCAGGACAGCATCAGTTACTGGGTGGATAGCTTTGATGCCCCCAGGGACAAGCCTCAGTGGGTGATCATTCACGATGTGTGGGATGGTCTGGTCTGGATGGCCGCAGTCACAAGCAGGGCTGTCTGTCATCCCCCACTTATGCAGGTAATGGGCTGTTCTTGGATGTAGAGTGCGGATTCTGTTCAAGGTTAGCCATTGCTTGCGATAGAGGTCAAAACCCAGTGGTTTCATGGTGGGGTCTGTGATGGCCTCTCCGTTGTTGGTGCTGGCATCTTTCCAGGCTCTGCGCCACTCAGTCTTGGAGTCAAAGTCTTCCAGGGATTTAACGGAAGACCAGAAGGGTTTGCGGGACTTCAGGCGCATGTTGGGCAGATTGTTCAAGTCAGCATGGATGGGAAGGTCAGGGTTAGCCTCGATGGTGGGAGATTGCAATCTTCACGTGATCCACCCTGTTTCGACTAATGCAATCAACCCGACGTGCATAAACAAATCTTTTTACATTAAGCTCTATTTTTTACCACCTTGCCCACTCACTCAAACAGCCCATATTATTTTCTCGGCTCTTTGCCTAAGCCTACCCTCCCACCTAGCTTTCTAACTTCACCAAACAGGGACACGTTTGTCTTTGGCTTTGCATTAGAACATCAAGAGATATACAGTACTTACTTGCTGAGGGTCAATACTAACACACTTATTCTACGTACCAGACCATACATACTGCACACACAGTCTCCCAAAGCAGACTGCAGACATTCCCTTGGTAACAGTTAGACAACCAAAAAATAACCACTTTGTTCCTTTCAATCCTTCAACCAATCTCAATGTCAAACATATGTTCATATATTACTTCCAATCTTGAGCCATTATTTTATGTAACATCTTTTGTGTGGTAGCCTGTCAAAAACCTTTTCAAAATGCAGATATATGACATCTAGTGGTGCTCCATAATCTAGCCTGCTTTCACATCCCCTTTATCAAACAATGTTGATTCTGGCCTTATGCAGCTCGGCACTTTGTTGATAGCAAATCTAAGGACAAAGAATCTATGGATTTTTTTTTTCCTTCTTCCCTTTCTCAAAAGCTAGTCTTATATTTAGAAAGTTCCAATCTGCTAGAACTGTCCCGGGAACCAGGGAAATTTGAAAAATAATTGGTAACACATCCACCATCTTTGCAGCAACTTTTTTTAAGAGCCCTGGATTGCAGTCTCTCTGGCACAGGGGAGTTATTCGGTTTTTAGTCCTCATAATTTCTCAATTTTTTTAATTGATTAGTTTGACATCTTCACTGTCATTAGACCAAGTCCCTTCATTTCTTTTGCATTGACTGGTATATTTTTTCTCTGTATATTTTCTAATTGCAGTTGTTGAGAATTTTGAAGAATTTCTTTAAATTGCTTTCCTATTGACATAACTTTCAAACGAATTTCTTCATTTACTTCAACCAATACTCCACATAATTGGCTTTATTTAAGTTTACAACTGATCTATGCCTCCATGCACAGATAATTCTTGGAGGATTGATTATTAACATATGAGGACATATCTGCACTTAGCATCTCAGAGGAAAGGAGTGTTTTCACAGCAGAGGATACCCGCTGGACAAAGCAGCACATTTTACTGACACAATGGCAAATAAAATTATTGACAAGAAGTGACCAGTTCATTCCAAAGAGGAAGAAAGATTCCAAGGGGAGTAAGGGGCGATCGTGGATGATAAGGGGCATCAGGGACAGTATAAAAATAAAGGAGAAGAATTACAATGTAGAAAGATGAGCGGGAAGCAAGAGGATTGGGTAATGTTTAAAGAGCAACAGAAGATAATTAAAAAGGCAATACGGGGAGAAAATACGAGGTAAAAAGGTAAGCTAGCCAAGAATATAAAGGAGGATAGTAAAAGCTTCTTTAGGTATGTGAAGAGGAAAAAATTAGTTAAGACCAAAATTGGACCGTTGAAGACTGAAAAAGGTGAATTTATTATGGGGAACAAGGAAATGACAGATGAGTTGAACAGGTACTTTGGATCCGTTTTCATTAAGGAGGACACAAACAATCTTCCTGATGTACTAGGGACCAGAGGATCTGAGGTGACGGAGGAACTGAAGGAAATCCACATTAGGCAGGAAATGGTGTTGGGTAGACTGTTGGGACTGAAAGCTGATGAATCCCCATGGCCTGATGGTCTGCATCCCAGGGTACTTAAGGAAGTGGTTCTAGAAATCATGGACGCATTGGTGATAATTTTCCAATGTTCTATAGATTCAGGATCAGTCCCTGTGGATTGGAGGGTAGCTAATGTTATCCCACTTTCTAAGAAAGGTGGGGGAGAGAAAACAGGGAATTATAGACCAGTTAGCCCGACATCGGTGGTGGGGAAGATGCTGGAGTTTATCATAAAAGATGAAATAGCGGCACATTTGGATAGCAGTAACAGGATCGGTCTGAGTCAGCATGGATTTACGGAGGGGAAATCATGCTTGACTAATCTTCTGGAATTTTTTGAGTATATTACTAGGAAAATGGACAAGGAAGAGCCAGTGGATGTAGCATACCTGGACTTTCAGAAAGCATTTGATATGGTCCCACATAGGAGATTAGTGGGCAAAATTAGGGCATATGGTATTGGGGGTAGAGTGCTGACATGGCCAGAAAATTGGTTGGCAGACAGGAAATAAAGAGTAGGGATTAACGGGTCCCTTTCAGATTGGCAGGCAGTGACTAGTGGGGTACCGCAAGGCTTGGTGCTGGGACCACAGCTATTTACAATATACATCAATGATTTAGATGTAGGGATTCAAAGTAACATTAGCACATTTGCAGATGACACAAAGCTGGGTGGCAGTGTGAACTGTGAGGAGGATGCTATGAGGATGCAGGTGACTTGGAAAGGTTGGGTGAGGGGGCAGATGCATGGCAGATTCAGTTTAATGTGGATAAATATAAGGTTATTCACTTTTGTAGCAAAAACAGGAAGGCAGATTATTATCTAAATGGTGTCAAGTTGGGAAAAGGGGAAGTACAACGGGATCTGGGGGTCCTTGTTCATCAGTCAATGAAAGTAAGCATGCAGGTACTGCAGGAAGTGAAGAAAGCCTTCATAACAAGAGGAGTTGAGTATAGGAGCAAAGAGGTCCTTCTGCAGTTGTATAGGGCCCTAGCGAAACCCCACCTGGAGTACTGTGTGCAGTTTTGGTCCCCTAATTTGAGGAAGGACATTCTTGCTATTGAGGGAGTGCAGAGTAGGTTTACAAGGTTAATTCCTGGGATGGCGGGACTGTCATATGCTGAGAGAATGGAGTGGCTGGGCTTGTTTAGAAGGATGAGAGGAGATCTTATTGAAAGATTATTAAGGATTTGGACATGCTAGAGGCAGGAAACATGTTCCTGATGTTGGGGGAGTCCAGAACCAGGGGCCACTGTTTAAGAATAAGGGGTAAGTCATTTAGAATGGCGATGAAGAAACATTTTTTCACACAGAGAGTTGTGAGTCTGTGGAATTCTCTGCCTCAGAGGGCAGTGGAGGCCAGTTCTCTGGATATTTTAAAGAGAGAGCAAGATAGGGCTCTTAAAGATAGCAGAGTCAGGGGATATGGGGAGAAGGCAGGAACGGGGTACTGATAGGGGATGATCAACCATGATCGCATTGAATGGCGGTGCTGGCTCGAAGGGCCAAATGGCCTCCTCCTGCACCTATTTTCTATGTTTCTATTTTCTATATAATGTATCTATACACTGTAAATGGATCGATTGTAATCTTTCTGCTGACTGGATAGCACGCAAAAAAAAACTTTTCACTGTACCTTGGTACATGTGACTATAAACTAAACTGAATGTTATATGCATTAGGAATAGAAACTCAATGTTTTAATACACTCCTACTAGAAACAAGTGGGCGGTGTTCAGGATCAGCAAGAATAAATTGGCAGGACTTGAGCTCAATAAACATCACTGGTACATGCATTCTTTATCATTTAATGCTTAATATGTCTTAGTGTAAACTCACACTTTACTAAGAGTGTGATTAGTACCGGTGTCAGGGGTTATGGGGAGAAGGCAGGAGAATGGGGTTAAGAGGAAATGATAGTTCAGCAACGATTGAATGACAGAGTAGACTTGGTCGGCTGAATGGTCTAATTATGCTCCTATCACTTATGAACTTATGAGTGTGTAATAACTTTGCACAATTAAAGCTAATTGCATTTAACCATATTGATGTCAGTTTGAATCATGAACCCTCTAAGATTTTAAATACTGTTCCAATAAACTGTCCTATATGCTCTCCATGAATCATCCATCAAATTGTTTTTGCTAATTTGATTTGTCCAGGCTGGATAGAGATGAAAGTATTTGATGATTTTGTGCTGCCTTTGATACCAGCTAATCTTGCTTCTTGTTTAATTATATTTCTAAGGAGGTTGGAAACCACTCCAAAAACAGTTTGGTTTACCTCTTGTTATTGTTTAACCCCACTCACACTTATTAAACCAAGAGTCGTGCCTGCCTCTTGCAATTGAGTCATATAGCCATAACAAGCATGGAATGATAGTTATGGACAGTCATAGATCCATAGTCAGGGAGAGCCATAGATCCATAGAGTTCGACAGCACGCAAACAGGGTCTTTGTTCTAACATCATCATGCTAACTATTGCGCACTCACCTATATTATTCCTAACACTTTATTAGCAGCCCTAGCAATTCAAGTACATGTCTTGATACTTCTTATTCTTGCGTATGGCGAGCACAGCCTAAAGTTGTAGGTCAACTTGTTCTATTTGATTTACTTGTTTGTGCACGTTGGGTTGATTGCATTAGTCGAAACAGGGTGAACCACGTGAAGGTTGCAATCTCCCACCCCTGTCTTGATACTTATTAAGTGTTATGGAGTCATAGAGTCTTACTGTCTTATTGTAAAGTTAGAGATCGCACTATTCCATTGTATCATTATGTATGGAATGTGGTTTGTACTTGTTCTTGGTGGTGCAGTGGCAAAATCATGGACTAGTTACCATTCTTACAGATGTTTTGTAGACCAATGCGTGATTTCGCATTAAATGCAGACAAACCAAACTACGACAAATCAAATGCTCTTTGAATGTTGTTGCTATTGAAGCATGTCTTTAGTTCCCTTTTTACTTTGCTTTTCTCAATTTTCAAACGGTTATAAGGTCATAAGGAATAGGGTTAGAATTAGGCCGTTCGGCCCAGCACATCTACTCCACCATTCAATCATGGCTAATCTATCTCTCCTTCCTAACCCCATTCTCCTGCCTTCTCCCCAAGTGGGACAGATGTATCTCCAGTTAAGTGTTGGGTGATTTAATCTATGGGAATGTCAAATACTTTACATTACGTGTTGTGCGAGTTTCTTCCTCAACCACCCTTTCAACCTGTGCTTTGACAGTCCCAATACACCTGACACATGGCAACGTTAACATTCTTCCTTTTCTCTAGCAGGAGAAGGTGCACACAATAAATGTATGCTGCAACAATCTGACGGAGGTGCCCTATCATATGGGGTCAAATTGGGTTGAGAGAGAGGGTGTTGTGTTTATTCCTGATTTAATGATCATATTAAATTGCCGAAGGTTCTTCCCTCTGATCAGGCTTGGCAGCACGTGACTAGAGTGTCTTTGTATGATCTAGATCATATTAGGTCATGTATTGTGAGCATTTTCACCAGGCTCCCTCTGTTGTGTATTTTGATCAATGTTTGAGTCGTGTGATTCAGTTCACAATTAGTGCACAATCTTGCCTTGTGACCTAATATAAGATTGCACATAATGGGGATCCCAAGTAGAATATAAATGGTGTTCGGCTGCTGAATGTTTGACTTCCAGATCTTCAAGATCCATGTGTGTCAAGCATTATTTCCATTCTTCATTCTTTGTTCAAGAAATCTCCCACTAAAACAAGTACTTGCGTCTATCCAGCCTCATAGAGTTAGCGGCCAAGATAAAAAAAATTCTCAGGTGTTAATGCTTATTATGAGCCAGCCAGTTTGGGATCAGAGGTTCTGCCTCATTGGTGATATCAGTTGGGATATAGCTAAGTAAATGAGAAGAATAAGGAAGAAGGATGACACTTTGGACACTGTAGCCCTCCCTCACATGGCAATAGATAGATATTTGCATTGATGCGTTGAGAAGAGCGATACCCACCAGGCCAATAGTGGATGTCAATAGCTCGCTATTCACGAAAGATGCCAACTTTGTGAAATTCAGCAAAGTCAAACACATATCACGTTTCCTTTTAATCATTCTTCAGGAGGTGTGTCAATTGTATAGGACGTTGGTGAGACCACATAGAGATTATTGTGTTGAGTTTAACTCATCATGTGATAGGAAAGATGTTGTCAAGCTGGAAAGGGTGCAGAGAAGATTTACGACAATGTTGCCAGGACAAGGGCTTGAGCCATGGAGAGAGGTTGAGCAGGCTAGGACTCTATTCTTTGGAGTGCAGGAAGATGAGGGGTAATCTTATAGAGTTGTATAAAATCATGAGAGGAATAGTCTGGGTAAACACACAGTGTCTCTTGCCCCGAGTATGGGAATCGAGAACCAGAGCACGTAGGATTAAGGTGAGGGGGGAAAGATTTCATAGGAACCTCAGGGGCAACTTTTTGACACAAAGGGTGTTGGGTGCATGGAACGAGCTGCCTGAGGAGGTAGTTGAGGCAGGTACTATCGCAACATTTAAGAAACATTTAGACTGGTACATGGATGGGATAGGTTTAGCGGGATATGGGCCAAATGCAGGCAGGTGAGACGATTGTATGTTGGTCGGTGTGGGCAGGTTGAGCTGGAGGGGCTGTTATGAGATGTGTGCCTTTGGAAACATAGAAACATAGAACATAGGTGCAGGAGTAGGCCATTCGGCCCTTCGAGCCAGCACCGCCATTCAATATGATCATGGCTGATCATCCAACTCAGTATCCTGTACCTGCCTTCTCTCCATACCCCTGATCCCTTTAGCCACAAGGGCCACATCTAACTCCATCTTAAATATAGCCAATGAACTGGCCTCAACTACTTTCTGTGGCAGAGAATTCCACAGATTCACCACTCTCTGTGTGAATTTTTTTTCTCTCAACTTGGTCCTAAAAGTCTTCCCCCTTATCCTTAAACTGTGACCCTCTTCTTCTGGACTTCCCCAACATGGGGAACAATCTTTCTGCATCTAGCCTATCCAACCCCTTAAGAATTTTGTAAGTTTCTATAAGTTCCCCCCTCAATCTTCTAAATTCTAGCGAGTACAAGCCGAGTCTATCCAGTCTTTCTTCATATGAAAGTCCTGCTATCCCAGGAATCAGTCTGGTGAACCTTCTCTGTACTTCCTCTATGGCAAGAATGTCTTTCCTCAGATTAGGAGACCAAAACTGTACGTGATACTCCAGGTGTGGTCTCACCAAGGCTCTGTACAACTGCAGCAGAACCTCCCTGCTCCTATACTCAAATCCTTTTGCTATGAATGCTAACATACCATTCACTTTCTTCACTGCCTGCTGCACCTGCAAGCCTACTTTCAATGACTGGTGTACCATGACACCCAGGTCTAGTTGCATCTCCCCTTTTCCTAATCGGCCACCATTCAGATAATAGTCTACTTTCCTGTTCTTGCCACCAAAGTGGATAACCTCACATTTATTTCACAGAGAGAGACCAGGGCCATTCTCTGCTGCCCCTGAGAAGGTGTTTGTGAGGCTGCGGATTCCGTGGAGTGAAAGTCTCCTCAGTGCAGATATACTTCATCCTGGTATTGGGAGTTTGTGCTCAAGAATTTGCATTGCTATTCCACTGTGATTACGCTTTCCTCACGTTCATGTTCAAGTTTATTGTTATATGGACAAATCTAGTGAAGTACAGTTACAATGAAAAACCCTGCTCACAGCAGCATCACAGGCACATAGACTCAGAGAAACACAGAAATAACAAATTACACATCAATCATATAAATTACAAATAAGATTCTAAAAGAAAGAACAACATAATTAGAGAAAAACAAGTCCATAGTATTAGACAATAGACAATAGGTGCAGGAGTTGGCCATTCGGCCCTTCCGGACAGGACCGCCATTCAATGTGATCATGGTTGACCATCCATAATCAGTACCCCATTCTTGCCTTCTCCCCATATCCCTTCAATCCTCTATCTTTAAGAGATCTATCTAACTCTCTCTTGAAAGCCTCCAGAGAATTGGCCTCCACTGCCTCTGAGGCAGTGAATTCCACAGATTCACAACTCTCTGTGAAAATGTTTTTCCTCATCTCTGTTCTAAATGGCTTACCCCTATTGCAAAAGGTGAACCATAATGTTTCATTGTTGTGGTAGGGTTTGGGTTGTGTGGGATGGTTCAAGGAAACGATAGTTGCTGGAAAGTAGGTATTAGTGAACCTGGGGCTTCAGGCATCTGTTGGTAACAGCATGGAGAATATATAGGCCTTGTGGTGGGGATCCTTGATGATAGATGATGCCTGCTTGAGGCAGTTCCTCATGTAGATGCTGTTGATGGGAATGGGAGGGATATGCCCGTGATGGGACCAGGCTGATCCCACCAACCTGTGCACCTTCTTACTTTCCTATGTGTTAGAATTGCTATCCAGCCCATGATGCAACCACTCAGGATACCTTCGACAATATGTTTGCAAACGTTAGTTGGTGTATTCGAGTCATACCTAGTCTCTTTAAACATCTTAGTAAGTACTGGAGAACTTACTTCACAATTGCATTTATGTGCTGGGTCCAGCACAGTTTATGTGACATTTTATGGAGTTATATAAAGTGGAAGGATTTCCTTTTAACCATAGCTCAAGGACGAGGAAGGCATGTTTGATATTTTTTAAATTGAAAAAAAGACTGTATCTGAGCCAAAAGGTTGAAAGGCATAGAACTAGGAGCCTCTCCATACTGATAGACATAGAACTAGGAGCCTCTCCATACTGATAGACATAGAACTAGGAGCCTCTCCATACTGATAGACATAGAACTAGGAGCCTCTCAATACTGATAGACATAGAACTAGGAGCCTCTCAATACTGAGCCTCAATACTGATGGGCATAGAATTAGGAGTTTCTCAATGCTGATGGATATGGAACTCGGTGTCCTTGACTCAGAAGAAGGTGTTGCTCAGGGTCTGTTGACATTCATGAATAGAATGAGAGGGCCTCGATACTGACGTAGGCGGAACCATGAAACTGATCAATAATGACAATAGGAATCAAAGGCTGTGAGAAGGTGAGTTACTCACCACAGGGTTCTTAGCTTCTGACCTGCTCCTCCAGCAGCGCTCTCTTGTGCATGCAGCTACTCCAGTTCAGTTTCTGGTCAATGGTAACCCCAAGGATAGTCGGGGATTTAGAAATGAATATCATCATTGCCTGGTACTTGACACAAATTTTACTTGTCATCTATCAGCGCGGGCCAGAATATTGCCCGGGTCTTGCTGTATTTGACTGTGGACTGCTTCATTATCGGAGGAGTTGAGAATGATGCTGAACATTGTGCAATCATCAGCAAACATTCTCACTTCTGACCTTACAGTTGAAGGAGAATGTTTGAAGGGCTAGGACACGATCCTGAGGAACTCCTGTCCTGTGGTTGACATGTTTGATCTTCAACCACTATTTTCCTTTAGGCTTATGATTCAATCAGTGGAAGGTTTAGCTCTGGATTCCCAATGACTGCAGTTTAGCTGGGAATTTGCAATGCCATCATGTGCTACCTTGATTTCAAGAGCAGTTACTGTCATTTCACCTCTGGTGAACCTGCGCTTTTATCCATGTTTAGAATTAGGTTGTAATGGCTGAGTATGTTGCATCCCAAACTGAGCTTCTGTGAGCAGGCTGTTGCTAAACCAACAAGATCCTCAAGCTTTAGGAGTGCCGCTTGATGTTACTATTAGTTATTCCTTCCATCAATTTGTTGATGATCAAGTGTAGTCTGATAGGTCGTAATTGCCCTGGTTGGATTTCTTGTGGATAGGACATAGTTGGACAATTAGAACAAGATGTTGGGGGAAAGCTTGGCAGTCCACAGCAAATAAGACAAGTGTAAATTGAAAATGTGTGCCAAATCCATAAAAAAATGCGAATGGCAATGTTATTGTTCCTCTGAAACCTTACCTATCTAATGAAATAGTCCAAGCTCTCATTTCTCGCTTGCAATTGTTCCCTATTAATCATTTCTTGCTTCTTGAAGTCCTGACTGTCAGAAAAATGTAATTCCTGGACAGAAAAAACTGCCAAGTTAAATTTAGTGACAAGAAGAATGAAAATAATTCAATTGGCAGTAATTGCATAAAGTTTCTGAAAGCAAATTGTGAGACTATAAAATTTTAATGCTGTGTGCTCCATACAAAGTGTTCTCTTGTTCCAGGAATCCACTCTACAGCCTTCGTTATCACCAGTTTGTATACAGGGTTTCAAATGAGGAGTTTCAATCAGCACTTGCTGCTGGGCAAGTGAAAGGTCTTGCAGGTCAAATAGATTCTCCAGAATATTGTCCAATTATTGTCATAGTTTCCTTATTCCTTTGTTGGCATCTCTGCTGTGTCAACGTGAATTTGATGACAAGTTCCTTTAGCACACATTTACACTGACCCACACACACGGTCACAATCACACATGCATGTACGCGCACTCATGCATGCGCACACACACAAGCATGGCTTGGTTGAATAACTGTAAGGGTCTCACTTTACAATCTCAAATCATTACTGTTTCCACTGTGTTATCCCAATATGAATTTATTATTCTGGCACCAAAAAAGCTCTAACTTTTAGGATTACAAAGTAAACTTAACTCATTGATTTGCTACAGGCTCAAACTGATCAGGTTGGTTTGCATCAAAGTTGGACTTGTGTCCTGTGAGCTCTCTCTTGATAACTGCTTCACATTTTTTATGAAGCTTATTTTATAGGAACATCCCATGTTCCTATAACTACCCTTTGATGGAAAGTCTTAGAGTCAGAGTCATAGAGTGATACAGCGTGGAAACAGGCCTTTCGGCCCATCTTGTCCACATCGGCCAACATGTCCCGGCTACACTAATCCCACCTGCTCGTGCTTGGCCCATACCTGTCATATCCATGTAGTTACAGGAATTTGTAACACATGAGATTTCTTCTTACTAATCTCTAAATCTTGGGGATCTTGTTGGTTTAGCTGCAAATATGTTTAGTCCACAAAATGCTGGAGTACCTCAGCAGGTCAGGCAGCATCTCCAGAGGATATGGATAGGTGACGTTTTGGGTTAGTTCCGTTCTTCAAGGGACCCGACCCGAAATGTTGCCTGTCCATGTCTACTAGAGGTGTTGCCTGACCCACTGAGTTACTCCAGCACTTTGTATTCTATGGAAGATTTCAGCATCTGCAGTTCCTTGTGTCTCCAATCTGCTTGGCCCAATATTTCCTGCCTATCACTGATAAAGGAAACAGATATCTTGTCAATATCTAGATTAGATG
Source organism: Raja brachyura (assembly GCA_963514005.1). The sequence continues at coordinate 17,967,558 of OY740801.1, read as the reverse complement.
TGAATAACTATAATGAGGAATTTATTGGGAATTAAAGCAGATTTGAACAATGGTACAAACCCTGAATTGGAGGGTTGCCATGATTGCCAAACCCAGATGCCATGATTGATCTTATGAATTGTTTCTCTTGTACAATGTCGTTTTCAATGGCAGTGAGATAGGAAAAGTTAATGAAAGATTCATTTTGTTGTTTCACTTCTCTGGTGCTGCCAACATCACTCTCGGTTTTACTCCATTTCCAAATCCCTCTCCACCCCACCTCACTGTCAGCTTCTGTTCCTCAGCATCTCAATGTCCCAGAAGAAATGCAGACAGTAAGTCCTCATAAATCACTTCCGTAATTCTGCCTTGCTTCACTCATTGGCTGATTTAGTCATTCAATCGCTTCTGCTTTTGAAGCACAGGTTATATGGGATGAATCAGAATAAATATATCCTCAACTGGTGAAGTGATAACCAAGCATGATAAATGGTGATGTTGGGGTGGTAAGATTTTAACTACAGGAGTTGTTTATTGGAGCGCCGATGCTTTTTCACACTTAGTTATGTTTTGCTGACCAGAGGTCTCGGCTTTCCAGTAAGCTACATGTATCAGATTTCAGGTTACACCATCCTCACGCAAACACGAAGGCAAACACAAGTGTGTGCACAAATGCAAATGCAAGCCCACAAACGCATAAACAAATGCATGCGCACGTGCACACGTGTACGTGTACATGGACACACACAGATGCATGCACACACATGCACAAATGCAACTTCATGCATAGAGGGAAATGCAAATGCACGTGCATGCACATAAAAATCCACACACAAATGCACACAAACACATAAATACACACACATAAATAGAGATACACACAAACAAACAACACACAAACATGTTCACAAACGCGCACACACTCACAAATCAATATTAGTGATGGTCCAAATAATCTATACATTTACATTTTTCTGCATGAAAACCAGAAATAGTAGGGATCGGACTGATATAATCAGCTAGTGAATTATATGGTTCAGTAGGAAATCATATACTGAAAGAATAATGGGCTTCTTTCTAAACATGTACAGACACACTTGGACAATCTGAGCAGTACTAGAGTTTGATTCCAAGAACTTTGAAGTAAGCCAAGGAGAAATTGGAAACTGGCTCTGACCCAGCACACTGGCTAGTACTGTATTAGCCACTGACTGAATACACCAGCTGGAAGTATAGTTGGCTCGCACCCAGAGGAATGGTTGGCAACTTTGTCAGCATGGACTAAAGGGCCTGTCCCACTTTCACGACCTAATTCACAACCTTTTTTTACTCGTGGACATTTTTCATCATGCTAGGAAAAACGCCACAACCTACTTGATGCCACGAGTACCCACGACTAGCATCATGGCCTGCTGTGACCTACCTACGACCTCCTACGACCTCGCGATGACCATGCTGCGAGTTTGAGTCATGGGCAAACTCGGCAGAGGTCGTGAATTAGGTCATGAAAGTGGGACAGGCCCTTTAGTGATTGGAAGTGCACTGCACCTAGTGTACTTATTAACAATGTACATGCCACTGGCTGCCATCAATATGGGTATTAGGCTAATCCACCTAGTGACAAGCTCAAGAGCAGCTCTAAATGACAGCCATTTCTTCCTTGATTATAGACTCCAGCATCTTGGCAACAACAGATGCTAAACCAAGAGGACTATCGTTGGCATAAATGACATAGGTAGGTAAAGGGATGGGGTCCTCAGGAGTGAATATAGGGAGTTAGGTAAAAGATTAAAAAGCAGGACCTGGAGGGAGGTATTCTCCAAATTACACTGAATACCACATACTAGTGAGGGTATGAATAGGAAGAAAGGACAGATGAATGCATTGCTCAGGAATTGGTGCAGGAGGGCAGCGTTTCAGATTTTTAGACCATTGCGATTTCTGGGCAGAGGTGACCTGTCCAAGAGGGATGGGCTGCATCTGAACTGGATGGGGACCAATATCCTTGCAGGGAGGTTCACTAGTGCTACTCAGGAGGGTTTAAACTAGAGAGGCAGGGGGGTGGGAAGCAGAGTAGTAGGTCCGAACTGGGAGGAGTTATGGAAATTTAAAGGATAGGACCAGTAAGTCTAAAAGGAAGAACAGGCAAGAGGAGGTGAAGGAATATGGTGAGGATGATGGGGTGAAGTGTGTTTATTTTTCCGCAAGGATTTTTTTGGGAAAGCAGATTAACTTAATTTAAGCCTGAAACAATGCTTGGGACTATGATGTTGTAAGAGATACGTAATCGGCAGCTCAATGTTCCGGGGTTTCAATGTTTCATTCATCATGAAGGGGGGGACAAGAGGTGGAGGAGTTATCGCATGGAAACGGGACCTTCGGCCCACCAAATCCACGTCGGCCATCAATCACCTCTTCACACAATTTCTATGTTATCCCACTTTCCTATCCACTCTTTGCACACTAGAGGCAATTTACAGAGGCTAGTTAACCTACAAAAAACACACATCTTTGTGATCTGGGAGTAAACCGGAGCAACGAGAGGAAACTGACCTAGTCACATGCAAACTCCACATAGATAGCACCCGAGGTCAGGATCGAAACTTCATCTCTGGTGGTGTGAGGCAGCAGCTCCAGCAACTGATGGAATCAGACAGGACCTTTGTGGAATATAAAGCAAGGGGGAAATAACATATGCGGGCGATTAGAAGGGTCTAAAGGGTCCCCGGAGTGGCTTTGGTGAGTCTCAATGAGAAAAATCCCAAGGCTTTTTCTCCCTACATTAAAACAAGAGGATGACCAGGAAGAGGAACGTTCAAGGAGAAGGGAGGGAATTTGTGCTTGGAGTCAAGGGACTAAACGAGTACTTTGCATTTGTTTTCACTAAGGAGAAGGACATGGAGAAGGACATGGCGGACAGTGAGATCAGTGTGGAGAATGCTAAAATGCAAGGGAAGTTTGGGATTAAGAAAGAGGTGTTGAGGCTCTTGAAGAACGTTAAGGTGGATAAATTCCAGAGCATGATGGAATCTATCCCAGAGGTTAGAAAGGATTTTTTGTGCGGTGTGGACAAAGGTCTTTGCATCTTCTTTAGCTATTGGCAATGTCTCGGAGGACAGGAGAGTTGCTGATATTTTTCTTTGTTAAAGATCGGAAGTAGAATGAATCCAGGGAATTATAGGCTAGTGAGTCTCACATCCGTGGTAGAGAAGCTATTGCATTGGAGGCTTCAGCATAGGATTTACTCCAATTTGGAAGAGAATTATTTAATTAGAGCCAGTAAGGATAGCTTTATACATGATGGGTTGTGTTTTACTAACCTGATTGAATATCTTGAGGTGACAAAGGTGATCAAGAAGAGCAAGGTGGTGGATGTTGTCTACATGTATTTAGTAAGGTAATTGATAAAATTTCCCATGGCTGAATTTCACACAGCGCTCCCCTGCTTTCCTTGGCCCCCGCCTTTGCGATGTGTGTGTGTGTGTGTGTGTGTGTGTGTGTGTGTGTGCGCGCGCGGTCGGTCGATCCAGCTTGCGGTTTCAACGAGGAGGGTCGATCCAGCTCGAGTATTTCCAGGCGAGTGCCTCGAGCTTGAAGATCGAAGACACTCTTCAACTCGTGGATTAGGTCGCTGCAGTGGGTCAGCCCCTTTAGTTCCATGGTTATCCACATTTTGTCTTCTCCCTCCTTGATCATTGGAGATAAGTTTTGGTTTTCCAATTCTTTAGGGCTCTGCTGGAACTCAGTGAATTATGATAAATCAATGGCTCCACCATCTTTCTCATCTTTCCCTTTAACATCCTTGGGCACAGGCCATCAGGACCTGGTGACTTGTCTGTCTTTAGTCCCATTACTTTTTACAATACCTTGTCTCAGGTGACAGAGATTGTTACAAGTTCTCCCAAGTTTAAGATCTGCCCATCAGATTTCTCAGGAATATTTTCAGTGTCTTCCACCATCAAGACTTATGCAAAATATTGATTTAACTTATCGCTCATTTCCTTGCTTCCTGCAATTAATGGCGCAGTCTCGCCCTCTGCAGCTCAATACTGACCCGAGCTGTTCTTCCTTTAAAGTGTCAATTGAAGCTGCTGGTTTTGATATTACTTGCCAGTTTTCCCTCACAATCAATATTTCCTCATTCACTTTTTAGTCTGGTTTTAAGAAAAAAAATCCCAAGTCCTCTGGTTTATCACTAGCCCTTGCCAATTTGTTTGCATCGACCTGTGATTTAATAGTTTTAATAAGCAGGGGTCTTTCATCTTTTTCCCCGGAATCCCACTTTCTAATTGGGAAACATTGGGATGTCCTTGTTAGGTCAACTTTACTTGGGGTCAACTTGGTTTTGTCCAGACTTGATGCTTGTACAATACCACGTGGTCTGCCTGGCTGAATACAGTTTCCATTTTAGGTTGAGATTTAGGTTTATTAGTTTCTTGAGTACCGAGCTACAGTGAAAAGTTTTCATCTGCATGCTAATCAGTCAAATTAAATAATACTATACATAAATACAATAAAGCCCAACTCAAGTACAAGTACAATAGGTATAGAGTGCAGAATACAGTTCTCAGCATTGTAGTGTACCATTTACATGCATAGACAAAGTACAATGTCTGCAATTAGGTAGAGGTAAATCGGACAATGCCCTAGCTTATGGAAGGACCTTTCAGAAGCCTGATTACAGAAGGGCAGAAGTTGTTCCTGAATCTGATGGTACGAGCGTTCAAGCATCTGCACCTTCTGCCCAATGGGAGCAGGGATGCGACATGTCTTCTATTACGTTGGTGCCTTTTCTGAGGCAGTGGAATGTGTGGAATTGTACTGAAAGTGTTAGGAAAGTGTTCCATGAGTCACTTCAAATTAAATAAATGTCATGTGAATCTTCAGAAGTTTTATTTTACCCACTGGTGCAGTTAAAAGGCTCTTATTTGAAGGTGTGAGACATTTATATGTTATCCCTGGACTGAACTGACAGGAAAGATACGTTGAACGCCTCTGAGAATGGTTTATGGAGCATTTTAAGAAACAGAACAATGGATCAGTGGGGTCCCTGAGTTTTAAAACCTTGTCCAGCTCATAGGCATCTTCACTGATCTCTCCCACATGTCGGAATATGGGATCTTTAGTAAGACTCTCAAAGGAGCAGCAAATCTATTAAAGGATGGCATGACACAATTTCGGAGCAGTCATTTTTCCTGACTTCCAGCAGTTTGAAAGGACGGTAATAAGACAGGGAATGCTGAAAACTCATCCGCTGAGACAACAATTGCAGTGAGAGAAACTGATTCGATAGAAGGGTCCCGACTTGAAACATTGTTTGTACATTTCCCTCCACAGATGCCGCCTGACCTGCTGAGCCCCTGCAGCAAGATTGCTTCTTGCTCAAATCTCTCACACACCCGCAGTCTCTAATGTTGCATATCGGTGACTTTTTACGTCAAGTCAAGTTGAGTATATCGTCGGCTGCAATGGTGCGATGAGGTCCAGGTACCATGAAGATCTACCTTGCAGCTGAATCATAGGGACATGGACTCCCTTTATTTGCATGCAAGCACCTGGATCTATTGCTGTTACCAAGTCGTACTGAGTCTATACCGACCAACAATCACCCATACACTAGTTTTATCCTACACACTAGGGACTATTTATAGAAGCCAATTAACCTACAAGCCTGCACGTCTTTTGAATGTTGGAGAAAGCCGGAGATGCCTGTAGAGGGTGCAGAAGAGGTTCACCAGGATGTAGCCTGGATTAAAGGGTATAAGGTCATAAGTCAGAAGGTCAAAAGGAATAGGAGTAAAATTAGGCCATTTGGCCCATCAAGTTTTCTCCGCCATTCAATCATGGCTGATCTATCTCTCCCTCCTAACCTCATTCTTCTGCCTTCTCCCCACAACCTCTGACACCTGTCCTAATCAAGAATCTATGTATCTCTGCCTTAAAAATACCACCGACTTGGCCTCGACAGCCTTCAGTGGCAAAAAATTCCATAGATTCACCACCCTCTGTCTAAAGAAATGTCTCCACATTTCCCTCCTAAAAGAACATCTTTGAAATCTGAGGCTATGACCTCCAGTTCTAGACTCTCCCAATAAGCTATAGGAAGAGATTGTATAAACAGATTGTTTTCTCTGGAGTGTCAGAGACTGAATGGGGAGATGATTGAAGTTTATAAAATAATGAGAGACGTAGACATGGTAGATAGTCAGAGCCTTTTTGCAATGGCAGAAATGACAAATACTAGAGGGAATAGCATTATGACCAGAAATAACGGTTTATAGAAGACGTGAAGGACGTTTTTTTACACGGAGACGTGTGTGACCGAAACGCACTGCCAGGGGTGGTTGTGGAAATAGATATGTGAGGTTTGAGAGACTTTTTGCTGGGCACTTGGTGGGGATATGGATGATTGGAGACAGAAGAGGTTAGTTTAATTTGGTGTCAGGTTTAGCACAGACCTCCAGCAGCTTCAGCCAAACTGAAGCCAATGGGTACACAAAAGGTGCATACATTTTTCCCCATTGGCTGATGTCAAACTTCGCCAGGACCACTCGGGTCCTGACCCCATCACGGCCTTGGCCCAAACATGGACCATTGAGCTGAATTCCAGAGGGAAGAGTGACTGCCTTTGACATCAAGCGAGCATCTGACCGAATGTGGCATTAAGAAGCCTTTGTAAAACTGAAATAGAGTCATAGAGTGATAGTGTGGAAACAGGCCCCTTGGCCTAACTTGCCCACACCAGCCAACATGTCCCAGCTACACTTAGTCCCACCTGTCTGCGTTAGGTCCATATCCCCCCAAACCAGTTCTATCTATGTATCCGTCTAACTGGTTCTTCAATGTTGGTATAGTCCCTGCCTCAACTACCTCCTCTGGCAGCTTGTTCCACCACCCTTTGTGTGAAAAAGTTACCCCTCAGATTCCTATTAAACCTTTTCACCTTTCACAAACCTATGTCCTGTGGTCCTCGATTCACCTACTCTGGGCAAGAGACCTTGTGCATCTAGTGGGTATTGTGGGGAAAGCATTCTGGTTGCACTCATACTTCATAAGTAGGGAGATGGTTGTGGTTGTTCGAGGCCAATCATCCCAGCCCCAATACATCACTGCAGGAGCCTCCGAGGAAATGAGTGCCTTAAACCCAACTATTCTTATCCTGCCCATCAATGATTTTCCTAGGATGCCATCTTTTTAAGTTCTATGTATGATAACAACTAGATATCTCTGAAGAGAATGAAACAAACTGAACAATGGAGGGCTCTGAATCAGGAAATGATGGAGGTAATTCAGTCTGTGGTTTGATTGGGCTTACTAAATTATTAAGTGAATTATATGGGATGTGTGGCAGAGTGGCATTATATGACAGAATTGGATGGGTTTTGGAGAACGGATTTTGTAATTTATTCAGTTAGACAATAGACAATAGGTGCAGGAGTAGGCCATTTGGCCCTCATTCCGGCATTCTGGCTCAATGAGCCAGCACCGTCATTCAATATGATCATGGCTGATCATCCCCAATCAGTTGTTAAGGGAAATGAAATATTTGTTCGGGCTGAGGTTTGTACATTTAATGAAATGGCAAGTAGCACATCCTGGCAGCAATTGAACATAATAAGGAATGGCCCTGGGATATTTCCATCCTTTATCTGGTACTGCACAGGAAAAGGTGCACTTCAGATTGTGGGGAATGTCAGGAGCACTTACGTGAGCTGCCAGTGTTGCTGCAGCGGGCAGTAAACGTAATGTAAAAGCTACAAAACAAGATTAACAAAAATAAAAGGGTATTTTTTCAATTGCTGCAGATTGTTTAGATTTGGAATGCCTTGCTGGAGAATACCTCGGCATTTAGCAAACAGGTGGGTTGGTCTATTTTTGTTTGCTGGAGCCTTGAATCCTCTAGTCTGGTCAGTTCTGAGTGAGAGATAGCATACCTAGTCTCAAATGGGCATGGATTTCAGGATGGTTGATAGTGATGTACCAAAACAATTCAGGAGAACAAAATCCTAGTAACATGCTACATGTAAATTACACAGTGCAGGTCTTTCTCTTGTTATCTGTTCTCTTCCTTCCATTCAGCTCTCCCCTTCTCAAATTTGAAGTGAAATTGCCCTTATTCCTGAATAATCCAGTAACTGAAGAAAACATCCCAATTATCTCAGTGATTTTGTAAACTGTTATGTTTTAGAGTGGCGCAGCTGATAAAGCTGCTGCCCCACAATGCCAGAGACCTGGGTTTGATCCCAACCTTGGTGCTGCCTGTGTGGAGTTTCAGGTTCTTACTATGACTGTGTGGGTTTCCTCCCACATTCCAAAGACGTGCGGGTTTGTAAGTTAATTGGCCTCTGTAAATTCCCCTAATGTGTAAGGAATGGATGACAAAATGGGGCAACACAGAACCAGTGTGAATGGATGTGTAATGGCCAACACGGATTTGGTGAGCCCAAGGGCCTGTTCCCATGCCGTGTCTCTAAACTAAAATGAACTAAACAGAATTAAAATAAACTAAAATATTACCTTCCTCCCCCCTCCCATTTTAGACTTTACCCTTTTAGATTTTGCAGACTAAGTTAAGACCTCGTTGCTCCCAAGATTCAGTTTTTTATCCATTCTTTGATTTACCAATCTATGATTTACAATGTGTTTATCCCTTCAACCCATTAGCTACCAAGAGAACACATGTATCTTCTAAATAGCATATTTCATGCTAGTGAGTGGTGCAATATAGCAAGAACAAATAGTAAGAAATATATTGGAAGAATCCCTTCACGTAATCCCTCATCGTAACTCCTCATAAAATAAAGATCAAACTTCGAACAGGTAAGTTCTCATTTAATCTTACTGTTTGTTCTTGCTATATTGCACCACTCACTAGCATGAAATATGCTATTTAGAAGATGCATGTGTTCCCTTGGTAGCTAATGGGCTGAAGGGATAAACACATTGTAAATCATAGATTGGTAAATGCACATCCTGGCAGCAATTGGCATACTTCAAAGCAGCGGCGTGAAAAACACAGAACCAATAGCCGGAGTAAGATAGTAGGGCTCACAAAGATTAGAACTACCAGATGATCATTTATATTATGAGGGTTGGGGGCGGAGGGCACGTAATCCCTCATCGTAACTCCTCATAAAATAAAGATCAAACTTCGAACAGGTAAGTTCTCGTTTAATCTTACTATTTTACTTCAGAGTCACGTGAGCGACTACGTGAAGATTTTAAAGCTCTATGATTTTCATGCCGTAGGTCATTCCATACGACACACTGCTTCAGTTTACCCAGTAGTGAGTAAATAATATATATTGCTTGAAATTATGCAATAAATATTTTAATTTTTTTTTAACTTTATTTTTTAATAATAATAATAATAAAAAGAAAATAAATAACAACAAATGTTATGCAACAAAGCAAAAAATTTTGAACAGAACCCAACACAGCATGTGCAACTCTGGCACTGTAACAACAGGTTTATCATAAATCTAGGAAAGTTTCTTTTTTAGACCATCCTGCGGTCTCCAGAATTTGGTCGAGTGGCACGTCCTGCACCTTCACCGCGGACATTGATAACGCCTTTGTGGAGTGAGATTTAAACACATCAGTGTCTCCTCCAGTTAATCCAGAACCTGTTTATCCATCTAGAAATAGTTTGTCCTGTCAGTTTTATATGTTTCTTGTGGGTAATGAACATTGGTGTCTCACAATCTCGGAGACTCTTAATTCAATATATATTAATTCAGATGCTTAACCACACACAATGTTTAGTTGACAGAGTATGTCTTAAAGATTACATTGGTTCCAGCCTTTCTTGGCTTGCTTTGCTTGCTTAGATCATTGACATAAAGCATTATTTTATCTACAGACAACTGTATACAATCTAACCACAACATTTGTAATGTTTGTACTCATTGTGCTGAAATTAATGGTATGAGCATAACCACTTTAAATATTAACTTCTGGAAAGACAGTGTCCTAATTGGAGTCCATTGCCGAAGCAATGTGAGAACTATACTGACATCCCAGATTTCTGTATATCTGGGTTTGGTAGGATTTTATTAAAATTCCTCTCATAAATCAGGATATTAACAGATGAGACCCAATAATTGTCGATTCTGAAATAGTCCTAAATAGGAGGACAAAGCACTCTGAGCTCCATTCATGGTACTATAACTCAGGTGCAACATAACAAGGAACTCCAATACATCCGATATGTTTGCAGTATGATAAAATATATCTGACTGTATACAAAAGATTTCCCATTCCTTATATGATATATATATTGTTTCTTAGTGCAATCTCTCCAAGCTGCAGTTATGACATCCATGGTCCTATCCGACATTCCATCAGAACCTGCAGATTAACAATTAATACGGTCATGTAATGGATGACTTCTGCTGTTACTGGATGTACCAACAACTACTGCATCTGGGATTTGTCATGAATGCCTGATCATCATTCTGAGCACCAATGGGAACAATGGCTGTGTAGTAATGGTCCCTAGATTAGGGATGTATCAGATATTAACTGATAAGAACAGATACTACACTTGATCTTAGCCAAAAGGCCAAGAAGCAATACCAATTTGGAACCACCAACCGCCTGCGGCGGAGACTTGCTCTATTTTGGTGCTACATTGTCTAATCAGGCAAAATGGGGAAAACATAAAAGACTATACTTCCCCAATGTAGCGAGAATGCATCCACCGCTAATGTTCCTGGGTCTGACTCCCACGAGACACATTTAGACCACTGGAGATTTAATCCAGACACAACAGCTAACCATTTGGTACACATACTGTCTGACAATCTTTTTGAACGTTTTGAATTTTAACATTCATTCTGTATTGTCATTGCACTTTCGTGATCTGTTGTCTTACCACAATATTGTATTCTCCCACAGTTGTGGTATTGTCTACTCATAATTGAACATGTAAGTTCTTTATTGTCGAACAACAGCTATCAATGCATAAAACGCCCCCAATAACTCCAAATAATTCATACCATGTATTTGGAGAATTAATTGTCTTGGACAGTCCATCGACCACCACAACTGGTGTCGCTGTCCTAAGCTCCCCATCCGAGAGCACTCTCATCAGTCTGTAATAACACTGAAGACTGCTGAACAAGCACATTTTTACTTCTAGTAACTTGTGCAACATTGAGAATCCATCATTGAATTCAGCTCAACCTTTTTTGTTGGTAACTGCATGGACCTAATCAATAACCTGCACGCTTTTTACTCTTATACTCTGGTCTTTGCAGACTTTGATCATGCAGAGGTCCCAATTTGACAGCATGAATGCTGCTATCACTTTACCAGTAACCGTAGCTACTTCTTGGATGGTCAGATAATGTTTTTCACCAAGACAAATACAGGCATCCCCAACCTTAATTTGTTAATAAAGTTACTCACATATCAACTGTATTAAATACAAACCCCAAATAATCAATTGTTTGGGATGCCTGTAACTTACATGTTGTTTGGATGTACAGAACCTTAGCCTTTCAATAGGCTTATGGTTGCTGAACTCAGTTCTTCAGCTGTCTCCCATTTACAATTAACATATCCTCTAGCTAAGCCAATACAATGTGATTCTGTGCCCTCATTAACACCAGTGCTGATTTCAATAATTGTGTGAGCAATCTGAGGGCTGAATTTAACCCATTAGGTAATTCCTTCAGCTGACCCATCCAATTAATTGAAGTACCTGAATAATAAGGCATCTTTTTAAAGTCTAAAAATAGCCATATAGCAGCCTTGTGATAACAACTTCGTTATCGTGCTGAAGTGTACTTTTTAAATGCTTATACTGAACTATAAATTTAAGTTTGTGAGTCCTAGAATGATTCTGCAACCCCCATACTTTTGTCTGGGATATATTATCTCTACCTGATGGGTTCCTGGTACATTCAAACACCAAGCCGATCAGATTTAATGCAGAATTACCAAACAATTGTAATCTTAACCAACCAGAGGTTGTTTCCCCAGAAATTCCATGTGTAATGGAATGACGTTTCTGTACTTCCGTAAATGAACCAGAAGATCTCCTTCTCTTAATATAGGAGTTCGTATTCATCAATCATGAATCTGGTTATAACTTGCCCACATAATCCTGCATTTTTTGGGTATAATGTTAGCCAATGGCAATTTTCATCATACAATTGGGTTTGAATATGCATTGCAGAGTAACGCAAGCATGTCTTAAAAGTATTGGACATTATCGACCCATGTATGTCTTCCCCAAATACAGTGATGCTAACTGAATATCAGCTAGAGGGCATGCTGGAACACATTTCCTGTCCTCGCATCGTTACATTCATGAGTGCCCAATTACTGTTGGCACCCTGAGCGAGGCACAATAGGCAGGTGTTTTATATATTTTAATATATTTTTTACTGTTTCAGTCATAAAGGTGTCTTGGAGTAAGTGAGAAACCAAATAATATTGGCCGCCAGGTTCATCCATAGCCTCACCAGTCCATACCGATATAGCAAAACTTGGTGCTACATTGGGAACACCTGGAATATTTATATTGTGCTCTGGTGTATACACATAAGTAGGGACACCAGTTTCAGAGTCAGTTTCATCTTCCCGAGTCTTGCTCTAGGGAGACTTCATCCAGACCTATGCAAGGCACTGGTGAATGAGATTCTCATTCTTTATAGGCACCATACTCAATGTATGGAAACTCCTACGGAGCCTGCCTTAGAATCGCATGGGTCTTTAGAACCCTTGACTGATTAGAGTTTGGAGCATTTCATCTTGCTCTAGGGGCCAACCAAGGTACTGGAGAATCAGAATCCCATTTTCATAGGCACCATACTCAGCGTATGGAAACTCCTTTGGAGCATGCCTTACAGGAAGACATACATGGGTCTTAGAACCCTTGACTAAGTCAAGGGTGGAGCATTTTCTCCATTTCCAGCCTTACCCACATTCTTGTCCTCCCTTGGAGGAGAGTTACTTTCTTTACTGTTTTGTATTTGTGCATAAACCATACATGTTTAAAATTGTAATTCTGACAGGCACATTCTGCTTGCAGAATATTTGTATTAACCTCAGTATCACACAGGGTTGTATACATTTCCATAAAGGAAAACTGTATCTGGTAACATATACTCAGAGCAGACTTTATTTTACAAATTGTGGGTATTTGGAGCCGGCATTTAGCGCAGCCGTTATCTCCAAACCGGAATTAAATAGCGTTAAATAGCGGGAACCGGCTTTTAAAGCAGCCTTATCTCCTGATCCGATCTAAATCGGAAACTGCGGTTTCAGCGCGTTCCATTCAATTACTGCAGTTTAAAAATACTTATACTCTAGCTAGCTCCGTATTTCAAGCCAGATTTACAGAGTTTTTAATTTGTTTCCAAAATACACGAATACTCAAGCTGGCTCTGCAGACTTACAGAGTTTAAAAACACTCGCAAGAAGTTCAACACTGACTTACCTGCGGATTAAACTTACCGCTGGTAGGAGCTGCACTCTCCACCCTGTCGGTGCCACATGCATCGACGTAATGCCGAACCTGCGCCTGGCGGGGCTTCTTCACGTAGTCACTCATCTGACTCCGAAGTAAAATAGCATGCTGGTACCTATAATAACATGGTTCTCTTTTTATATTCCTGCAATAATATAATACCCAATATCCAGACTAGTTCCAATTCAATGATGCACTTCATGTTTCGAGAGCGAATGGCCCATTAATCGTGCCCTTTACAAAATAGTTAACACTCTGAAACAGTGACAATTTTTGCACAAAATATGTTACAGCTGCTCAGAGCTGGTGAAACACCATATTGATTTTTCTATGTTCACATAATAATCTGCACTCTGTTTGGTTGCCAAGCATTTCATGAACCCTTGAGATAATTATTTGTTGCAGAAATTGCTGTTGGCTCAGTGAGATTGATATGACAAGCTGATTGACTGACTGCTCTCGCGCTAATTAAAACATAGAGTTGATTATGAATAATAAAGCTGGCTCATCCGTTTTTAGAGGTCTTTGTGGTTCCCACAGAGTACAGGAGATTGTGAACTTGAAATAAGTGTTGGATTTCTCCTTCCAGTGAGAACACCAACTGGATTCTTTGCAGATACACGGATTAAAATCCTTAACCACGTAGAACAGTACCAGGTCAAAAAGTGGACCATGGATAAGGTATTAACCTTTAAACCTACACGTTTTCGGAGTGTGGAAGGAAACTGGAGCACCTGAACAAAACACACTTGGGCACAGGGAGAACGTACAAACTCCATACAGACAGCACCCATGGTCAGGATTGAACCCAGGTGTCTGGTGCTGTAAGGCAGCAACTCTACCATAGCATCATTGTGCAGTCCTGTAGGAACCACAGTTTTAAGTATTCCCAATATGCTCTTCTATGGTCTTCACTGAACCAGTGCAGATCCCTTAGTTTCATGGCATGGATAGAGCTATGGATGTGCCAGGCCCATTTTGGATCTCCTCACCTCCCCTTCCCTCTGCATGTTTAGCCATAAGGTCATTAGTGATAAGAGTAGAATTAGGCCATTCAGCCCATCGTCCACTCCGCCATTCAATCATAGCTGATCTACCTATCTCTCCTAGCCCCATTCTCCTGCCTTCTCTCCATAACCTCTGACACCTGTACCAATCTAGAATCTATCTATCTCTGCCTTCAAAATATCCACTGACTTGGCCTCCACAGCCTTCTGTGGTAAAGAATTCCACAGATTCATCACCCTCTGACTAAAAACATTTCTCCTCATCCTCTTCCTAAAAGAACGTCCTTTAATTCTGAGTCTGTGACCTCTAGTTCTGGACTCTCCCACTAATGGAAACATCCTCTCCACACCCACTCTTCCCAAGCCTTTCACTATTCTATTCTCCCCCTTTGATTTGGAATCTCTAAGCCTTGATTACTGACACGTTCACCAGAGGGAATGTTATCTCTATCTATTCTGTCACAATCTTTTATCATTATACAACAATAGAGCAGCTACCTCACAACTCCAGTAACCCTGGTTTTAACAATCTCTGCTGCTATTCATGTAGGGTTTCCAGGCTACCTCACTGATACAGGTTTCCTCCGGGTGCTCTGGTTTCCTCCTACATTCCAAAAAGCCCAGGGAATGAATTCTGTTGTTCTTCCCAGGCCTGGTTACATGGGAGCCAGCGTGCTTTGTAACTTTGTCAGTGCCATAGGTGGCCTCTATTCGTATACATTGGGTATACAAGCAAAGACTTTCACTGTGCCTTGTCACATGTGACATTAAAGTATTCCATTCCATTCCTATGAACGAGAATTAAAATATAGAGAATGATTCCCAGGCTATATAATGTTAGAAGAGAAATGAAACTACACCAAATCAAAATTGATGCACGTTTGATCGTGTACATGCCTTGAATTCCATGGTTGTGGCATTTTGTGTTCACTGTTCATTTTTAGACATCATTTCATTTCTTTTGGGATTTCAATTACTTGCTTTATTTAAATAAGTAGAAAGCAATTAGGGGAAGAAACGACTACGATAAATATACATTTCTTCTCAAAGGATATTGAGTTTTGCTTCATAATTGACCAAAACATCGCAAATGATATTAACTTCTAGCCCTTGCTTTCCCTCTCCCTCCATTCCCAGTTTTCCCACCAGTCTTACTGTTTCCAACTACATTTTATCTCTGTACCGTCCATTCCCCTGACATAAGTCTGAAGAAGGGTCTTGACCCGAAACGTCACCCATTCCTTCTCTCCAGGGATGCTGCCTGTCCCGCTGAGTTACTCCGGCATTTTGAGTCTATTGCAAATGACATCCCCACTGTTCAACTCGGACAAGATCTGAATGTCTCTTTATTCTCAAAGGTGTTTGATTTTATTGTCAATGGAAGCTTCAGGGAGGATGAACAACATTAACCACAAGTAAATTATGAGTGAACGGAGATTATAGACTTTACCTTGGAGAATGTCATAAGGGAATGATGCCATCAATCAAATGGCTGTGATTTCAAATTGAGATTCCCAAGGAAGCCAGCTCCACCACATAATCATTAAAAATCTGGGTGCATAGGTCAATTATTTTAACACAAATTAGAATTAAGATCCAGCTGAGAAAACTGTAATTATGTAGAGTCGGTGATACTGCTGGGACTGAGAAGCAAGGAATTGGCATCACTGCGTTACCCCCGACAGCTCTGCAATGCTAACTCATTTAGTTTAGTTTAGTTTAGTTTAGTTGCAGCGTGGAATCAGGCCCTTCGGCCCATCAAGTCCGCACCGACCAGCAATCCCCGCACACTAAAGCTATGCTGCACACTTGAGGCATTTTACATTTATACCAAGCCAATTAACCTACAAACCTGTATGTCTATGGAGTGTGGGAGGAACCTGGAGATCTCAGAGAAAACCCATGCAGGCCACAGGGAGAATGTAAAACACTATACAGACAGCACCTGTAGTCAGGATCGAACCTGGATCTCAGGCGCTGTAAGGCAGTAACTCTACCACTGTGCCAACATGCCACCCACTTGGCTGTTTGAAAGGAGACAGTCTTGCTAGTTACTGGAGACACAAGGGGCTGCAGATGCTGGAATCTAGAGCAAAATGCAAACAGCTGGAAGAACTCCATGGGTCAGGCAGCATCTAGGAAAGCAAAGGGACAGTTGACAGTATCAAATTGCTAGTGGACAATACACAGGTTACAGGTGTTACAGGTGCCACAGAGGATCCCGAGTTGGACAATGTCATGGCTGTGCCATTCAAAGTGAGGACCTCAACTGGATTTACCGTTGGCTGAAATATCTATGCTCCTTCAATTCCGCACCTTTGGTTTTCCATCAATCCATCATTTGTAGCCATGCCTTCAATGGCCTATTCGCTGATCTCTAGGCATTCCACCACAAACCTCTTTGCCTTTCTCCTCAATTAATACATTCCTTTAGCAACCACTTTTTGCCCAGGTCAGTTTGTATACCTGTCAAATTTTGTTGGCTGTCTTAGCTCCTTAGGACCTCCCTACAACAGGAATGGTACAACAGAAATGCATGTTACTGTTCAGTTGTGAACACCTCATCAGATTTTTGATTGGAGCCTCACAAATGAAGTCTATAGAGAGGTAGAGGATAATTATATATCCTTGCGACTTCGATAGTGCTGTAGCAGAATTACTAGACTACTGGACATTGCTCCGAATAATACCCCAACACCCTTTTAATTGATTTTTTTTAGATGATGCATAGTCTTCAAATAACTGTTCTGGAAAACCAGATAAGCTTAAAGGTGGCTTAGGATACAAAGGCCCAGGTGAATGGAAAGAGAGAGCAGGAACTGGGGCCTAGTTGAGTTCTAGGGGAATCAAACAAATATCACCTGGTTGTCCAAATAGTCGAACAGAGGAATATCGGCATTTCATTGTATCTGGCAACGACCTCACTCCCAATACCACAAACTAAATGACCGCAGATGCTGGAATCTTGAGCAAAAAACAAAACATGGCCACCCCCTATTCTTATCCGCTGATTCCCACCTTGCCCCCCCCCACACTTTAAAGACCCCTACTTTATCAGTGCTGTGCCGCCAAGACACTGGTCTTTACAGTGAGAAAATAAGAAATTACGTAATTCCTTCAGGCAAAATCAAATGTTTGAGATACTTCTAAGGTATTTCTAAGTTGCAAGATGGCACCGGAATGTGACTACACTACTACTCTCCAGGAGAGGATCTATTGTACTCGCGCATGGCATGATTTGACTGGACAACTTGCAGAACAAGTATTTCACTGTACCTTTCTACACATGACAATAAATAAGTTAAAGTGAACTACATAAACTAAACTAGAGAAGACGCTAGATATCCCACACTAAAGCGTTTTGACCCTAATTCTCAGAAATGAGCAACTGGAATATCTGTTTGAACATTTGGTTGTTTGCAAACAGCCCCAGAGAACCAATTAAATGCAGGGTCCCTGTGGGAATAAGAGTCAGTCAGCTCTTCAACATGTTCCCATTAGTTATTAGGTTTTCTTCTCCTTGTTTCCATCCGCTAGAATTGCTGATTTTTCCACGATGAACGTTTGTTTTTTAGTTTTTAGAGATACAGCCCCTAGAGAAACAGGCCCTTCGTCCCACCAGGTCCGTGCAGACCTGCAATCCCCTGCATATACATTTACCAAGCCAATTTACCTACATACCTGTATGTCTTTGGAGTGTAGGTGGTGCTGGCTCGAAGGGCTGAATGGCCTACTCCTGCACCTATTGTCTATTGTCTATTGAAACCGAAGATCTCGGAGAAAACCAATGATCTCCCAGGTCACAGGGAGAATGTACAAACTCAGCACAGACAGACAGCACCCATGGTTGGGATCGAACCCGGGTCTCTGGTGCTGCAAGTGCTGTACAGCAGCAACTCTACCGTTGCTCCACCGTGCCGACCTATATCTCAGCCAAGGCTATATCTAGGGAGTGTGCCTGGCTGGTCCACAGAAGGTGGACAGGCTGGGAGGTGTTGTATACTCTCCCTCTCACCATACTCATGGGTCTCGAGTGTTCCAACACAGCTCCAGTTTACCACGGCAATTCTTTAGGTGGTTCAGTGCTTCCTGGGTTCCTTTCGACCATGCAGCATAGACCATCATTTGAGTTTGAGTTCAGTTTATTGTCATGTCTACCAAGGTACAGTGAAAAGCTTTTGTTGCGTGCCAACCTGTTGGTAGAAAGACCAAATCCGATTGCAATTGTGCCATCCACAGTGCACAGATACATGACAAAGAGCAGAATGTGAATAGCATTTAGTGCAAGTCCAGTAAAGACTGATCAAAGATAGTCCGAATGTCCCCAATGAGTAGATAGTTGCTCAGGACTGCTCTCTAGTTGTTACTGGGATGGTTCAATTGCCTGATAACAGCTGAGGAAAATCTGTCCCTATATCTGGAGGTGTGCGTTTTCACACTTCTATACATTGACACTATCCCTCTCCCATGTTATGCCTAGATATTGGACGGGGTTGATAGAACATAGTAATGCTTAGCATGGATGTCACCTTAGGTTCCTTGCAGTTGACTATGAAGATATCTGAAGACTAGCCTATAATAGGGTTAGGGTGGATCACACAGTTGGAACCGGAACAGTTCTTGACACAATTAGGAGGCATCTCCCCCTCTCTTGCAGCCTCTTTTATGCACCTTGGCGGGGTGGAAGATTGCAACCTTCACGTGGTCCACCCTGTTTTGACGAATGCAATCAACCCGGCGTGCACAATCAAATAAGATCAAATAGAACAAGTTGTCCTACAACTTTAGGCTGTGCACGCCATACGCAAGAAGAAGATCCACCTTGGCAATTGTTTGTCCATTGCACGTTTTGTGATGCCTGATGCCTGTCTCTATTGCCATGTCAGGAGCCAGCAACCTAATAAATGCCAGTGCCCGAGATGACACCTGTTCCCCATTGAAATTGAAGTGGGTGAATTGATTCTGAGTGAACACTGTATTTCATGTATAGGGTGTGGTCTCCTCTGTGTGGGAGAAACCCAATGTAGATTGGGTGATCGATTCGTAGCTGCAGTTGTACAGGGTTTTGGTGAGGCCACACCTGGAGTATTGCATGCAGTTTTGGTCTCCATATCTGAGGAAAGACATCCTTGCCATAGAGGGGGTACAGAAAAGATTCACCAGACTGATTCCTGGGATGTCAGGACTTTCATATGAGGAAAGATTGGATAGACTCGGCTTGTACTCGCTGGAATTTAGAAGATTGAGGGGGGATCTTATAGAAACTTACAAAATTCTTAAGGGGTTGGACAAGCTAGATGCTGGAAGATTGTTCCCGATGTTGGGGGAGTCCAGAACAAGGGGTCACAGTCTAAGGATAAGGGGGAATTCCTTTAGGACCGAGATGAGGAAAACATTCTTTACACAGAGAGTGGTGAGTCTCTGAAATTCTCTGCCACAGAAGGTAGTTGAGGCCAGTTCATTGGCTATATTTAAGAGGGTGTTAGATGTGGCACTTGTGGCTAAGGGGATCAGGGGGTATGGAGAGAAGGCAGGTACGGGATACTGAGTTGGATGATCAGCCATGATAATATTGAATGGCGGTGCAGGCTCGAAGGGCCGAATGGCCTACTCCTGCACCTATTTTTCTATGTTCTATGTTCTATGTTTCTATTATCTTTGCTCATATTGCGGTAACAAACCTGAGCCTCAGTTGCCTATTTCATTCCCTGCCCCTTCCTACTCTGACCTTTCGGTTTCTACTCTCCTTTGGACTTCACTTTAGAGATACAGCACAGAAACAGGCCACCGAGTCCATACCGACCAGCGATCACCCTCTACACTAGCACTACCCTACACATTGGGGACAATTTACAATATTGCTGAAGCCAATTAACCTACAAACCTGTACGTCTTTGGGGTATGGGAAGAAGCCTGAGCACCCGGAGAAAACCTGCATGGTCACAGGGAGAACGTACAAACTCTGTACCGACAGCACCCGTGGTCAGGATCGAACCCGAGCCTCTGGCGCTGTAAGTCAGCAACTCTACCGCTGCGCCACTGTGCCGCCCCGTCATCAAAGCTCAGTATAAGCTTGAGGAACAGTAGCTCCACTTCTGCCTAGACTCGTTGCAACACACAGGACACTATAGTGAATTCAACAATTTCAGTCAACTAGCCTTTCGATTTGTGTCGGGGCTCACTGATTCTGATGTAAGGTCATCCACCTGTAACCGTGGCTCTGTTTTCCTTCCTTCCCACATACTATCTGGTCCGCTGGAAATTTTCAACTCTTTTCCCTCAGATTTCCAGCAACGGCTGTGTTCTGCATCTCATTATTCCAGCAAATTCTTCCTTTTTTTTGTTTTGTCGCTAAATTCTTAAAGGTTTTCAGAGGGCGAGGTGCTGAAGAGTTGAGGACCTGGGAATACAGTTTTAGAACAGAGATCCCCCAGGACCTGAGAACTAGTTCCCAAGTCAGAAATGCAGCCACAAACTGAGTTCCCACGCTGCAAGGGATGACTGCAGAGGAATGTCATGCTATGTTTAGTCTTTTTTAAGATGGCACACTGTATGGAGTGTACACCTTCTTCCTGTGACC
Organism: Raja brachyura; assembly: GCA_963514005.1. The sequence goes on along the minus strand of OY740801.1, from coordinate 17,946,512 downwards.
ACGTGGGATTCCTCTGGGTGCTCTGGTTTCCTACCAGATGTATTCAAAAGAGAGTTAGAAATAGCTTTTAGGGCTAACGGAATCAAGGGATATGGGGAGAAAGCAGGGACAGGGTACTGATTTTGGATGATCAGCCATGATCATATTGAACGGCGGTGCTGGCTCAAAGGGCCAAATGGCCTGCTCCTGCACCTATTTTCTATGTTTCTATGTTTGTATGTTTCTACCACATCCAAACGACATGCATTTTTGGCACCTGTAAATTGCACCAAATGTGTAGGGAGCAGATACGAAAGTGGGATAGTATGGAGACGATTGTGAACTCAGTGGGCTGAAGAACCTGCTTCCATGCTTTATCTTTCAAATAATCAAATCAGGGCTGCCTGATCAGAATAATATTCTTCCTCCAGCTACCTATTCCTATGAGGTAATCCACCTATGGAGATAGGCACTGACTGATAACGTAATTAATTTAAACAATTTTAGTACAGACAAAGTTTTAAACGCAGTTTTAAAATTACACAGTTGCTGGGTGAGACGGTATACCTCTGTATTGCATTTGCAAAATGGACATCAATGTGTTAAACTAGAATGTATTCTTCTTGGGTTCAACATGGCAAGATGCCAGCTGGTGTCAAGAATAGTGTTTGGAGCAAATAATCATTAAATTACCTCTTGTAATCAGTGCAGGTAGCCTTGCACAGCAGGGTGGGAGATTATTAAGTGTCATCTCAGCTCTCCTGTCTAATTACTAGGGCACTGTGTTGGTGGCAGTGACTGGAGTGTTGTCAGGATGACTTGACTTGACTTGACTTGACTTGCACTGGGGCCTGTGACTGACTGCTCGGGCTCCGAAAACAAGTCCTTCGCCACAAAGTAGCTCCTCACAGCTGATGCTGCAATACTTTGCACCTCCACTTAGCTGGAAGACAAGGTTGTAGCTACTGTGGACATTGTCCCTGGTAGTCTCCTTCTTCTGCCCTTCAGTCTAATCTCCAGTCTCCACCTCAAGATCCTTCATCTCCTTCCTGCTTCTCCTCCCACACCGGCTGCTGTCGTTGCAAGCACACGGTGATGATATTTCTCTGCAGCATCTCTGGAGAAAAAGGACGGGTGATATTTCAGGTCGGGACCTTTCTTCAGACTGAAGAAACATAAAAAATAGGTGCAGGAATAGGCCATTCAGCTCTTTGAGCCAGCACTGCCATTCAATATGATCATGGCTGATCATCCAAATCAGTAACCTGTTCCTGTTTTCTCCCCACATTCCTTGATTCCATTAACCCAAAGGCCTATCTCCTTCGCTCCTTAGATGCTGCTGCACCCGCTGAGTTTCTCCAGCTTTGTGTGTACCCTCGAGCTAAATCTGACTCTCTTTTGAAAACTTAAGAAGGTTCCTCACCTGAAACATCACCCATTCATTTTCTCCAGAGGTGTTGCCTGACCCGTTGAATTACTCCAGTACTTGGTGTCTCACTTTGGAACAAACCAGCATCTGCAGTTCCTTTCCACACAGTTCTGCATTTCCACTGCCATTTGGTGTGAGCATTGATCAAGTTGATCAAACTCTGGCTGAGCTTTGTCTCGCTGCAGACACAACTATTCCCCGAGGTCAGAGTGAACAAACAGTGATGGAATCAGGTAATCATCCGAAATGGACATTGTTTGCGTAAATCACGTCTTTCCTGAAACCCAATCCTTGGCCCATTGATCATTAACACATAATGATATGGTGTGATGTTTGCTGTGGTACCACCACATCAGTTGGACCACATCATTCCCACAGGACAGTTCTCCCTCAGCTCAGAGACTCCCTGTACTCCTATAACTTTCTCTTTTGCACTTCGTGACAACATAGCAAAAATATTCAGAAACTATCATAAGGCTCACAAAACTAAATCTGCGGAAATGTGCATTCAGCTCAATACACAGGCGCACACTTAAAATGTCAAGCTTTGCATACATTTTGGAGATGGTATACTCTGTGGAAAAAAATGAATTTGAATAAATATCATGCTCACAGTATTTTATTTTCTCTTCTCTTTCTTAAAACTGCGATTGATTTGTGCAGTCTGCATGGAGGACTGCATCAGGGGATGATTGCTCGCCCACCCCAATGATCAAACGGGATGTAGAGAAACACAGAGCATCATGCAATTAATACTGTAAAATTTACGGGAAAAAAAACATTTAGCTCCCTTGGCTGAAAGAAAGCACTTATTGAAAAACTCCTCTAAGTTTATATTGATGGAACCAATTTGGATTATTATTTTGTTAAATCAATTAAAAGTTCCAATCACACGGGGTTTTATTTTATATTCGGGAAAGTCCAAAAGCGGCGAAGGAAAATTAAAAATGACTCCAGCCCTCCTGTCTCCCCCGGCCAGTGATGTGATGGACGCGGAGGTCTGGACCAATTGCTGACACGTCCCGCCCCCCCGGCGACATCATGCCCGTTATTTGGCTTTTCGGCGATCTGCCCTTTCGGTGAGTTGGCTTTACGGAATTTTTTTCCGTTCGATTAGTTGGCTTTTAGGTCTTGCGTTCGCCCTTTCGATATTTGGCTTTTCGGCCTTGTGTTCGTTTGGTTATTTGGCTTTCCGCGTTGTTTCTGTTCGGTTATTTGACTTCCAGTTCTTCACTTCGGCATCTCGTCCTTTGACCCGCACATGGTGGAAGCCATCAATGGATATTTTTAAGGCAGAGATAAATTCTTGACTAGTACAGGTGTCAGGGGTTATGGGAAGAAGGTAGGAGAATGGGGTTAGGAGGGAGAGATAGTACAGCAATTATTGAATGGTATAGACTTGATGGGATGAATGGCCAAATTCTACTCCTATCACTTATGACCTTATGACCTTATGCATTGCAGTGCCTGAATCTTAGACCAGCTCATTAGCTCTGAACTGAATTTCTTCCACAGCAGATACTTACTACAGATGCGATTGCCAAGTATCCCACTGAGTTTCATCAACTCCCACACACCATAGTTACAATTTATTACCTACCCTGTCTTGCCTGTTAAAATGGTTAATTAATTTAATTGTAGACATTAGACTTTGTCTATGGAACTGATGCGCTACAATGTTGATAACTGTTTTCTGTATCTTCCCTTTTACTTTGCCTATTGTATGAGTTTGACATGATTGTATATATATATATATAGTACTAGACTAAGTGGGACCCATTGGGTGCCAGTCACACGGGAGGCCTGGTCCCCCAACGCAACCCATTCCCCAACGCAATATTCCACCACTCACCCCTTCCCCGAATGCACCCGCAGGAGCGTTCTGTAGCTGGGGGATGGGGACAGCTTCAGGCGGGAAGCGTCTTGCAGCCAGGGGAGGGGGGCGGCTTCAGGCGGGGCCTGTCGTGGGCTGGTGGGGGGCGTGTGTAGAGGAAGGGGTGTGTGTGCGGGAGGGGAGGTTGTGGGGGAGGGGTGTGTGGGGGGAGAGTGGGGTATGTGGGAGAAGGTGAAGGAGAGGGGATGTGTGGGAGGGGGGTGTGGGGGGTGGATATGTGGGGAGGAGGGTTGGGGGAGGGGGGCTGTGGGGGCAGGGGAGGGGGTGTATGTGGGAGGGGAAGGGTGTGGATGGTAGGGGGTGTGTGGGGGAGGGTGGGTGTGGGGGAGGGGGTTTGGGGGTGGGGGCTATGGGGGAGTAGGGGATAGGAGCGTGGAGCAGGGGCCGTGGGGTAGATGGCATGAGGGAGGGGGCGTGTGGGAGAGGGTGTGGGGAGGGGTATGTGTGGGGGAGTGCGGGTGTGGAGGAGGGGGGGGTGGGGAAGGGGTGTGTGGGGGAGGGGGTGTGTGGGGGAGGGGTGTGTGTGGGGGAGGGTGGGTGCGCATGGGGGTGTGTGGGGAAGGGTGTTGTGTGGGGGAGGGGGGGTGTGGGGGAGGACGGTGTAGGGGAGGTGTTGTGTGGGGGGGGTGTAGGGGAGGGGGGTTGTATGGGAGGGGAGGGGTAGGGGAGGGGGCTGTAGGGGAGGGGGTGTGTAGGGGGATAGTTAGATATAGATAGATAGATAGATAGATAGATAGATAGATAGATAGATAGATAGATAGATAGATAGATAGATAGATAGATAGATAGATAGATAGATAGATAGATAGATAGATAGATACAGACAGACAGACAGACAGACAGACAGACAGACAGACAGACAGACAGACAGACAGACAGACAGACAGACAGACAGACAGACAGACAGACAGATAGATAGATAGATAGATAGATAGATAGATAGATAGATAGATAGATAGATAGATAGATAGATAGATAGAAGACAGAAGAACAAGATAGATAGGCAATTGATAGATAGATATCTGATCTGTTTGGCTAGCAGGCAAAACAAAGCTTTTCTCTGTACCTATCCTGCTTCTATTGCCTTTCTTCAATTACTTCCAAAAGTCCACAGTCTTTGACCATTGTACTCAGAAGCTGCTGGCCTGAATGTACATTGATTTTAGCTGATACAACACATTTATTCCCAAGTTGGATGACATTTCAAATTGGTGATATACAAATCTTCTATCTTCACCAGGGCAAAATTGTGCAATGGTATTGTATTGGAAATACAACACATTTATTCCCAAGTTGGATGACATTTCAAATTGGTGATTATACAAATCTTCTATCTCCACCAGGGCAAAATTGTGCAATAGTATTGTATTGGAAATAGCTGTTACTTATTTGGCTGTGTCCGCAGCTCAATAGTGCTGAGGTTTGGCCTCTCCTGGTCTGTCTTCCGGTGATGGGGATCAGAGCCGCATCCGATGGAGGGAGTACTGTCACACTTTCCAAAATGCAACCCCTTACACTTACAGTACCTGCATTAAACACCATTATTGCAGATTAATGCAGATTAATGGTGTTTAATGGAAATATATGGTTCACGGCTGCATCCTCCAAATGGAAGAAACCATATGAGGGTTCAATCGGTTAAGTTACTTGATCAGGTGAATAGAATTTACTGAACTAAATGCCTACATCTGAGCTCAGGGAGATCACTGTAATTCAGAGACTGGAAAAGGCAAATAAAAAATTTAAGACCATTCTTTTCATGATTAAGCAGTGTAACAAATCACATTATTTCATTACACACATGCGTTGACACAAATACGGAAACTAATTATCTCTACAGTGTAAGAAAAGAAAGTTATTTGCCTTTTCCAGTCTCTGAATTACAGTGATCTCCCTGAGCTCAGATGTAGGCATTGAGTATAATGAAGCTATTTGCTTCCCATCTTTTTGAATTAAAGCCACCTTAATCATACTCAGAAAAATGTGCCTCCCCCATCCACCCTACTCTGAATTCCTTATGACATAATTGACTGATCCATAAACTAATTTTTATTTTTACATTTAGTTTTGTTTAGAGATACAGCATAGAAACAGGCCCTTTGGCCCACCGAGTCCACGCCGACCAGCGATTCCCACCCATTAGTACTACTCTACACAACTAGGAACAATTTACATTTATACCAAGCCAAATAACCTACAAACCTGTACGTCTTTGGCGTGTGGGAGGAAACCAAAGATCTCAGAGAAAACCCACGCGGTCACGGGGAGAAAGTGCAAACTCTGTACAGACAGCACCCGTAGTTGGAATTGAACCGCGGTCTCTAGCGCTATAAGTGCTGCAGGGCAACAACTCTACCACCGTGCCACCGTGCTGCCCATTCTTTTAAATGAAGATGCAACTAAATCATTTCAATGTTGTTGATATCTCGCAGTTCCCTTCTAGGATTCACCACTGCCCTATCCTCCATGTGCAGTTTTAAACCCAAGCTGGGGGTGGTAGATGTAAATGATAGAATAACAGGTAATGGGGTATTGTGAGAGATTTTAAACAAATCATTCCGGAGAGCTTCAGGTGGGACAATGAATGAAATACTTGTTTCTTGTACGCATGAAATAGAGCCATCTGCACCGTTCTTTAAAGAGTTGGACCAACTACTCTGATACTGTCGTGAATGTCTTTTTTGTAACGTATACCGTGAATTCTGTTGGAGGTATGTTTGGAAAACTATGACCTTGATTACTGTGATCAGATGGGGGAGAACCCATGTTGCGTTTAGAGTAAGTGGATGGAAAATTCATTAGGAGAAGTGATCTATAATTAATGGCGACCACCCACCATGACAGCTCGATTTACATCTCCCAGCACGTTCCTCAGAATTTCCATGAGAATGTGTTGAAGCCAGGCTGATTGAAACAGGCAGCAGTCTATGCCCAAGTGAAAGTGAGCAGAGGTTTGCTCTGCCAGGCTTATTCACTAAAAATGGAAAATCCTTCAGCTGGCCAAAGATTGATTAATACATCTTCAGGAGGTTGCTCATGCTAATTGCAATTCCCAATTAGGAAAGACATTTTATTCAATTATAGTTATCTTGTACTTGTCCAGAGACATTGTGTCTCGTTGTTTGATATTTAACTCTGTTGGATATGGCTTAGGCCTGAGTATTGCTGAGTATTGAGTATTGTCTTGGCTCGTCTGTAATTTGTGCATTATATTGTTTGATGACACTGGGACATGAGAGACCTTGATAAGAAAATGAAAAGACTTACACAACTTCAGTTGATATCTTTGGTGTTGAATGTGCCAGGGACAGCACCAGATTTGATAACCCAGAATTTGATGAAGATAATTTAAGATCGATCGTATTTGTAACTTTTCTACCTCACAATTATAATTCCTTGACCATTTTCTTATCACACGTCTTTTCACACTCTCAGATTCTCAGTCTCCTTAACTTTTAATCCAAGGGATTCCCCGTCCTTTAATTTCTCATCTGGAAATTAGGAACCTGTCTAGATTCCCAGCCTAGCGGCATCAAGCCCACATTACAGGTCTCAGCCAACTATCCCCCGTAATCCTCTCTTCCACAAACCAGGCAGAGCCAAGTGGGCTATTCAGTAAATGACAGAGACAAGCATCTTGATGAAGACAAATGTCTACTCAAAACTGGGATCACTTCATCTAATGAGAATCTCCTGGCCCAAAACCTCGGGAGGCGTCGTGGTAGAGTTGCTGCCTTACAGAGCCAGAGACCCAGGTAAGATTCTGACTATGGGTGTTGTCTGTGTGGAGTTTGTACGTTCTACTTGTGACCCTGTGGGTTTCCTAGGACGCTTTGGTTCCTCTCACATTCTGAAGACGTGAGGGATTGCAGGTTAAGTGGCTTCTGTAAATTGCCCCTAGTGTGTAGTGTGGTAGTGAACTAGTGTATCGGTGATCATGGATGGTGCAAGATGAGTGGGCCGAAGGGCCTGTTTCCAGGCTGAATCTCGAAAGTAAAGTGAACTAAACCTCTTTGCCTATCTACTTGGACATCAGCTCCTGTTCCGCAATGGGAGTGATGAGTCACAGCTTAGTGTAAGTGTTTGTTGTGGCTCTTTTCAGCTGTACAACTTTATTGGTCAGTTCCGATCGAGACACCTGACATGTGCAAACACAAATACTGAGGGAGGGATATTCTATCAGAGGAACAGTCTTATGAATGAAATGTTAAGATGAGACCATGCCCACTCTTTCAGGAGGATTTAAGTGATTTCATGCATTGGTTATGGGGCGTCTGTGTGGTACAGCGTTAAGGGCCTGTCCTACAAGCATGCAACTCTATGCGATGAACGCGATCAAACTAGAAGCGGGGGCCACGCGGAGGTCGGGTGATCCCCTGTACAGGGCCGTTCCCACCAGCATGCGCCTGCATGCGGCAAGCGCAACCAAACTGGCAGTAGGGGCCGTGCGGAGGTCGGGTGAGTGGCGCAACGCGGCGCAAAGTGAGGCGAACATGGAGCGAAGTCTAAGGTAAGTTTGCCAGGACAGAGAGGGGCACACAGAGAGGGGCACAGAGACACACACACACAGAGGGCCACGGAGCCACACACATAGAGGGTCACAGAGGCACCTACAGATAGGTTCACGGAGGCACGATGTCGGGGCGGTGTGTAATGCGTCGAGGCGACTGCGAGCCGACAAGCCGTTGCCGCGCAGAATTTTTGGACATAGTCAGTTTTTCAGAGCCCCGCACGGTGTCGGGACGAACTCGGGACGAACTCTGCACAATTCCACACGGCTCCGGCGATCGAAGTGGGACCGGCCGTGGATTCTGTAAATGGGCTGGATGGTTTGGAGTTTGTAAAATGTGTGCAGGATAGTTTTTTGCAGCAATACATAGAGGTGCCTACTAGAGGAGGGGCAGTGCTGGACCTCCTGTTAGGAAATGAGACGGGACAGGTGGCGGAGGTATGCGTAGGGGAGCACTTCGGGTCCAGTGATCACAATACCATTAGTTTCAATATAATTATGGAGAAGGACAGAACTGGGCCTAGGGTTGAGATTTTTGATTGGAGAAAGGCTAACTTTAACGAGATGCGAGATGATTTAAAAGGAGTGAACTGGGACATTTTGTTTTATGGGAAAGATGTAGAGGAGAACTGGAGGACATTTAAAGGGGAAATTTTAAGAGTACAAAATCTTTATGTTCCTGTTCGGTTGAAAGGAACCAGTAAAAATTGGAAAGAGCCCTGGTTTTCAAGGGAAATTGGACATCTTGTTCGGAAAAAGAGGGAGATCTACAATAATTATAGGCAGCATGAAGTAAATGAGGTGCTTGAGGAGTATAAGGAATGTAAAAAGAATCTAAAGAAAGAAATTAGAAAAGCTAAAAGAAGATATGAGGTTGCTTTGGCAAGTAAGGTGAAAGTAAATCCAAAGGGTTTCTACAGCTATGTTAATAGCAAAAGGATAACAAGGGATAAAATTGGTCCATTGGAGAGACCGAGTGGACAGCTATCTGCAGAGCCAAAAGAGATGGGGGAGATATTGAACAATTTATTTTCTTCGGTATTCACCAAGGAGAAGGATATTGAATTATGTGAGGTAAGGGAAACTAGTAGAGTAGCTATGGATACTATGAGTTTCAAAATAAAAGAAGTACTGGCACTTTTGAAAAATATAAAAGTGGATAAGTCTCCAGGTCCTGACAGGATATTCCCTAGGACATTGAGGGAAGTTAGTGTAGAAATAGCCGGGGCTATGACAGAAATATTTCAAATGTCATTAGAAACTGGAATAGTCCCCGAGGATTGGCGTACTGCGCATGTTGTTCCATTGTTTAAAAAGGGTTCTAAAAGTAAACCTAGCAATTATAGACCGGTTAGTTTGACTTCAGTGGTGGGCAAATTAATGGAAAAGATACTTAGAGATAATATATATAAGTATCTGGATAAAGAGGGTCTAATTAGGAACAGTCAACATGGATTTATGCCTGGAAGGTCATGTTTGACTAATCTTTTTGAATTTTTTGAAGAGGTTACTAGGGAAATTGACGAGGGTAAAGCAGTGGATGTTGTCTATATGGACTTCAGTAAGGCCTTTGACAAGGTTCCTCATGGAAGGTTGGTTAAGAAGGTTCAACTGTTGGGTATAAATGCAGGAATAGCAAGATGGATTCAACAGTGGCTGAATGGGAGAAGCCAGAGGGTAATGGTGGATGGCTGTTTGTCGGGTTGGAGGCAGGTGACTAGTGGGGTGCCTCAGGGATCTGTGTTGGGTCCTTTGTTGTTTGTCATGTACATCAATGATCTGGATGAAGGGGTGGTAAATTGGATTAGTAAGTATGCAGATGATACCAAGATAGGGGGTGTTGTGGATAATGAAGAGGATTTCCAAAGTCTACAGAGTGATTTAGGCCAGTTGGAAAAATGGGCTGAAAGATGGCAGATGGAGTTTAATGCTGATAAATGTGAGGTGCTACACCTTGGCAGGACAAATCAAAATAGGACGTACATGGTAAACGGTAGGGAATTGAAGAATACAGTTGAACAGAGGGATCTGGGAATAACCGTGCATAGTTCCTTGAAGGTAGAATCTCATATAGATAGGGTGGTAAAGAAAGCTTTTGGTATGCTAGCCTTTATAAATCAGAGCATTGAGTATAGAAGCTGGGATGTAATGTTAAAATTGTACAAGGCGTTGGTGAGACCAAATCTGGAGTATGGTGTACAATTTTGGTCGCCCATTTATAGGAAGGATGTCAACAAAATAGAGAGGGTACAGAGGAGATTTACTAGAATGTTGCCTGGGTTTCAACAGCTAAGTTACAGAGATAGGTTGAATAAGTTAGGTCTTTATTCTCTGGAGCGCAGAAGGTTAAGGGGGGACTTGATAGAGGTCTTTAAAATGATGAGAGGGATAGACAGAGTTAATGTGGACAAGCTTTTCCCTTTGAGAATAGGGAAGATTCAAACAAGAGGACATGACTTTAGAATTAAGGGACAGAGGTTTAGGGGTAACATGAGGGGGAACTTCTTTACTCAGAGAGTGGTAGCGGTGTGGAATGAGCTTCCAGTGGAAGTGGTGGCGGCAGGTTCGTTGGTATCATTTAAAAATAAATTGGATAGGCATATGGATGAGAAGGGTACGGAGGGTTATGGTATGAGTGCAGGCAGGTGGGACTAAGGGAAAAAAGTTGTTCGGCACGGACTTGAAGGGCCGAGATGGCCTGTTTCCGTGCTGTAATTGTTATATGGTTATATGGTTATATGGCCCCGCGACGCCGGATGGCTCAAGCGACCACGTTAGGTCGCGCTAATCGCATAGAGTTGCATGCTTGTAGGACAGGCCCTTTAGGTGTTGCAGTCTCGCAGCTCACTGGGTGATTAGGATTATCGATGGACTGTCAACATGGCAATGACTTTCCAGTAACACAGTTTTCTCTGTTTAGTTTAGTTTAGTTTCATTCAGAGATACAGCGCAGAAACAGGCCCTTCGGTCCACCGAGTCCGCACCGACCAGCAATCCCCTGGCAGAGCAAACCTCTGCTCACTTTCACTTGGGCATAGACTGCTGCCTGTTTCAATCAGCCTGGCTTCAACACATTCTCATGGAAATCCACACTAACACCATCCTATACACACTAGAGACAACTTACATTTATACCAAGCCAATTAACCTACAAACCTGTACTTTGCATTGTGGGAGGAAAACGGAGCCCCCAGGAAAATCTCGGAGAAAACCCACGCAGGTCACGGGTAGAATGTACAAACTCCGTACAGACAGCGCTCGTAGTCAGGATCGGAAGCGGGTCTCTGGCGCAGTAAGGCAGCAACTCTACCGCCGCGCCACCGTGCCACTGTTGTTATAACAACAGTCGTTGTTTTCCTGACAGATCAGTCTCCTCTTGTGCAGGTTCACGCTGGATAAATTCCTCTGCCAAACTCAAGCAGCCACTTGGACTGCATCACCAGTACATGTCACCTTATTTCACCATTTTATGGAGGGGCTTATGGGGATTGTTGCAGCGTTTGTTATTTTTATTGTTTTTATTGACTATCTTAATCACTTTAGTTTGAGTGCCAACATAAAGTCAATTAAATGAAAAGAAGATAAGGCACAAAAGAACCCGATGTGCAAGTGAGAATAAAAAACAAAGTCTAAGTGAAAATATATTGCAAAATAGACTCAGATAACAATGTGGTAGGAGGGGATTTCGCTATCTATTAACCTTTTGCTACATGAATAGTGAGATTAAACGAGAACTTACCTGTTCGAAGTTTGATCTTTATTTTATGAGGAGTTACGATGAGGGATTACGTGAAGAAGACCCCGCCTGGCGCTGGAACGGCATACTTCAAAGCAGCGGCATGAAAAACACAGAACCAAATAGCCGGAGTAAAATAGTAAGGCTCAAAATAGACTAGAACTACCAGATGATCATTTATATTATGAGGGTTGGGAGTGGAGGGCACGTAATCCCTCATCGTAACTCCTCATAAAATAAAGATCAAACTTCGAACAGGTAAGTTCTCGTTTAATCTCACTATTTTACTTCGGAGTCACGTGAGTGACTACGTGAAGATTTTAAAGCCCTGTGTTTTCCATGTCGTAAACTCATTTCATACGACTCTCTGTTTGGTCAAAACAGTAGTGAGTAAAAATATTTTAACACATTGTTATATTTTATGTAATAAGTCCTTTAATTATAAAAAAGAACAACTTTTTTAAAATAAGAACCCCTCTATTGCAGGGGAAAATTACAACAATTGATAAATGATGCAAATGGTAACATAAATCGATAATATAAATCGATAATATAAACAAAGCAAGCATTCAAAGGGAACCCAGTACTGCGTGTCCAAATCCTGGCACCGTGACAACGGGTTTATTGTAGAACTTTGAAAAAGTTTCTTCTCTAGACCACCCTGCGGCCTCTAAAATTTGATCGAGTGGTACGTCCTGTACCTTCGCCGCGGACGTAGCTGCTGCCCTAGTGGAGTGAGATTTAAACACATCAGTGTCTATTCCTGCTAGACCCAAAACCTGTTTTAACCATCTAGAAATGGTTTGAACTGAAACTTTTGTATGTGGTTTTTTGTGTGTTATTAATAACGCTTTCTCAGAACCTCTGAGACTTTTGGTTACCTCCATGTATTGAGTTAAATGCTTAACTACACACAATGTTTCATCAATAGGATATGCTTTAAACATTACCTTCATTCCAGTTTTCCCTGGTCTGCTTTGTTTGATCAAGTCATAGACATAAAACACAATGTTATCTGAAGTCACATGCATGCAATCCAACCTTAACAATTGCAAAGTCTGTACTCTTTGAGCTGATACCAATGCCATTAACATAACCACCTTGAATGTTAAGTTCTGTAAAGACATTGAATTAATTGGAGTCCATTGTTTAAGCAAAGTGAGAACAATGCTAACATCCCAAATTTCTGTATATCTGGGCTTGGGAGGATTTTTATTAAAAATACCTTTCATGAATCGGGATACTAATGGGTGAGACCCAACTGAATCTCGATCCGAAATTTGTCCTAAATAGGATGACAATGCACTCCGAGCACAATTAATGGCACTATAACTCAAATGTTCATCAAAGTGCAACCCAGCAAGGAACTCCAATACATTTGAAATGTTAGCAGAATGATAAGATATCTTTGACTGTGTACAAAAGGCTTCCCATTTTCTTATATACGACATATATTGTTTTTTAGTGCTAGTCCTCCAAGCTGCATCTATAACATCCATGGTCCTGTCCGACAGTTCAAACTCTTGCAATGGTCTGGTCAGAACCTGCAGATTAACAAATTCATATGATCATGCAATGGATGAATTTCTTTTGTTACTGGTTGTGTCAACAGATTGTCGCAACTGGGAATAACCATACATGGTTCGATAATCATTTCTAGCATCAATGGGAACCATGACTGTGTGGGCCAATTTGGCACCACCAAAATGCCTTTGGCAGCGTCTTGCGCTATTTTCTTGAGACATTGCCCAATGAGACAGAATGGGGGAAAAGCATAAAAGAACGTATCCCCCCAGTGTAGCGAGAAAGCATCCACCGCTACTGCCCCCGGATCGTGTTCCCAAGACACGTATTTCGGCAATTGGTGATTCAATCTAGATGCAAACAGATCAATGTCCGGTACTCCATACCGACTGACAATATTTTTGAAAATTTGTGGATTTAACATCCATTCTGTATTGTCTTTAAATATCCGTGATCTTTTGTCTGCCACAACATTGTTTCTTCCTGGGAGATAAATAGCTGAAAGCCAAATATTTTTTGTAATACACCATTGCCATATCTGGTTTACCAGATGATCACATGGAATTGATCTGACACCACCCATGTGATTGATATATGCCACAGCTGTGGTATTATCTATTTGTACTTGGACATGTAAATCCTTTAATGAAGAGCAATAAGCTTTTAAGCCATAGAATGCTCCCAGTAACTCCAAATAATTAATACCATATGTTTGGAGCAATAAATCCTCTTGGACAGCCCATCTGCCTCCACAGCTGGTCTCATTGTCCGTAGCCCCCCATCCGAGAGAACTTGCGTCAGTTTGTAATACCACGACTGGCTGATGAACTAAAATGTTTTTAGCAGCTTGTGGAACATTCTCAATCCACCATTGTAATTCCGATAAAGCTTCCTTAGGCAATTGCATTGGCCTATCAAAATGGCCTGCTCGCTGAATTAGTGCTTTAGTTTTTGCCCTTTGAAGATTCTGGTAATGTAACCGACCAAATTCTACTGCTGGAAATGCTGCTACCAATTTACCAATACCCTTGGCAACCTCTCGGATGGAGGGATAAGGTTTGTTAATCAATTTTTGACATACATCTGTCAAATCTAACTCCTTATTCATTGGTAAAGTTACCAACATGGTGACTGAGTTAATCAGAAACCCCAGATATTCAATGGTTTGGGACGGCTGTAACTTAGACTTCGTTGGATGGATCAGAAACCCCAACTTCTCCAACAAGCTAATAGTTGCTGAGACTGATTCCCCAGCTAATTCCTGATTAGCATTGACAATTAGAATGTCATCTAGATAAGCCATAACGATGTGTTTTTGTGCCCTTAACAGTGCAAGTGCTGGTTTTAACAATTTAGTGAACAATCTAGGTGCTGAACTTAATCCATTTGGCAAAGCTTTGTATTGCCACAGCTGTCCCATCCATTTAAACTTTAAATACCTGCGAAAATCATGACGAATTGAGACCGAATAATATGCATCCTTCAAGTCTATTGTAGCCATATAACAACCTGTTGATACCAACTGCATTGCAGTGTAGAAAGTGTCCATTTTAAAATGTTTATACTGGACAAATGTATTCAAAAAAGTGAGATCTAAAATGATCCTACAACCCCCATCTTTCTTCAGTCTGGGGAAAATGTTTGATATAATTTGTTGCGGATCCTCTCCTGTTCTCTCGATAACACCTTTTTTACTCAAACTCTTAATCTCTTTGTCCATTTGATTAACCTCAAACTCGGAGAACTTTAAAGGATGACTAGGGTCATACTGTCCCAATGGAACCATACCTTCCACAAAATCAATGGTAGATCCTTGTACAGTATCTAATACCACACGATCAACTGTAATATTGTCCCATTCCTTATAAAACATTTGGAGTCTACCGCCAATCTGTGGCCCATCCCAGCATTCCTTTTTTATGGGATAATGTTTATGTACCTCTCCAGCTGGACGAGATGATCTCCTTTTCCCAAGGAATGGGTGTACATTCGGCTGTGTTGGCTGGAAATTCCTCCTTATCATACTCCTGCCTCGGCTTGTACCAGCTCCAAAATCAAATCTCTTCCTTGAATAGCCAGACCATCTCTGGCCAAAGTTGAAGGGTCTCATACGACCAAAAGTTTTTGCGTCTTCATCCATTTCTTTAATTTGTTTAGACAAATCCTCTCCGAACAAAAACCCAGGAGTTTGAACATTGCTTGGTTTACACAATCCTGCAAATCTTGGATGTAACAGAGGTCGAATGGCAATCTTCCTCATGCAATTAATCTCAAAAAATGAGTTGCAAAATAAGGCCAACATATGTTTCTGCACTTTGGTCATTCCACAACCTTCCACTTGTCTGCCAAATGCAGTAATGCCAGCTGAAATCAGCTTGAGGACTCTTTGAAATCGAATTTCCTGCGCCCGCATAATTGATGACATAGGCGCCCAAACAACTGAATTCACCGTAGGTACCTTCAATGAGGCACAATTGATCGGTGTTTTATATATTTCTGCTGTCTCAACCATAACAGCCTCTTGAAGCGGGTGAGAGACCATATAATTAATATTGGCCGCCAGGTTTTCTTCCATGGCCTCACCGCTTCCTCCAGGTATAGCAAAGTCTTGTGCCACATCAGGCACACCTGGATCCATATATTTGAATTGTGGTGTGTCCTCCGGACCACAAACACCACTTGCAGGGTCTGTCTCATACAGCCCTGGTACTCCTGAAACTTGTTCAAAGGAGACTTCCTCCAGTCCATACCCAGGCACTGGGGTTTCAAATTCCCAATTCGAATTGGCACCATATTCACGATATGGAACCCCCTCAGGGGCTGCCTGGGAATATTCTGGGTTCGTAGACCCTTGGTTGATTATAGTCTGGAGCATTTTCTCCATTTGGTCCATCCTAAGCCATAAGGCCTTCTTTTCTGGACCTTCAGAATCAGAGTCCTCTGAAAACCCAGGCCCTGCAGCTTTTCTTTTACTTTTTTGAGGCACTGGGATTTCCTCTACAGTTTCCATTTGTGGAGCAACCAAAGCCTCACTAACAGGTGTTTCAACGGCCGCCGGTATCGGAACCGGCTCCGCACTAAACTGCTGTCCCGACTCTTCTGCACCCCGGGACGCACGTTTTACCCGCTGTTTCTTGGCCTTCTCCATTTTATTTTTTCCTCTAACTCCTCCTGGTTTACCCACCAGGCTACGGAGTTCTGAAACCTCGCCCAAAATTTTGTAAAACTTTCTTACCTGCGGGCCGGTTCCTTACCGCTGTGTGGAGCTGCGCTCTGCAGCTCTTTCGTTGCCGACAGCGACGACGTAATGCCGTTCCAGCGCCAGGCGGGGTCTTCTTCACGTAGTCACTCACGTGACTCCGAAGTAAAATCCTATATTAATACCATTTTATTCTCCCCACATTCCCATCAATTGCCCCAGATTCTATCATTCACCTACACATTAGGGGCAATTTACAGTGGCCAATTAACCTACTGACCTACACGTCTTTAAGATATGGGAGGAAACCGGTAACCCTGATGAAACCCATGTTTAGCTTAGTTTATTTAGAGATACAGGGCGGAAACAGGCCCTTCGGCCCACCGAGTTTGCACTGACCGGCGATCCCCGCACACTGACACTAAGCTACACACTAGGGACAATTTACATTTATACCAATGCAATTTGCCTACAAATGCCGAATGTCTTTTGAATGTGGGAGGAAATCAAAGATCTCGGAGAAAACCCATGCAGGTCACATGGAGAACTCCGTACAGACAGCAATCATAGTCAGGATGGAACCCGGGTCTCTGGAGCTGTAAGGCAGCAACTCTAGCTCGGTGCCACCGGGTCGTCCGTGTATGGTCAGAACATATTGCCGACTTTTCCCTTCTGGATTTCTATTCAAGGTCAAAGTGCAGGAACTCAGTCACTGACCAACCAATGCTGTGAAGTAAAAAAATGATTGGATACAGATTTACAGCATCAGAGGTCAGGATTGAACCCGGGACTCTTGTGCTGTGAGGCAATGGCCCACTGTGTTACCCATTCATGGTGAGTCTCAGATCCAGCACCTCACTATAAGAGCCAGGGGGCTCAGGGCGACACAGTGCCGTAGTGGTAGTATTGCTGCTCTACAGTGCCAGAGATCCCGGTTCAAAACTGACGACTTGTGCTGCCTGTATGAAGTTTGTATGTTCTCCCTGTGATCTCGCGGGTGTTCTCTCGGTGCTTCGGTTTCCTCCCACACTCCGAAGTGGGTTTGTAGGTTAATAGGCTTCGGAAAATTGTCCCTAGTGTGTAGAATGGAACTAGTGTACGGGGTGATCACTGGTTGGCGTGGACCCGATGGGCCTGTTTCCATGCTGAATCTCTAAAGTCTGAAGCTTTGAACATGCAGTACCTCGTTTGGTGCTGTTCATCTTCAGTCAAAGTCCTGCTCTGTGAAAGTTCCAGTCCTGCTCTGTGAATGTGAGCATTAAAACTTTTACTGAGAGTACAGGGTGATGAGGGAGATGCAGGTCTGATGATGGAGGCATCTTCTGACTGAGTCTTCAGGGTGTCTTTGAAAGCTCCTATATCATTATTTGAACGAAGCTAGAGGAGCCATCCCAATGCTCCGTCCAATATAGCTCCCTCAATTAACAGGTTATCTGACTAATATGACAATGTTAGTATGTATAAATTGGTGATTGTGTTTCTTAGAATACAAAGGTTTGATGTTGCTTGTAAAAATCTACAATGTCTCTGAATAGGATGTAAAATCTGCTTTATTAGTGTGTCCTATTTTACATTCCATCTGAGAAAGATAGAGGAAGACTTAATGTCTTATTTTCAATTGGATTTCCAAGTTAATTTAAAAACTGTCAAAACAAACCATTAACTCTGAATGTCTTCCCAAATTGAGTGAGAATTTGTTGCTATTAAGCGCTTAAATTACGAGGATATTACTTTTTCAAAATATTGGTGGCTGGGTATAGATAACCTGAGCTTGTCCATCACCATTTGATCTTTGGAAAGAATGATAACTGGTTTACAAAGGAATCTAGATAACCTATGTGTAATGTAACATATTTCTCGACATAAAATAAAATCTGTCCGCACCTTATTAGACCAATTAGCTTTTCTCTCTTGCAACAGATATTACAGATCTTGCAACACCGTGCTGATGGGCGGCATGGTGGTGCAGCGGTAGAATTGCTGCCTTACAGTGCTTGCAGCGCGGGAGACTCGGATTCGATCCCGACTGTCTGTACGGAGTTTGTACGTTCTACCCATGACTGCGTGGGTTTGCTCCCAAACCTTCTGTTTCTTCCCACACTCCAAAAACGTACAGGTATGAAGGAAAATTGGCAATCAGAAACAATGACTGTGCCAAACACAATGCCATTTCAATTAATCACCTCTGAATGCACGTGATCCACATCATTCCTTGAACTGTTTTTTTTCCTTCTTTTCTATCCCTGGGTAAAATATGCATCTATGTCTTTGACAAATCCTCACTCTATGTTTTTTTTTTGTCATGAAGTTTTATCTATGAGTTTTGTTATCCATTGCTTCACCGGTGGTGATCTTATCTCCAATGCGGTGAGAATGGACATTAACTTCTGGGCTTATCATATGTTGCTGTACTGAGGTCAGTGTCTTTTTAATGGAATATTAAACACAGGTTCTACCTTCTCTCAAGGATGAATGGGGAAGATACTGTGGCACTATTTTGAAGGAGAGCAATTAAGTTTGTCTTTACATACCAACCATTTTTTATCCCATACACTGCAGGACTAAAGGACCTGTCCAACCAGCATGCAACTGCATGCGGCGAGCGTGACCTAACGTGGTCGCTTGAGCCGTACGGCCTCGCGTGGCCAATCCCACTTCGATCGCCGGAGTTGTGTGGAGCTGGTCCCGACATCGCGCGGGGCTCCGAAAAACTGACACTGTTCAAAATCCCGCGCGGCAATGGCCGACAGGCCCGCAGCGCATCGAGGCCCTACGCAACGTCTCGACATCGTACACAGCGTCTGGACGCCATACGCAGCGTGTAGCGTTGCGCGATTACATCACCGCCAGGCGTGCCTTTGCGTGATGACGTCACCGCCGGACGTCCAAATTCAGTCGGCCCGCCTCCTGCCCAGCTGATTGGTGAGTATGATGTCGGGACCAGCCCCGCACAATTCCATAGGCCTCCGTGGTTCGAAGTGGGCCCCGAAGGCCCCGCGAGGCCGTACGGCTCAAGCCACCACGTTTGGTCGCACTCGCTGCATGCAGTCGCATGCTGGTGGGACAGGCCCTGAAGACAAATCATCCATCATTATTGCATTTCCATATACTGGAAATTTATGTGCATCAATTAATTGGTGTGTTTCCTAGAGTGTTTCCTATATCACAATGATCCCACATCCAAAGTGTTTCCTGATATGTGCAGTCTAGGAACATCCAAAATGCACATGCAAGAGGCTACATAAAAACATCCTCTCCTTCTCTGGAGTAGGAGAACAGAGTCTCATCTGAAAGTGGCTGTGGTATACTAATAGCATGTTAATGTAATAGAGGTGAGCTCTTAGAAATTAGCTCGGGTTGTTTGGAGAAATTTTGTGGATATCATAGAAACATATAAAACTTAGTAAATAGGTGCAGGAGTAGGCCATTCGGCCCTTCGAGCCAGCACCGCCATTCAATATGATCATGGCTGATCATCCAAAATCAGTACCCTGTTCCTGATTTTTCCTCATATCCCTTGATTCTGTTTGCCCTGAGAGCTAAATCTAACTCTCTCTTGAAAACGTCCAGTGGATTGACTTCTACTGCCTTCTGTGGCAGAGAATTCCATGGATTCACAACTCTCTGGGCGGAAAAGCTTTTCCTCATCTCAGTCCTAAAAGTGGCCTACCCCTTATTCTTAAACTGTGAGCCCTGGTTCTGGACTCCTCCAACACGGGGAACATTTTTCCTGCACCTAGCCTGTCCAAACCCTTAAGAATTTTATATGTTTCTATAAGATCCCCTGTCATCTTTCTAAACTCCAGTGAATACAAGCCCATTCGTCCCATCATGAGGTGAAGCCCTTTATTCAGGACTTTTGCCTTTTTAGATTTTCTTCTTCATGGTCGAGGTGTAGGCTCAGCCATTGGCCAACAAAATTTTTTGAATTAGCAAACTAATTGGATACAAATTTGCACCAGAAGCTAAGTTTCACTAATTGCAAAGCAACTCGATTTCCAGCCAGCTGAGTAGCTCATATAATGCTAATCCGAATCATCGAGCCATGCTGCACAGGAGCAGACTTTTCGGCCCATTGAGTCTGTGCTGATCACCAAGAACCCATTAATCCTCCACCAATCCCATTTTAACCTTTGTGATTGTCTCCTATTTATCACCCTCTTTATCTCTTATTCTCCCCCTATCATGTAAATCTTATACATAATCTAAAGCTAACATATCAGATGGACACAAAAAGCTGGAGTAACTCAGCGTGACGGGCAGCATCTCTGGAGAAAAGCGATAGGTGAAGTTTCGGGTCGAGACCCATCTACAGACGGAGAGTCAGGGGTGAGGAAGTGCAGAGATATGGAAGGGTAAGGTGTGAAAATCAGTAAATTGTAAAGTGAAACTAGTGGGAAAACTTGGAAGGGAGATGGACGGAGAGAGCGGGAAAGTAAGGGGTAAGTTAGAGAAATTAATATTCATACCGCTGAGTTGTATGCTGCCCAAGCAAAGTATGAGGTGCTGTTATTCCAATTTGTGTTAGGCCTCGCCGATATATAGGAGTCCACACCTGGAACTGCGGATACAGTAGATGAGGTTGGAGGAGGTGCAAATGATCCTCTGCCTCACCAGAGATGCAACACCTCCTCCCTCGACTCCGTTGAAGGACCCCTACAGTCCTTTCAGGTCTATTCGATCTCCCCAACGCTAAACACTTTATCTCCCCCTCCTATTCCCATACTGACCTGGGCCTCCTCCACTGTCAGAGTGAGGCCCAATGTAAATTGGAGGAACAGCACCTCATATTTTGCTTGGGCTGCTTACACCCCAGCAGAGCTTATCTGGAAAAAAAATTTGAAGGTCAGTCTATTTCTCCACGTCACAATCATCATTCTCTATCACAAAAGCTGTTCGTGTCCATGAGGTTGCTTTGCTCATCCCTTCAAACAGTGAACAAGGGAGAAGTTGGTGGTTGTTGAATGGATAATGATCTATTAAGATGGAATGACCCAGGAGAGCAGGTTAAGCTGCAAATTTCCCATGAGTGGAGCTATCTGTGGAGTTGCAGAGCAATCATCGGTCGAGTAAACTGGGCCATTGTAATGCCAGTGGCTCCACTGGAGGAGATAATCCTGACTCAGCGATAAGCAGTTTTAAAAAGCACATCCCTGGTGATCCGAGGGCACAATGATACAATAGACACAATTCAGAATAATGTAGCCAGGAGCAGAGCTCCAAGTGAAATATTTAATGCATTGGCACTCTTGTGAAATTAACTTCAATGAAGCAATTGCATTGTAAGGAATTATGATAAAGCACACACACCAAAATCCTATACTTCCAGCGGCAGAGTCCATAGGAACTGGAGGACAGAGATGTGTGGTGCGTCCGTCACCGTTCCCTTTGGAAACCAGCACCACTGTGTCGCTAATGTTTTCAACGAAGAACGAATGAATGAATAAATGAATCAGCCCTCTTGCCTTGTTCCTCCCCCATATCTCATCAAGTTCTCTCTTGGATTGCCTTGTCCACAGTGGCTACCACGTTCTCTCACACTCTCTACCAATTCAATTCCAACTCACCCCCTCTCCCTGCTCCTCAGAAATCTCACACTTGTCCTTGCAACTGCTGTCCCCCTTCTAACTTGCATCAGTTTGCTCTTGTGCTGCAAGGCAGGGGTGCCCATTGGTTCCACATCTTTGTATCTAAATGTCTCCAGTATGGGTTCTGCTCCAGCTTCAGTTACAAATTGGCATCCATTGAAGTTGCAGTTGAAAACTTTCCAATTATAAGAGAATATTCTGTCCCCATCGCTGCTTGCCTCTTTGTATCATTTGATACGCAAGCGAAACTCTCCATTGCCAAATGATCTGCTTCACTGTGACTACCCTTGTCTTTGGGTTTACCCTTGCACGGCTAATTGCAGCCAAAGTGGCTCTGGCAGTGACTTTCCATCCTACCCCTTGCATGCCCGACCAGGACACATGCTGGGCCTTGCCCATTGATGTGGTACCCGCTCCTCAGTGGCATCAGCCAACGATCATGTACACTGACGGCGTCCACTTCTCTTGACTTCACTGCTCTCTGCTGTCAGCCTGATTGACTGCTGGCCAGTCAGACACTGGTGGATCAAAGACAAAGATTTCATTCATAAAGTCAGCCCTTACAATCCCATAAATTCCCCCAGGATTAACCACTCTCTTATCACACCAGGGCAATTCACTAGTGATGTCAATCCTTGGACAGAGAAACATGCGGCACGGTGGCGCAGTGATAGAGCTGCTGCCAGACAGCGCCAGAGACCCGGGTTCCATCCTGACTATTGGTGCTTGGCTGTATGGAGTTTGTACATTTTCCCTGTAACCTGCGTGGATTTTCTCCAGGTTCTCTGTTTTTCTCCCACTCTCCAAACACGTACAGGTTTGTAGGTTAATTAACTTGGTATAATTGTGAATTGTCCCTAGTTTGTGTAGGATAGTGATAGTGTACGGGGATCGCTGGTCGGAGCAGACTTGGTGGGCCAAAGGGCATGTTTCTGCGTCAAATCTCTAAATTAAACTAAAGAATGATATATGTTCGATCCTCCCTGGCCACTTTCCTCAATAGCTCCTTCAATAGCCAAAGCCCAAAGCTCTGAAATTCCCTTCCGGTAAACATTCATCTCTTTGACTCCCTCCTCTCCTTAAATCTAACTTTTGCTTTGCTCTCCCAATATCTTGCATCTGGCTGCTTGCCAAACTTTCTTTGTTAATCACTTCAGCTGGGTATCTCAGGATATTTTATTACGTTTAAGGTGCTGCATAAGAGCACATTATACCTTATGACAGTTTCTTGGCCTGGCACAAACAGGAGATACAGTCTATCTTTCCTGCAGAAGGCTAAATCTTTCTGAGAAGTCATTTAATTAACGTGATTCGTGTAAAAAATATATATTAAAGATTAAAGGAATAAGGCTCCTTTTAAATGTTTTAATTTTTTTTAAATATCCAAACTTTTGACCCCCCGTTGTCTGTTTTATAGTCATTTGCTGTATTATTCCACCCTGGAGAGTTGTTGGCTGAGAAATTAAATTGTATCATTCTTTTTTTTGCGATTGATTTTGAAAGCAAAATGGTTCACAAAGCACCAGAGGGAAGCAGCAGAGTGCACAGTGAGAACCGACTGAGGTTGATGTGAGAGGTGCATGTGCACCCAGTGTTAATAGAGTGCCCACTCTAGAATGACGTCAGTCCACTCCACTGGAGGTTCCACTTTGTGCAGCTAAATCAGGCTCATGTAATTAACACCCAGCGAGAACCATCCATGGGAAAGGAGGACTCATCTACAGGGGACTTGGAAATGTAGAAAATAGTTGCAAGAGTCGGCCATTCAGCCAGCACCGCCATGCAATATGATCATGGCTGATCATCCAAAATCAGTACCCCATATCCGTTGATTCCGTTAGCCATAAGCGTTATATCTATCTCTCTCTTGAGAACGTCCAGTGAATTGGCCTCCACTGCCTTCTGTGGCAGAGAATACCACAGATTCACAACTCTCTGGGTGAAAAGGTTTTTTCTCATCACAGTCCTAAATGGCCTACCCCTTATTCTTAAACTGTGACCCCTGGTTCTGGACTCCTCCAACATTGAGAACATTTTTCCTGCATCTACAGTAGCCTGCACCTAACCTAATAATTTTTATATGCACTCCGTCTGCATGTTGACACGGATCGGCAATCATACGCAGCTTTGCTGCAATTGAGACTGTTTGCCAACTTTACTTCTGAACTATGGTACGGCAGCAGCAATCCCACTGGGCTTGGTGCTGGGGTAGAGGGTGCAAAGGTGAGAGCTCCTTCTATAAAAGCAAAGGATCCTGGAAGCTACGCTACAAATGGAGATGAGTCAAGACACTGGGATTTTCCATGGAAATTGCCATTTATACTGCCTCCACATCATTTTGGACATAGGTGCTTGATATGTGTAGGAAAGAACTGCTGGTTTAAACTGCAGGTTTAAATTGAAGATAGACACAAAATGCTGGAGTAACTCAGTGGGACAGGCAGCATCTCTGGAGAGGGGTGGAAGTCAGTCAACCCCACGACAGAATGGGGAGGTGTTGTACAGTTTGATAGCCACAGGGAAGATGGATCTCCTGTGGCGCTCTGTGCTGCATCTTGGTGGAACGTGTCTGTTGCTGAAGGTGCTCCTCAGGTTGACCAGTGTGTCATGGAGAGGCTGCGCTGTATTGTCCAGGATGCTCCGCAGTATCAAGAGCACCCTCCCATGAATTCAACTCCACCCCCAGGACAGAGCCAGCCTTCCTGATGAGTTTGTTAATCCTGCACTGGAAACGGCAAGCACTGCAACCAGCATAGTGCAGCTTGCTGCCTTTTTTCATTGCCTTATGTATTTCCAGCCCACTCTGCTTGAAAATGAATCCTATTTTCCTGCTCATTATTAATTTGTCGCCCAGAGCCACAGTTAAATTAAATCAAATCCTCAGCTGTAAGGTACAATTACATGATTTACAAAGTGCATGCTATGGGCACTGCTGGTGCCATTACGAAGAGACCCTTCTGAGAATCTGGGACATTTTTCCATGGATATTAATAAGCACCTTCATTAAGTCGACTAGGCTTCTTCCCATTTCCACCTCATTTATTACCTACCCCTTTGCTTCCCACTTGAAAAGGCAGTGCTTTTTTAAGAATAACAGTCTGATGAGATGAACTCTAAAAATACTCGTCTCCGTAGATAGAAGTGACTATCTCTATCTATTGACATGGTTTTTTTAACGGAGATTTTAGTCCTTGATTTATTATTGATCAAAGTTTTAGTTGGGGGGTGATGACAGTGCTTGCCTGATTTACTGACTCCACAGTGGGCATCACCCCATCTTATGATGTTTTATTAATGCTGCCCGGCTTGAGTTCTCCATGGTTTGAAATATAAACATTGGAGCCTTCAACAAACACAAGTTATATTTAGAAAGGTTCTGAGACGTTTGCCGAGAACGTTATCTTCTGTCTGACTAATTGGGAGAATGTCATCTCTCCCAATTATCCCCGCTGGTAGGTGAATAATCTTCTAAGTTATGGGGGGGGGAGGGGGGGGGGGAGGGGGAGGAGGGGGGGGGTTAATCAGTGGAGGTACAAAAAAAATTGGGAGAATCTAACCTCAGGAGAGGATAATAAACTTTAGGAGAGGATTAGCTAGAGTAAAATTGACAGAAAGATGACCTGATTAAGGTCATAGAATCATACTCATACGGCATGGAAACAGACTGGCAGACTGAAGAAGGGTCTCGATCCAAAACGTCACCCATTCCCTTTCTCCTGAGATAATGCCTGACCCGCCGAGTTACTCCAGCATTTCGTGTCTGCCCTCAATTCCTTGATTTTTGCATATATTTATCTATCCTTCCCTTAAATAGATCAATGATCCAGCCTCCACCACCCTCACAGATGCATTGTTTCAGTGACTCACCAATTTCTGAGAGACGAGAATGTTATTGTCAGTTTAAAATGATGAACCACTTACTTTGCAGTTTTATCCCCTTGTTCTTGGCTCTCCCACTAATGTAGTCAGCAACATATACTTTACCCGTAGATAGATTAGAAGAGGCACACATAATGGCAGCGGGAGAAGATGGATGTAAGGAGTGTAAATCAAAAGAAACTGCAGATGCTGGAAATCCGAAGTAAAAACGGAAAATGAGGGAATTGTTCAACCGGTCAGGTATCATCCGTGGAAAGAGAAACAGAGTTAATGTTTCAGATGCTAAACCCAAGTCCAGAATTGGAAAAGAGAGATTACAAAGTCATTTTAAATCACAGAGAAGGTTTAAGGGGTGGATAGGACAAAGAAACTATTTCTGTAAAGGTGAGGGCAGTTCAAATGGGTTAACGGTTTAATATTTTGTGTTGTGGATTGTAAATAGTAGGACCGTGCGGCCCGTCCTGCAACTCAGGCTGCATTAGTGGAGAGAGAAAACCGAGCTAACATGAGAGATGGATGACTTGCAGCAGAAATGGCCAGTTCTGGTATATTCAGAGAGAGTGAGTTATCCAAAGTGGATAATTCCATATTGAGTAAGAAAGACTGCAATGTTACTGGTTATTGGTTTATTATTGTCACACGTACCAAGAAACAGTGCAAAGAAGTCTTGCATGCTCTCCAGGCAAATCAGACCATACATAAGTACAATCAAACCATACGTGGTAGTGCAAAGAGAAAAATGCCCAGAGTGCAAAATATAATGTTACAGCTACAAAGGAAGTACAGATAAAAAAAGAAGCGTAAGGACTGCAACAAATTGGTTTGGGAGCTTGGGAATATACCCTTAGCATACGAGAGATATCTTCAAGAGTCTGATAACAGAAGGGAAGAAGCTGTTCTTGATTCCAGTGCGATGTGCTTTCAAGCTTTAGTATCTTAGTATATTAGTTGGGTATAAATGCAGGAATAGCAAGATGGATTCAACAGTGGCTGAATGGGAGAAGCCAGAGGGTAATGGTGGATGGCTGTTTATCGGGTTGGAGGCAGGTGACTAGTGGGGTGCCTCAGGGATCTGTGTTGGGTCCTTTGTTGTTTGTCATGTACATCAATGATCTGGATGAAGGGGTGGTAAATTGGATTAGTAAGTATGCAGATGATACCAAGATAGGGGGTGTTGTGGATAATGAAGAGGATTTCCAAAGTCTACAGAGTGATTTAGGCCAGTTGGAAAAATGGGCTGAAAGATGGCAGATGGAGTTTAATGCTGATAAATGTGAGGTGCTACACCTTGGCAGGACAAATCAAAATAGGACGTACATGGTAAACGGTAGGGAATTGAAGAATACAGTTGAACAGAGGGATCTGGGAATAACCGTGCATAGTTCCTTGAAGGTAGAATCTCATATAGATAGGGTGGTAAAGAAAGCTTTTGGTATGCTAGCCTTTATAAATCAGAGCATTGAGTATAGAAGCTGGGATGTAATGTTAAAATTGTACAAGACGTTGGTGAGACCAAATCTGGAGTATGGTGTACAATTTTGGTCGCCCAATTATAGGAAGGATGTCAACAAAATAGAGAGGGTACAGAGGAGATTTACTAGAATGTTGCCTGGGTTTCAACAGCTAAGTTACAGAGATAGGTTGAATAAGTTAGGTCTTTATTCTCTGGAGCGCAGAAGGTTAAGGGGTGACTTGATAGAGGTCTTTAAAATGATGAGAGGGATAGACAGAGTTAATGTGGACAAGCTTTTCCCTTTGAGAATAGGGAAGATTCAAACAAGAGGACATGACTTTAGAATTAAGGGACAGAGGTTTAGGGGTAACATGAGGGGGAACTTCTTTACTCAGAGAGTGGTAGCGGTGTGGAATGAGCTTCCAGTGGAAGTGGTGGCGGCAGGTTCGTTGGTATCATTTAAAAATAAATTGGATAGGCATATGGATGAGAAGGGTATGGAGGGTTATGGTATGAGTGCAGGCAGGTGGGACTAAGGGAAAAAAGTTGTTCGGCACGAACTTGAAGGGCCGAGATGGCCTGTTTCCGTGCTGTAATTGTTATATGGTTATATGGTTATCTACTGTCTACGGGGAGTGAGGAGAATAGCCTGGGATATGGGTGGTCTGTTTTTCTGTTTGATTCCATTATATTCTGGGGGAGGAGGGGATGCGGGGTGGAGGAGAGAAATAGATGGAAGTCAGATCTCCCACCTTCTCACTGATTTATCGAGCCCTGGCCCACCTCTTCTCTGCAAGTTAAATGATGCCTATTTTCCAAGTCTGCTTAGGGGTAGGTCATTGACACAAACCTTAATTCTTTACAGATACTGCTCGACAGCTGAGTATCTCTTATCATGTGATTGGAGCATAATTAGGCCATTCGGCCCATCAAGTATACTCCGCCATTCAATCATAGCTGATCTATCTCTCCCTCCTAACTCCATTCTCCTGCCTTCTCCCCATAACCTCTGACACCCATACTAACCAAGAATCTATCTATCTCTGCCTAAAATATATCCATTGACGGCCTCCAAATCCTTTTATGGCAAAGAATTACACAGATTCACCATCCTCTGAGTAAAGAAATTCCACTTCATCTCCTTCCTAAAAGAACGTCCTTTAATTCTGAGGCTATGGCCTCAAGTCCTAGACTCTCCCACTAGTGGAAACATCCTCTTCACATCCACTATATCCAAGCCTTTCACTATTCTGTACGTTTCAATGAGGCCCCCACTCATTCTTCTAAACTCCAGCGAGTACAGGCCCAGTGCCGTCAGATACTCATCTTATGTTAACCTACTCATTCCTGGGATCTGGGATCCTTCTTGTAATCCTCCTCTGGACCCTCTCCAGAGCCAGCACATCCTCCCTCAGATATGGTGCCCAAAATTGCTCACAATATTCTAAATTCGGCCACACCAGCCTCTCCAGCATTCTCCGTTTTTATTAAAGGATAAACCGACAGATAGGTTGAAACTGGGACTACCACAACTTACACAGATAGGGAAGGAATGGCTCGTTCCTGAGGCTGTACAAACCAGCTTTCAGTGAATTAACTGAACTTTGAAGTAATTTATAAAATGATCCAATGAAAATCGGAAATATAAATAATTTGTGTTTCTCATTTAATGCCGTGACTCATTAAGCAGAATCATCTGGCCATTAAGATATTCAATTAAATATCATTAGCGGCAAATCTTGAAACATGTTCTCGATCCTCTGTCTGGTTTTGAAGTTGGAAATGGAGTAGCGCCATCTAAAGAGGGAATTATTAAAGATTTTGTGGTTGGTTCTCACTACTTTACCTTTTCACCCACCCTTCAGTGTAACTTGCTCAGCTGGGTAATCCTTCCAACTCAACAAGGTTGGGAACCCGTACAGGACTGAACAATTAGGTTCAGGCTCAGAATTCCTCAGATTATCCTTGCACATAAATCAAGTTATGTGAATCTCCAGTTTGAACTTGCCAGTGGCAATTTATGATGAATGTTCCTGAGAATCGCCTCGTTGGGATGTAACTACGGTTGGAAATTAATGGAAAGAATGGATAGAGTGAGGTGCCTGGAACCTTTTTCCTGTAAGTTCTTCTTTTCAAAACATAGAAAATAGGTGCAGGAGGAGGCCATTTGGCCCTTCAAGCCAGCACCGCCATTCGTTGTGATCATGGCTGATCGTCCCCAATATAGAAACATAGAAAACATGCAAAGATTCAAGCTGCATCTTAAGCAAAGGCTGTGAGAAAATACAACTGCAGAAGCTTTAGCATTTTGGTTGCAATAGATTCCCAAAAATGGCGCAAATGAGGTGATAATGAAGAGATACATGGGTGCAAACTAGTAGGACGTCTAGGGTGGGTTAGAGGGGGGGAGAGAGAGAGGGAATGTAGGGGTTAATTTAATGAGAGAAATCAAAATCATACCACTGGGTTGTAAGCTGCCCAAACAAAATATGAGGTGCTGTTCCCCCAATTTTCCTTCCGTGCAGAAGAACCAATGTTCTGTACAATTGTAATGCGATGTCCCGACTTTAATACTCAGTGAATTGGCCAATGAAGGGAAATATTTAATATGCAATCCTCAACACCTGCCCACCTTAGAGCTTAGTTTAGTTTAGAGACGCAGTGTGAAAATGGGCCCTTCGTCCAACCGTGTCCGCTCCGACCAGCGATCATCGGTGCACTAGTTCTCTCCTAAGCGCTCGGGACGATTTTCAGAAGCCAATTAACCTGCAAGCCTCCACGTCATTCGTGTGTGGGAGGAATCCAGAGCACCCAGAGATAACTTACGTGGTCGCAGGGAGAACGTATAAACTCCCTACAGACAGCGCCCATAGTCAGGATCAAACATGGATCTCTGGCGCTGTAAGGCAGCAACTCTACTGCCGTGCCACTGTGATGCACCATATGTGTTTACATTTTTAGTCCAAGACCTGTTGTTCAATAACACTTCCAGGGCCCCTGCCATTAATTGTGGATATCCTAGCATGGTTTAACTTTGCAGAATGCATCACCCCCATTTGTCTATTAAATTCCACCTGCCATTCCTTTGGTCATTTTCCCAGCTGGTCTTGATCCTTTTTTTTTAACTTGAAGCAACCTTGGTCGCTGTTTTGATGTCCTCTGCAAACCTCCTATTCATGCAACCTAAATTATCATCCAAATCATTAATATGGTCATGGTACAATGAAAATCAAATTTCTGCCCAAGCTGGATTTTGCTGCCCTATTCACTTATTGTTTTCTATCCCCTCGTGTACTCATGGATGGACACGGTGGTTCAGTCCGGCAGTGTCTTGAACACAATTCTCATTATCGTGTATTCATATTCTTCCATTGCCTTGCTCCTCTCTAGCTCTGTAACCTCCTCCTGTGCTACACAATCTCTGTGAATGTGATTAATTATACCTATATTAGTGGTAATTAAACAATAGAGACTGTTTATGGCCCAAGTAAACAGAAATTGACCCGATATGCCATCCTAGTATGCAGTGGAAAAGTGAGGAGGGTTATATGACTGTACAACCTGCAAGCAAAATGAGCCAGGAGAGGCCTGTTGTGTACTTGCTGAATTAACCTTCCCTTTCCTTCTCCGAAGAGGATCCAGACCGAAAATGACGTCTATCCATTCCCTCGAAAGTTGCTGCCTGACCAGGGAGTTACTCCAGCACTTTGTGTTTTGCTGAAGATTCCAGAGTCTGCAGTTCCTTGTGTTTCATTTCCTTCTCTTGACCCTTGATGGCTTTGGGTTATCCACGAGTGTGAAGCTTCAGGGTGGATGACAGTTGGTCGCACTCTCGGGACATGTAATATTGCAACATTTGAAATGCCGGTCCTGAATTCCCATCACGGTGCATGATAAGAATAAACTCTACCAGACAACCGTTGGGGTGGCACGGTGGCGCAGCGGTAGAATTGCTGCTTTACAGTGCCAGACACCCGAGTCCTGGGTTCGATCCTGACTACGGGTGCTTTCTGTATAGAGTTCGTACGTTCTACCTGTGACCTGCGTGGGTTTTCTCCGAGATCTTCGGTTTCCTCCCACACTCCAAAGGCGTACAGGTTTGTAGGTTAATTGGCTTGGTATAAAATGTAAAATTGTCCCGAGATGGATGGTGTTGATGTATGTGGATCGCTGGTCGGTGCGAACTCGGTGGGCAGAAGTGCCTGTTTCTGTACCTCTACACTAAACTAAACCTAGTGGCATTGTTATATCACATACCTTTCAAAGGTTGGCTGCATGTAGATGATGCATGAAGGCACTGGGCAAGTGCAGGGGCATCCATCGATATGCATCTGATCCACAATATTCACAGGGCATGCATGGCCTGTGGACAGCACAGCCACTCCTAGACATTCAGGTCTTTGTTATGAATGTGAGGCCTGGTTAGATAACCTTGGGCAAGCTGCCCACACATGTCAAGGAGTCCAGCATAGGGGACAAACTTCAGGAAGGTTAGCTTTGCATTCAGAAATGACTGTGGCGCTCCTCCAGGCGAGGCCTTTAGTTTTCAGTTTTAGTTTTGGAGATACAACATGGAAACAGGCCCTTTGGCCCACCCAGCCCACATCCACCATTGATCGCCCATTCACACTAGTTTCATGTTATCCCACTTTCTCATCTAATCCCTACACGCCAGGAACAATTTACAGAGGCCGATTAACGTACAAACCGATACCTCTTGGGGATGTGGGAGGTAACTGGAGCACCCGGATTAAATCCACCCTGAGGTCACGGGGAGAAGTTATCACAATCAATCACAATCACAATAATACTTTATTACCCAAGTATGTTTTGCTAAGTCAGTCATACAAATAAATAGGAATGGAACATACAAAATCCATTTTAACATAAACATCCACCAAAGTGACTCCTCCACATTCCTCACTGTGATGGAAGGTGAAAAAAAGTTCAAATCTCTTCCCTTCTATGCTCTGCTGTGGTCGGGGGCCTCGAGTCTCCTGTTAATGGGACGATCTTAACTCCCGTAGCCGGCGGTCGGGCTCTCCGCATCGGTGCGATCAGCTCCTGCATCGGGGGGGATGTCAGCTCCCCTGCGCCGGCGATCGGACCCCGCGTCGGTGCTGGTCGAGCCTCTGCATCGGTGGAGCTCCCGACTCGGCCTCTGCGGAGACTGCGAGCCCTTGATGGTAAGTCCGCAGGTCGCGGTTGGAGCTATCCCAAGCAAGCAATCGGCTCCGATGTTAAGTCCACGCCCTGCGGTGAGGCACAAAGTCAGTCCGAGGAGGCTTCCATCTATTCTATTAATTTTGCAATAGCTTGTGTCCTCACTAACAACATGCATGGGTCCCTGCGTACAATGTCTTTTGTATGTGCTGAAGATTTCATTGGATGAGGTGTTAAATTAATACTCTTTGTGCATTTCCCCTGCTAGTGAATTTCCAATACCTGGTAACGCCGCACTGCTTCGGAGAAAATCTTTCAGCTTTCTAATCAACCCCAGAGGGAGTCTAATAAAATTGAATGTGGGGTTTTGGGAAATGGTAAAGAAGTATTTTTGTTTGGCCAATTTTCAAACTAGGCTGGTCTTCAATTGCATTAACAAGATTTTATTTTAATAAGTCTCTGGGACTGAAAGTAGGTCATCGTCATGATATTGTGGAATAATGTAGGGATTCACAAAAGGCTTTGGGTTAGGTTGTCATTCTGTGGATTAGTTTAGAGAAGCAATGTGGAAACAGGCCCTTTGGCCGACCGAGTCCTCGGCAACCAATGATCACCCATACACAAATTCTATAGTACACACACCAGGGACAATTTACAGAAGCCAGTTAACTTACAAATGTGGACGTCTTTGGAATGTGAGAGGAAACCGGAGCACCCCAGAGAAAACCCACACAGTCGCAGGGAGAATGTACAGACTGTGTACAGACAGCTGCCGTTGTCAGGATCGAACCTTTATCTCCGCTGCTGTAAGGCAACAAATCTACCGCTACTGTGCCACCCGGTGTTTTCTTAGGGTGTCATGTGGGCAGTGGGACAAATATCCCTCTGGCGCTCACTGGTCTCATCGCTGGAGATTCAAGGTAGGAAACTACTGAGAACCTGGAAACTGTAGAATACAGCACACGGTGATTAAGAATTAGTTTAACGATATATGTGCCTTGCTCAGCATTACATGCAAATTTATCCTGACCATGACCCCGACCTCGAACCTGACCTTCAAGGTCAAACTCCATTTAACATTTCTCATCCCACATACCCAGCTAATCAAGATCCTGCTGCAATTCTTGATAATCTTCTTCCCTGACTATGATACCAGCTATTTTAGTGTCCTTGGGATTTGAGAGGAGACTGCGTGGGTGGGGGGTAGGGGTCAGGGGGGTTGTGGGGGAAACCAATGCAGTCACAGAGTGAATTCCACACAGCAACCGAATTGAGGGGTGGCAAGTACCGTGTATCTTTGATTAGTACGGGTGTCAGAGGTTATGGGGAGAAGGCAAGAGAATGGGGTAAGGAGGGGGGGATAGATTAGCCATGATTGAATGGTGGAGTAGACTTGATGGCCTAATTCTACTCCTATTCCTTATGACCTAATGTCCCCATCTGACATTGTCAGAACTCTTTGCACGTCATTCAAATAGTTCTGTCCCTTTCTGAGATCCATTTTTGCCACTTCCCTTCTTCTAGATCATTGTAACTACTGATTTCACCTTGATTGTAAGTGTTTCCTTGCCACATAAGCTTAACTAATTGTCCTTTAACAACACTGCAACTAAGTTGGCTCTGAAGTGATCTGAGATACAGGTATCTTCAGACTTGCATCTGTTCATGTAGCAAGTGGCTTTCAATAATTACTTCTGTGGATAGATCTTGATTAAGGCTGTGTACTCTAATTGGAACAGTCAGTGCACAGTTACGCCATAGTGGTTGGCTCATTTTAAGCATAAATAAAAATGTTGTGGGACTTAACACCTATGTCTGCGGTGGGGCTGCCGGTGGGCATAGGGGTGGTGCCTTTGTGAGATGTGAACACTTCCTATTTTCCTCCATAACAGCTCACTGTGTTACTTACTGGTTCCCTGCCTTTCAGACCTAAGAGGTTCTGCTTGGAACACAGTGCTGGAGTAACTTTGTGGGTCGGGCAGCATCTCTGGAAGATATTGATAGGTGAGGTTTCGGGTCAGGACCCATCAGGTCATGTTGGTCCCTGGGCATTGGATTGGAGCTACTGAGCTGATGGTTGTGATATGTATCATATATGAGAAGAGTTAGCTTCACACCTTGGAATAGGCCAAATGTTTCTGGCATCTGTTCTATTGCCCAGCCAATACTTGGAAATGGGTATCCTCGAATACATTTCAGTTCTCTGCGAGAGAAAAATATTTTCATAACTGGTTTTCAAGTTTAATTTGCATTAATTGAGTTTATCGTCACATTACCAAGGTACAGTGAAAAGCACTATTTTGTTGCATGCTAACCAGTTGGCAGAAAGGCTATACATGATTACAATCAAGCCATCCACAGTGTTCAGATACAGTATAACAGAATAACGTTTGGTGTAAGGTAAAGTCCAGTAAAGCCTCATTAGACATAGCCCAAGGGTCTCCAATGAGCTAGATGGTAGCTCACTCATTATTGGTTTAAGGATCTTGTCTTGTTGTGAATGGCAACATAATTCTGTTGCGCTGGAGAACAGTTTTACATTCCACACTGATTTCAAAATAATTGTGTACATGATTACCATCTCTATGTTATTTGACATATTGATTGGCTTAACAGAAACAGATTAACACTCTACCAAAATAAGATGTGAAAATATTGCCTGCATACTAATTAATGTTCACTCAATCTAACTTGAAATGAATAACGTTTTGGTGAAAAAATTACTCTGCTCCTTACCATATTAAGGTACTTCAGGTGAAAATTATTAATCAGTAAATCTAGTGTGGAAGAACTTTGGCTATTAATGGTAGATTCATTGTGTTGATGTGATGACAAAAGAGTTTTGAGGAGATTTGAAGAGCATTAAAAGACCCAAGAACATAACCTAAGGAGGAAGAACATATGCTTGGATTTTATTTAAGAATATTTGATAAATGAAAGCAGGTTTATGTTTGCCCAAGTGCTGAGTTGTGTTGCCAATCTAAAAAGTCGTGCAGTATGTATCGCAGTCTTGGCATGGTAAACATATATCATAATCATGCATTTAATGCGATGAAACAGAAGCGGGAGTTCATGGATTTATCGAATAGCGCGGCACAGTAGATAACAATCTCCCTGAGGTGCCAGTTTTATGACTGAACTATCCTATTATCAAAAAGGAAAGAACTACAGATGCTGGGGAATCTGGAATAGAAACAGAAGTTGCAGGATTTACTCAGTTTGTCAGACAGCATGTGTGGTGAGAGAATCAAATTTGATGTTTCAGGTCAAGGAGCTTTCATCAGTACCAGAAAAGTTGGAAGCATGTTGTAGATTGTAGAGAAGAGGGAGGGGCGGAACAAAACATAGGAAACACCTGTGGCAGAGTGGAGGCCTAGAGCGGCTGAGTGATATAAATGGTAATGGTGAGAGAGTGTAGAGTTGGTAATTGCAATTTATCTATCTGGAGGAGATATCAATAGGATGTGACTAGAGAGAGAGAGAGAGAGACAAGAATACAATGGTGAAACTGTAGAAACGAAACACTGCAATCACTGGAAATAGTCATTGAGACATTCAGCACAGAGCAGGCATCAGCCCACCATGTCCATGCCGATCTTCAAGAACTACTCACGCTAATTAGCCACAGCTTTTCCAGTGCTTTTGTTTTATTCACAAAACAATGCTGATATGTACGACCAATAAACGTTACTCGCTGGATTTAGAAGATTGAGGGGGAATCTTATAGAAACGTACAAAATTCTTAAGGGGTTGGACAAGCTAGATGATGGAAGATTGTTATATATATAACATATAATATAACAATTACAGCATGGAAACAGGCCATCTCGGCCCTTCAAGTCCGTGCCGAACAACTTTTTTCCCTTAGTCCCACCTGCCTGCACTCATACCATAACCCTCCATACCCTTCTCATCCATATGCCTATCCAACATTGTTCCCGATGTTGGGGGAGTCCAGAACAAGGGGTCACAGTCTAAGGATAAGGGGGAATTCCTTTAGGACCAAGATGAGGAAAACATTCTTTACACAGAGAGTGTTGAGTCTCTGGAATTCTCTGCCACAGAAGGTAGTTGAGGCCAGTTCATTGGCTATATTTAAGAGGGCGTTAGATGTGGCACTTGTGGCTAAAGGGATCAGGGGGTATGGAGAGAAGGCAGGTACGGGATACTGAGTAGGATGATCAGCCATGATCACATTGAATGGCGCTGCAGGCTCGAAGGGCCGAATGGCCTACTCCTGCACCTATTTTTCTATGTTTTCTATGTTTCTACGTGTTATATAGCGACGTTTAACTCTTTAGAGAGGTTGACATGCTGTGTCGATCGTCACAAAAGAATCATCTAGAACCTTTTCAAATGTTGTGAGCATGTCTACGTCGTTGGAAACATACTCTGGGAAAGAAAACGTTTTTCTCTGATCCACTCTAACCTTTTTGCTCTTCACCTTAAACATATGCCTCAAAATGTTAAAGTTACCATCATGTAAAAAAACGTTTCACGCTATTTACTGAATCTCTGCCTCTTGGAACTTTGTGCACCTTTATCGCTTTTCTCCAACAGTTACCAAGAAAAAGAGCCTCTCCAATTTATCCTCAACCCTCCTCTCCAGCGCAATGATCGCTGTGTTTCAGCTGGGGTCCAACCAAAGTTTCAAGTTTGCACAGGGACCTCCCCACTCCCATATACTATGTTCTGTGCATTGAAGTTCAGTGTCCCTGTGACTTCTTCATCACCTTATATCTACTGGTGCTGCTGTCTTCAGGGAATCAAGATCTTGTATGCCAAAGTCCTTCACTTTCCCAGTACTCTTCACAATTAATGCTCACACAGCACCAGCATTTTCTTCGTTATTTTTGTCTTTATCTCCATTTTAAACCTCGTCCAGACAGATTGGCAGCAATAAACAAACCTTCACCACTCTCTCAGCCAGTACCCCCACTAGGATTTGATCATTGAGTCTCTGTTAGTGTCTACTCAATCACATATATTCTCTCCCTCCTGCTCTATAACTTAAAAGCTGTTTTATTTCAAATCTCTCCCAGTTCTGACGAGAGATCATCAACTGAAAATGTTCACAAGCTGAAACTGTTCTAATCTCTACAACTGCGACCTGACCGGCTAAATGTTTTCAATATCTTTTATTGTCAACTAATTCACCTCACTTCCCCTGTTCTTTTCTCAGTCCTGTACATTATTTCACCCTTTAAGCTTTTATCCAATTTGCTTTGGAAAATGACTGTCCCCATTGTCCTTTCAGACAGTGAATTTGTCTGAATATCGCAA
The DNA here is from genome assembly GCA_963514005.1 of Raja brachyura. Next base: position 17,908,875 of record OY740801.1, on the reverse strand, counting down.
AATGCCATTGCGAAAATCTATGTGTGATGGTTTTCTCTGTCTGTTTCTTGTTGAGTCTTCACCTATGTTGACCTCGAGTTCATTCTGCAGCCAGTAATTATGTGCCAGGTCCAAATGGACTATGAACCACAGCTATGTTGAGAATATAATTCCTGGTAATGGGGTTATTTAGTTTATTGAGGCTAGCAGTTGCATTACTTTTCAATGTTCACCTATGCATCTTGAATTCACCTGGTTTGAAACTGGAGCTGGGGGGACTGAGCGCCCTGCTCAATCTCCGTTCCTCCCCATCTTCCTGGCCTAAGGTCACATTTCCATGTTATCCCGCTTCGTCTCCAGCTCTCCCTCTATGCCACTAGTTTTGTTGATGTTCAACCTCTTATCTCTCATCAAGGGGGGCCTCCCACTTCACTCTTCCTGAGTCAGCCATCTTTCAGTTGCTAGTACTTCGTCATAAGACTATGGGGTCCAGTTCCGCTCCAGAAACCTTCGCACATAATTCTGGGCTGACTTTTCAAAATGCAGGCACCACCACATTGTCATTGCACGTCTCATGGGAATTTTAGCTGAAGATCCACCCACTGCAGAGGCACAGTCGCACAGCGGCAGAGACGCTGCGTAACAGCATCAGAGAAGTGGGTTTGATACTGACTACGAGGGATATGTGTACAGAGTTTTATACGTTCTCCCTATGACCACGTGGTTTTTTTCTCCGGGTGCTCTGGTTTCCTTCCACACTCCAAAGACGTGCAGGTTTGTAGGTTGATTGGCTCCTGTAAGTTGTCCCAAGTGTGCAGGATGGAACTAGAGTATGGGTGATTGCTGGTCGGTAAACTATGAATACAAGAATGCTAATGGCAATTCTTTGAAAAGAACAGGTGAGTTGTTGTTCATTGTTATGGACTGTGTTGGTGCTGACACTGATAGAGTTATAGAGTTGAACTGCAGAGAAACAAGCCCTTTGGCTGTCCTTGTCCTTGCCAAGTTTTTTGTCCATCTACACCAATTCCTTCTTTGCATGAAACATAAACAGTATGCATGTTTATGATAGATGCAACAATAAATATAATATTACAAACAGCAAAGTGTTGCAAAGGTTGTAGTGCAATCTGAAGTAGTGCAAAAGAAACAATAAAGGAAAGTGAATGGTCAAGGTGACATGTATCCTTGATGATACTTCATGCCTTCCAAGTGCAAAACTCCATGAGATGGACTGGATGGAAGGAAAGATGAACTGGGCTGTATGTTCACCATTTTCTGCATGTTTGGGCAGTCAAGAAGGGAGCAGATGTCACATCAGGCTGAGATGCACCACATCAGAATATTTCTACATTGCATCTGTAGAAGTTTGCGGGGGGCGATCCTGTGGACATGCCAAATCTTCTCTGGAAGCCTTGCTATCTTTCATTTCATTTAAAGCCTATGTTTTCAACAACAGGTTAACGTTCCCATCAGTACTGCTTTCTCCAAACTGAGGTATGTTGGCTTCACCACTTGCATCTTAGTCTCCAATAATTCTCTTATCTTTGGGCTCGCCTTCCTTCCTCCCCGCTCATTATATCCCATTTCTGTTGCCTGTGCATTGCACACCACTGAAGGTGTGACTGAAAATCCTTGCAACAATGCAACGCTCCCAAGGTCCCGAAACTTTGTATTTTTGATCTTTCTATCACCCCCCCTTCCTTCCCTTTCATTGACAACCCCTCCACTCGCTATCTATTTTTGCCTATTCCCCACACACACAGCATCTGCTGCTGTTTAATTTCATCTGTAACGGAGATCACGAGGGACAATTCCTAGCTTTGAAGATTGTTGGAGATAAACATCGTAGTTGGAATCCTAAAGGACCTTCTAAATATACAAGACGCTGCTGAATCTCCAGAAGGAGTCTTCAGTGTGTTGAAAAAATGTTGGAAGTTTCAGAAAGGAACTATTTGGAAATTAAATGACCCATTTTCAAAGGAGGTCTGATTTTTTTATGGTTAGTACAGTTCTAAGAAATAAAATACCCAAAATAATTCATTTATTTCAGTTTAAAGTCCACCAATATTGGAATGGAATGGAAACTTTATTGTCACATGTGACGAGGCACAGTGAGATTCTTTGCGTGCATGCCCAATGTATACAAATAGTGGCCATCTTCGGAGCTGACAAAGTTACAAAGCACGCCGGCTCCTCCTTTTGTTCTCCCCCCCCCCAACCCCCCTAACCACAGCAGTTCCTCCCACAATTGGTCTCCATTGTCCTTTGTTCTCCCCTCACCCCCCCACGCCGGTCTCCTTCATTGTTTCCTGCAATGGATATTTCCTCCACAAATGTTACACACATTTGAATATGTTTTTACTCACCCTATTCTAACATATGGATGAAGCCAACCCAATCGTTACTCCTGTGCCCAGTATAACACAGGTATAACACAGGTGCTCATCATAAAATGGTGAGTGGTGCTTTCCTTAGCCACTGGACCTTATTTGCTATTTTGGGTGACCGTTGAGGGCAGGACAGAACGTAGAAAACTGAGCCAGCAACTGTCTACATGGAACAATCGAGAAAATTGAAAGTTAACACAATAGACACAAAATGGCGGAGTATCTCAGCGGGTTAGGCAACATCTCTGGAGAGAAGGAATAGATGACGCCTCGGGTTGAGACCTTTCATAAGACTTCTTCAAGGTTAAAGATTCCTGACCCAGAAAGATGCGAAGCTCGTAATGTTCAAGGCAGGCAAGTTGGATAAACTCTTATTTTGGGTGCTATCTGTGTGGAATCTGCACATTCTCCCCTTGACTGGGTAGATTTCCTCCGGGTGCCCTGATTTCTTCCCACTACAGAAAGACACGAGGGTTGTTAGGTTAATTATCTGCTGTAAATTACTCCTGGAATAGGTTAATAATGGAATTTGGGAGAGATGAAGAGAATATGCAAAGAATAAAAACAGGATTATTGTAGGATTAGTATAAGAGTGTGAGCAATCGTCATTGTGGAGTCGATGGGCTGAAGGACCTGATTCAATGCGGTATCTTTTTATGCATCCATGAGATTTCAATGTAAGGATTCATGTAGGGAGGATAATTAATCATGTTCATTCTAAAAATCAAATCGTATTTCTCAAGGCAAAATGTCGTGATATCCAATTAACAGCTTGTTAAAGTAAAATCAGAAACCAATCACACTTTAACTTAACTGGTCATAAGATTTTAGCATTTTATTGGGAGCTTTATTTAATTGATCCATGTCAAGGTGTTTAGTTTAGTTTAGTTGAGAGATACGGCCCTTCGGCCCACCAGGTCCGCGCCGGCCAACGATCCCCGCACTATCCTACACACACTCGGGACAATTTTTCCATTCACCAAGCCAATTAACCTAACCCTGTACGTCTTTGGAGTGTGGGAGGAAACCGAAGATCTGGGAGAAATCCCACGCAGGCAAACAGACAGCAGCCGTGGTGAGGATCGAACTCTGGTCTCCAGTGCTGCAAACACTATAAGTGCAGCAACCCTACCGCTGTGCCACTGTGTTGGTGTTGTGACTGATGAGCATCAGGATATTAAAGGGCATTAACTGCTCTTTTACACACAAAGAACTTGCACTTTGTGCCTTTTCTTGTAAAAGTACACCGTGTCCTTACATTAAAAGTACTTTGTGTCATCTTTTTGTAAAAGCACTTTGTGTCTTTTTTTGTAAACCAGCATCTGCATAATCTTTAATAAACATGGTTCCCCCTGCTGTCACACATGGAGACCCGCATTTGCTATGTGTCCTAAGTTCTGCTCTCGCTACCCCTCCCTCTACATGAAACATGGGCGGAGCTCCCCTGTTCCTCATCTTTCACCGTACCAGCCTCCGTACCCAACACACCATCCTCCAACATTTCCGTTACCTCCTACGTGATCCCACCACCAGTCACATCTTTCCATCTCCATCCCTTTCTGCCTTCCGCAGGGACCGCTCACTCCACAAATCCCTCATTCATCCCTTCCCACCCAAACTACCCGCCCCCCAGGTACTTTCCTCAAGAGATGTAACACCTGTCCCTATACTTCCTCCCTCACATCCATCCAGAGACCCCGACAGCCCTTCCAGATGGGACAAAGGTTCACATGCACCTCCTCCAACCACATCAACTGCACCCTGTTTTGCCCACTGTGGCCTCATGTAAATCAGTGAGACAATGCGTAGAGTTGCCGACCGTTTCGCTGAGTCCACCAAGTCACACGAGATCTCACAGTTGCTAATTATTTTATGTCGCCTTCCCGTTGCCATACTGACCTTCCTGCACTGGACCTCCTCCACTGCCGAAGTGAGGCCTCACACAAACAGGAGGAAAAGCACCTCATCTTCCGTTTGGGTAATTTGCAACTCAATCCTACGAACACTGTTCTCTAATTGTAGGTAACTTCTAACTACGCTATGAAGAAACTGCAGACCAAATTTAGACACAAAAATCTAGAGTCAAACAGGCACAACAGAGGATGTACTTCCTGCGGCAGCTGAGGAAGCAAAATCTGCCACAGGCAATGATGGTCCAATTCTATACGGCCATCGTAGAGTCTGTCCTCACCTTCTCCATCATGGTCTGGTTTGGCTCAGCCACCATGCACGACACCTGGAGGTTGCAGCGAATCGCCCAATGAGCAGAGAAGGTTGGTGGCTGCAACCTTCCCTCCATTGATGAACTGTACACTGCAAGGGACAGGATGCAAACGGGTAAGATCTGATCCCCTCACCCTGGTCACAAACTCTTTGAATCACTTCCCTCTTGAAGGCGACTCCGGACTGTGAAAGCTGTCACAGCCAGACATAAAAACAGTTTTTTTTTCTCGAGTTGTAGCTCTACTCAATAACCAAAAATCTGTAGCCTCCTTTTGCTCTTCACATGTTTAATCGATAATGTTTTATTATTAATGTTTAATATTTTATGTGTCATTCTTAATTGTCACTATGTCATGTTGTCACTTGCGAGCAGAGCACCAAGGCAAATTCCTTGTATGTGTATATACCTGGCCAATAAATTTATTCATTCACAAAATGCTGGAGTCTGAAGAAGGGTCTCGACCCGAAACGTCACACAGTCCTTCTCTCCAGACATGCTGCCTGTCCTGCTGAGTTACTCCACCATTTTGTGTCTATCTTTCATTTGTTTTCAATCCTGTTCTCCTGCCTTCTCCCCATAACCCTAACACCCTTACTAATCAAGAATCCTGAAAGGATAGAAGAATGCGAATTGTGATGCCCGAGCAAGGAATATAGATGGAAGGGGAGAAATCTGCACACATCCAGGGCACAGGGAAGAGAGATGTGGAGAGGGGGGCAAGGTGTGGGGGGAAAGAGGGGGGAAGAAAGTGGGGAGAGGGGGTTAATTGTAGGCTAGTTTCCTAAAATTGGAGAATTCAATGTTCATACCATTCGGTTGTAAACTATCTAAATGGAATATGAGGTGGTGTTCCTCCAGTTTGCTTATGGACGCACTCTTGCAATGGAGGAGGTCCAGGACAGAAAGGTCAGTGTGGGAATGAGAAGAAGAGTTTAAATGGTTAGCAACTGGGAGATCCAGTAAGGCAGACCGAGCACAAGTGTTGGGAGGAAAACAAATATATCTGAGAAAACTCACGTGGTCAATGGAAGAATGAATCCAGGTCTCTGTGCTGCAAACTTGATTAATGGTAAATCAAGGTCTTAATTACAGAATGGAACTCAGAAAGACTTAATTAGGCCACTTTTATGACTCCCGAAGGCAGGTACCTCAGAGTCGTGTAACATAATCAAAAAAACAGGTTCAAGTTTAAGAAAATAGTCTTTAATTTTGTTAAAAGAAGACAAAACCCGAACCTGATTTAAACAACACAGTCAGGGACAAGAATCGCCTAACAAATAAATATAATAGTGCTCCATCCAGCCTCGCAATGGACCGTCGAACTGGAGACTCTAATCCTGCCTAAATATAGATAACCCTGCAACAAAATACACAAAAGCCCTCAGGTCAGCCCTTATCCATCCCAATACAACATTAATTGACAAATATAGGAAACAATATACAAAGTGCTATGCCATGCGGCCAGGCCTCCTGCAGCTCAGACCGGCAGCTTGTTCACTTGTCAGGGATCGGCGAAGAAGAGAGAGAATTCTGGGAACTTCTGCTATTTTAGCTTCCGATGAGTCACCTGTCATCTGACGCAGCTTGGCCAATCGGGTACAGGAGCTCTTAACCCCTTGATTCCTGACTCCCAGCCACGGGGCCTGCACTCAGGAGAGAAACAGAAATGGTAAGTACATAGCATTCACTGGGGGGGAAGCGCCTAACAACCACAAACAGAATGAGATGATTATTCATGGTCTAAATTTGTTATCAGTGGGTCCAAATTTATGTTACAATGGGTGCACACATAATCAATTAAAATCCTGTTTGGCTTTGTCCATGATTTCCTGTTACTGCATTAGTCAACATCCTTATTTGCAAATTATTAACCCTCACTATTGTTTACCCTACAACAGTGCTCTCTGAACCAAGATTGGCAAGCTGGATTCATTTGAAGGGTTTCGGCCCGAAACGTTGCCTATCTTCTTTGCTTCATAGATGCTGCTGCACCCGCTTCTTTACTCCAGCATTTTGTATACCCTTCATTTCACCTATCATGGACCTATCCATATTCTCCAGAGATGCCTGACCCGTTGAATTACTCCTGCACTTTGTGAATTTTTTTTGTAAACCAGCATCTGCAGTTCCTCTTTTCTACTGTGTGCTGCTCCTGGTCAGAGCTGCCAGGAGGCAAGAGTGGGAAGAGAATGTCCTTTATGAGTAGAAATATAGAAACATAGAATATAGGGGCAGGAGTAGGCCATTCTGCCCTTCGAGCCGGCACCGCCATTAAATATGATCATGGCTGATCATCCAGAATCAGTACCCGATTCCGGCTTTCTCCCCATATCCCTTGATTCCATTAGCCCTAAGAGTTATATTCAACTCTCTCTTGAATAATGGCTCTTGCATACGAGGAACCAATTGTAATTGTGGTGTAGTGGAATTGCGGTGGTAGTGTGGTGCGGTCAGAGGGTGAGTCTGACCTGTCAGTTGTACTTTCCACAACCAACAAGCTAGGGAACTGCATTTGTATGTCAACACCACAAAGCCACTGTCTTCAGATGCAGAACACAAGTTGTGCAATAGTATGCTTTGATTAATCCGTTCTGCCCATGCTGCCAATTAGGTGCCTCCTGGTTAAACTTACAATAATTTGTAATTGTGGTGCAGTAGAGTTGGGTTTAACGATTGCTTTCATTGATTTTACTTGCAGACGGCGGGCATCGATCCAAACAATAATAATGAGCAAGTCCATTACCACTGCGCCCAAATCAACCAAACATCTGTCTTACCCTTACAACCCTTGCTGCTTTAAATGACAGAGATTAATCGTAAGCTGTTTTAAAGAGAAAAGTGAGCATGTTCTCGCTATAATTGGAGGTAAACCTTAATTCTAAGGTATCAGCCGGGCATCCATGCCTGAAGGTTGTGGGCACATGCGTCTCATGGTAACCTGGCTGACTGTCTAGTGGAATGCTGAAGTTCAATAACAACAGTGGATGTGTCTCCCAGCGTACGCACCATGATAAGGAGGAGACTGTGGGCTAGGTTATTTCATTTGCTTTTTCACGGACTTGTTTTAAAAGCCTGCCAACCTGGTTGTCTTCCATCTCCACGTCAGTTCCACTGCGCAGTTACAATATGCTAGATGCAATGCACTGTAGTTCGGTCACCTTCATCCATCTAATCTTCACGCTGAGGGAACAGAGCCATTTCATGCTCTGCATCGCATCTAGTGCAAGTGAAATGAAGAAGAGGCCGTATCTTGTCAGGCCAGGGCAATTGTGTGAAAACTGAATAGGACCTGCTACCTTGTTGCCTTTCATGAGCTCTGCTTTCCTGACTGGTTTGCAAACAATGTGCTACTGGGCAAAATGCAGCACAGGGAATACAGCCACTTCAGTTCATGCACATCATGAACAATAAACTCAGATAATCTGCTTTTGTGACATTGGGTCATACAAGCAAAGAGAGATAATAAAACGGCAATGCGCACTTCCACCCATTGTGTCCGCACTGACCATCGACCACTCATGACACTAATCATTCTTTAAATCCCATTTTATTCCCTCACGTTCTCATTAACTCCACGTAGATTCTTTATATTTATTTTTATTTTTTATTTATTAGAAGCAGTGTACAAAAACGTAAACAGGGGCATATGACATAAAACAATTATTGTACAGCTTCGGTTTTAGTTTTTAGCTAAAGATGAAAGAAATGAAGAGAGAGAAAGCAAGAGAGAAAAAAAGTGGATGTGCAAGAATAGAACCCCATGACTGCCGAATTGGTGTCGCCACAGAGTAAGTAAGTAAAATAAATAAGAAAGATGTAGAGAAATAAAAAGATAAAAACAGAAAGAAAAACAAAAGGTGATGATATACCTGTTTTGTATCCCTTCCCCACCCATCACCCAAACCATAATTAAATTTAACTCAGAAATTGTGTTGCACCATACTATTCTTGTAATAAAGCAATGAATGGTGACCATGTCTTTGAAAAGTGCTCTGGTTTTTCTGCTAAGACAAGTCTAATATTTTCAAGATGTAGCGTCTCAGACATGTTTGTAATACACATTTTGAGAGTAGGGGCAGATGTATTTTTCCAAAATTTGATTAAACATTTTCTTGCCATTATCAGACCATAGTTGAGGAAATGTCTTTGAAATATTGATAGCTCAGAGCAGGCTTCTGACGTTCTGGAATAATCAGTTCCGTGTCAGGGTCCAGTTTTGTTATTAATGTTTTTAAGAAAATTTCAAAAATTCCTCTCCAAAAGTTATGTAATCGTATGCAAGAGGCAAAGGGATGTGTTATAGTTGTTTCTTGAAGGAGACATTTGTCGCTAATAGGAGATACATTTGGAAATATCTTATTCAGTTTAGACTTTGAAAAGTAGAGTCTATGCAGTATTTTATATCGAATTAACGTATGTCTAACATTAATCGAACAATTGTGTATATATAAAAGTTTTCTTCCCATCTGTCTTTTAGAATTTTTAGGCCTAGTTCCTCTTCCCAGTCTCTTCTAATTGCTTCTGACGATGGGATTTCTATATTTAGAAGGGTGTTATACAAGTATGATGTTAACTTGTTTGACTCTGAATTTCTATTCATACATTCGTCTAGTATATCTGGCAGCAGAGTTTGGTAGTCATGGGTATATGTTTTCAGATAATCTCGAATTTGAAGATAACTGAAATATTGATTAACTTTCAGGTGATATTTCAACTGTAATTCCTGAAATGAGAGAAGAGTTCCCATCTCGTAGAGATCTCCAAGTTTTTTCATTCCTAGTCTTTCCCAATAAGTAAACGTTTCATCTATAATAGATGGCTTGAACAAAAGGTTATTGGCGATTGGTGAAAGAAGAGATAAATTTCTTAGTTTAAAAGTTGATTTTACTTGCCCCAGATTCGTAGGGTGCTGTGAATAATCGGATTTTTATCATATAGTGTGTTCTTCAAATTTGTTGGGGAGAGAAGAATTGCACCTATAATGAAAGGCGAACAATCCTCTTTCTCCATTATTAATGAGTCTACCTGTTGGCATGAGTTATCAAGCCAATAAATTACATTTTTTATATTTGTTGCCCAATAATAGTATAAGAAGTTTGGGAAAACCAGTCCACCCATTTCATCGTGTTTACATAGGTGCCGTTTATGAATTCTATGTGTTTTATAATCTCGGATAAAGTTTGTAATCAGAGAATCGAGATTTTTGAAAAAAATTTTAGGAAGGTATATAGATTGAAAGATACAGAATTTGTGGGAGGAAAATCATCTTTATAGCATTTATTCTGCCTATTAGAGACAATGGGAGTGTTTTCCAAAATTTAATAAGAGCGTTTAATTTAGTAACTAAAGGCGGGAAGTTTGCATTGAATAGAGAGGTGTATTTTCTGGTTACCTGAACATCCAGGTATTTAAATATTTCCGTAGCAATTCTGAAAGGGAATTTTAAAAGGCGTGTCGACTCTTCAGGTTTTATTGCCATAATTTCACTTTTGTAACTCCCCTCAGATTCTATCACCCATCTACAAATGAGAGGCAATGTACAGTAGCTAACTAACCTACCAAACCGCATGTCTTTAGAATGAAGCACGTGAGAGAAACCACAGGGTGTCAAGGAGCGTGTGGAGATGATGACTGATTAAAGGCCTGCATCTTGCTGCCTCATGGTTGAGGGATATTTCAGTACTTCTTCCACCTTGCTTTAACGAAAGTCAATTGGTTTAAAGAAATTGCAGAGAGTTGTGGGTATAGCAGTCCATCGCACATGCCGGACTCCCTACAATTGAGTGAAGACTCCCTGTGTAGCGTGAAACGTAAATAGAGTCAATGGTAGGGAAGATGGACACAAAAAGCTGGAGTGACTCAGCGGGTCAGACAGCATCTCTGGATAAAAGAAAAAGGTGATGTTTCGGGTCAAGACCTTTCTACAGACAATGGTAGGGAGTCTGATGTGTGATGATCTGGACTACATCTCCAACTCCCTGCAATTTCCTTTTGGCTGCTTCAGGGAGTCCGGCATGTGATTCAGCAGCCAACATAATCAAGAATATTTTCCACCTCGGTCGTTCCCTGTTCTTCCATCTCCCGTCAAGCAGAATGTACAAAAGCAGAATTGATCATTGGAATGATGTCTCTAACCAGGTGATGTGATATTGCTCATCTTACATTATCTTGCAAAAGAAAAATTGGCCCCAGCAATTTCTTTCTTGAATGAGGCCTTACACCAGGCCCCTTCTACTTATCCAAAGATTCCACAATTGTCGCTTGAAGAAGTCCTGGTAAATTTCCCCAAAGTTCTGGGCAACATTAATCCCTCATTAATGGTCATTATCACACAATGAGAACCTGCTCTGCACACATTACCAGCTGCAGTTCCTGCTTTAGACAATGGTCACCCTTCTTTTGTGGTAAAGTGGTGAAGGACAGCCTGAAAGGGAATGGAAACCTGCTCAATCTAGACAAGATGTTTTAATTTTCCTGTCTCCTGTCTGTTAACCATTGAGAGCCATGGGGTTGCATCACTTCCTAGCAACATGAGGGGGGGGGGGGGGGGCAACTGGATCAAATTCTTTATTAATAGCAAATGATTGAGTAACGTGTGTTTTAAAGATCTTTATTGTTGAGTGTTGAGACTGGTAATAGGGCATTTGTTGATTCTGGTGTCGCTATAAGCATGGGTTGTGGGAGATATGGAAATGTTTCTCTGCACAGCAGAGGGCACTCTCTGTGATGCTGTGGGTTCCCTCCAGGGACTGGGTGTCCCAACACACAACATGTGTTAAGCCTGATGTAGGAGTGCTTAATGTTTGGAATAGGTGCAAAAAGTGCCAAAATATTGTGCTTCTTGCAGAAAAATCTTAATTACAGGAGCAGCAGGTTCAGTAGACAGAATCTGTCGCAAGTTGCACATTAACGTCGTTTCAACATATTAAGTGCAAGCCATTTTGCTTGTAACTTAGTCAACTCTTTTAAAAGAGGGCTGATTTATTTTTAGATGTAAGAAGGAGTTTTAAATTACAGAGTAGGTTTGGCTAACCATGTGAATGAACATACATTGGAGGACTTTATTGGATCTCAAATTAAGACAACAGTCATAATGAATTAATAAAATACACTTCACAAATGTTATGTGAAATTAAAATTTTAGACCTGAAATTAAATATCGCTCCCTTAATTACCATGGCAGATGGGAAATTAAAAAAAATTAAATTGATTAAATTAACTTGTTTTTTTTTTTAAATGCAGTACTGTGACCATAAAACTACCAGATTATTGTAAAGCCCAATTTGGTTCTTCAAATTCATTATGGAAACAAAGTCTAAAATAGAGACAAAAAGCTGGAATAACTCAGCGGGTCAGGCAGCATCTCTGGAGAGAAGGAATGGGTGACGTTTCGTGTCGACCCCCTCGTGTCCGTCTTCAGATTAAACCAGCATCTGCAGTTCCTTCCTACACATGGAAACAAAGTCTGCTGCCTTCACCCAGCCTGGCCTATTCTTGACTCCAGTCTGACCAATGTGCTTGACTCTTAACGCTCTCCTCATTTGGAACGTTATTCAGGACGTCAACGATGTCCACATCTCTTGATCAAATAGAAGATTGAGAGCCCATGGCAAGGAGATGCTTTTTATTTTACGAGTCATTACATGAATAGCCAAAGTGGGACGAACATTCCATAAATGAGAATTTGCATTTAGGTTGTAATTAACGATACGATACGATACAATGCGATACGATACAATAGAACTTTATTTATCCCAGGAGGGAAACTGACCTGCCAACAGTTATAAAGTCTCAGTCTTCGTTTGCCCCACGACAGAAGGGGGAGGAGTTGTAAAGTTTGACAACTCTGGAGTTTAGAAGGATGAGGGGGATCTCATTGAAACATATACGATTATTAAGGGCTTGGACACGCTAGAGGCAGGAAACATGTTCCCGATGTTGGGGGAGTTCAGAACCAGGGGCCACAGTTTATGAATAAGGGGTAAGCCATTTAGAACGGAGACGAGGAAACACTTTTTCTCACAGAGAGTGGTGAGTCTGTGGAATTCTCTGCCTCACAGGGCGGTGGAGGCAGGTTCTCTGGATGATTTCAAGAGAGAGCTGGATAGGGCTTTTAAAAATAGCGGAGTCAGGGGATATGGGGCGAAGGCAGGAACGGGGTATTGATTCGGGGTGATCAGCCATGATCACATTGAATGGCGGTGCTGGCTCGAAGGGCCGAATGGCCTACTCCTGCACCTATTGTCTATTGTCAGAAGCTGATTTCAGAAACTGATGTTAGTGGATTTAGTCATTCTTGGATCTTGAATCTTGGATTTAGTCATTCTTGGATATACCAACTTTCCAACCCAACTCTCCACTGAAAGTCACTGAAAGCCAAGAGTCAAGACAGTCAAGAGTGTGTTATTGTCATATGTCCCAGATAGTACGATTTTTATTGTATGAGGAGTTGCGATGAGGGATTTCGTGAAGACCCCGCCAGGCACGCATGCGCGACATTCTTCAAAGCAGCGGTGTGGAATCACAGATCACAAACCGAAGATAGTAAGATTAAAACTTGACCATACCAGTTGAATATATAATAGAGGGTTGGGAGCGGAGGGCACAAAATCCCTCATTGCAACTCCTCATAAAATAAAGATCAAACTTCAAATTGGTAAGTTCTTGTTTAATCTTAATATTTTACTTCGGAGTCACGTGAGTGACTTCGTGAAGATTTCAAAGCTCTGTGATTACATGCCCTGGACCACGCCCATGCTCACACACTGCCGTAATTCTGATGGAGGAAGTATGTTAACGTATTTCAGACTTGAACAAGCTGAAAAATAACAACATTTGTTAATACAACAATAACCCCCTGAACTCGGGGACAAACGTTTAGGGAACAACACTTAAAACTGAATCCGCCAACGTTGCGGGAGCGGTTATAAATCAGTTATAAAACCGCTGAAGTGCAGATTCACTGGCCCAGCTCGCTATTGCGAGGCCAAAATCCATGAACACCGCCATAGTCCTTGCCACTGATGTGGATGCAGCCCTGATAGAATGACATTTAAAATATTAGTGTCTTACCTGCTGCACCGAATACCACCTCGTGTCATCTGGAGATAGTCTGCACAATCACCCTGTGACGTGGGTTACCATGGCTGAAACAGACCCGTCTCCATACATCTGATGCCCATTTGCAGACGTGTAGTCCCAGGTCTGTGTAGTGTAAGTAATTCTTCTATAAAGAAGTTACCTTATTATGGTCCGATCATTCTATCCAGGTTTAATTCCTGTAAAGTCATGACCTGTTGAGCTGTGTTCAGTGCCATTATCATAAGCACTTTGAAGGTGAGTAAGTCCATCATAGGCGACCAGCTCCTGAGGAGGGTCAACACTACCTCATCCCAGTCCAATCTAGCGATAGGACGACAATGCACTCCTGGCACTGTATACAGCACTGTAACTGAGGGACTCGTCATAATGACGACCCATGAGTATTCCAGCACCTTGGAGAGTATAGCAGATATGTAGATGGTCTAGGTCCGACTACAGAAACCTCCCATATCCTTATGTAGGCGAGGTACTGCTTCCTACTGGACTCTCTCTGCACGATACTGTTTGACATCCATGGTCCTTTATGTTGCAGAGCCTGGTTGCGTATCCTGCAGCACCTGTCTGATGAAGCAGAATGGGGAAAACATAGAAACCCTGCATTTCCCCCCAACGTAGCGAAAACGCGTCCATTGCCACTGCCCCAGGATCTAGTTCTCAAGACATATGTTGGTATCCAATGGCTCAACCTGGACGCAAAGAGGTCGAAATCTGGTATTCCATATTAGGCTATAATTTTAGCAGATATTTGGAGGTTCAATCTACTTGATGTCGTTATTAATACTTGTGACCTGGTGTCCGCCACTATATTGAGCTTATCCAGAAGGTACATAGCTGAACTCAAATTTCTTTCAATCCACCAGAGCCAAATTAATGTTTCCAATTCATCCCAAGATATTAACTTGACGCCACCCATAAGGTTTAATATGCCTCCTCAGTGGTATTATTTTGAAGACGAACATACGTATGCTGCAGATTAGTGCATTAACGCGCAGCCCTGGACATGCTCCCAGCATTTCTAAACAGTTTATACCTTGTGATTGAAGAAAGTAGACTCGTGCAATCCCATTTACCGCCCCACCTGGAATGGTGTCAGTAGTTCCCCAGCCCTCAGCGCTTGCGTCGGTTTGTAATGCGACTACTAGGTTTGATGTAATGATGGGATTTAACAATCACAACCATTGCTAATCCACCGTTGTACCTCAATTATGCTTTGATTGGCAGCTGCTTAAGCTCGTAATTGTCCAGCATTCGCTGTACATGCCGAGATTTTGCTTATTCACCCAAGCTTTGATAGCGTAACGACCCAATTATGTGGCTGGAATGTAGCTCCAATTTATCCATAGCTTAGCAGCATGTCGAAAGTCGGTTCCCTGGCGCAAGCAAGGCTGTTACATGCATCTATTATGGCTATAGCTCTGTTCCCTGGATAGTGACAAACAGAGCCGCAGAATGTATGTACCTCCCTCCTACTTGTGAGGTTATGCATGCAGCACTTCCAAGAGAACCAGGCCCCCTTACCTCCATGGTTACCGGCGAGCCTGACGTTCTGGTTTCTAGTATTCCTTCTTTGCTGGGTGCTGCTCGATCGCCTCGGTAAATCCTTGTTCCTGCAGGTGTGTGGTGAGGTAGTCTATGCTGGCTCTGCCCTAACAAGGCTTCTGCTGTTGGGGAGCTGGTGCAGATGTGTTCTTGATGGCCTCGTCTTTGACCTGCTTGGGCAGGTCCTCCCCAAACAGCTGTCTTGGAGGTGTGGTGGAGGTACGACCCAACCCAGCGAATTCAGGGTTAATGTCGGGCCGGATGGAGCTCTGACTAAAACAGTTTCCCGAAGTGTGCTACACAGGAGGGCTAGAGCATCCTGCTGCTCTGCGGATGCACCTGCCCCATCGAGGGTCCTGATGAGCGCCGTGATGCCCGACGCCAATAGCTTCAGAATTTTCTGCCTCTTCATCTCTTGTTCCCTCGCATTGGAAATGATGTTCCCTCAGATGGCTGAGTCGACCCTCGGGACGTTCAGGGTAACACAGTTTCCAGGATCCTTGTACTTCTCCATGGTTTCTGAAAACACCTGGTCTAGGAACTGGTGTGTCGTCAAGAAATTAATACTTACTGCCAATGTAGAGTGCAGCGGTACCCCTGAAAACAGGTTTCGGATTTTCGACACCTCCAACTTCTTCTTCTGGATCGAGAGCAGTGGGCTCTTCTGCTGCCGCTTCTTTGTCAAATCGGCCATCTGTTGAATGCTAGCACTCCCGATGGACGAAGGTGAGATTGAAGGTGGTGGTCATGATCCGAACTCCCAGACCGCTGAGACTCCTGCTCTTGCCGACCCAGGTCCTGCTGATATAGTTGCTCCACCATTAGCTCCATCCTAGCCATGCGACCGCTGCCGCTACACACGGACAACAGGTCGACTTCCCCAGGCCCTGATGAGTCGCTGGGGCTTCTGCCAGTAGGTCACACCTCAACGAAGTGGCTGACAGGTACTCGTCAGCACCCGCTCCTGCGGGGCTGAACGACTTCCGCACGGACAACCCGCTAGCCCGGCATCCCTCGGACCTTAGCGGCCTCTCTACCTGACGAGCAGGCAGAGGAAAGGAGTCGGAACCGGTCCCCAATACCGGCTCCGTGGTCCGTGCAGGCACACCGTCACCCTCACCCCCAGGGGTCTGTGACGGCGCTTGGCTGGCTTTACCCGCAGCAACGGGATTGCCTAACCGTATTCTGCTGCCACCGGTCTGCGCTCCGGCAGCCTGTTCCGGTGCAGTGCCGGTACCTCCTGCTCCCGCAGGCTGTACGACTCCTGCACGGACATACCGCTAGTCCGCCGTCGTTTGGACCTAAGCGGCACCTCTGCCTGGTGGGAAGGCAGAGGGAAGGATCGGTACCGGTCCCCAATACCGGCTCCGCTGTCCGTGCAGGCTTGCCGTCACCCTTAACCACACGGGTCCATGAGGGCGCATAGCCGGCTTTACCCGTAGCAATGGGGTTGCCTAGCCGTAAACTGCTGCCACCGGTCTGCGCTCCGGCAGCCTGTTCCGGTGGACACCGGTACCTCCTGCTCCTGCAGGACTCCCCGATTTCCAGCAGGTCCATCACCGGCCTGCAGTCTAGCAGGTTACCCCCGGCGGTATGTCGATGCCTCCCACTGCAGCGTGGCATGACCTGTGCGCAGCTCTCCCCATCTCTGATACCTGCATAGTAGGAGAGACAAAACGAGCCGCCGAGCGGGTCACATGTTTACGCACCTTTGCCCCACAGTCACTATGCATAGGTGAGAGTGGTAGGGAGTCCAGGTCTTGCCCACCCTGCTCCCACGCGGTGCTCCACCATTTTGCGGCCCCATGGTCAGCCGTGGTGGAGAGACGGGTCCTGGCTGCGCAGGGCTCCCCGACCTCCGCGTTCTTCTGGAATGGTGGCCGCTGACTCCCATCTGAAGTCGCACGGCCCTTGGAGACCTGCTTCGCTGCCTTCATTCTGGTCTCCATCCCTCTGTAAGCAAACTCTAATACAGACGCTTAGCTATTCAAAGTTAGTATCTTACCTGAGGGTCTTTAAGAAGTATGGTGACCAGCCTCTCATGCTTTAATAACTTTTATATGTTGGCAGTCTGAACTTCTTGAAGACAATGCATACCCTAGAGTAGCAGGGCACTTTAATGTAGCCAGGCCACAGAATCCCTGCAGTTGCAGTGTGGAGTCAGGCTGCCTTTGCTTGCAAGCCTGCTTCTCCCTGAATGCCAGCAACCCGCAGAACCCCTGCAGGCTGCGGCGTAGAGTCGGGCTGCTGCCCATGGCAAGCACAGCAAGCCCTACTCCACATGCACACCGCCAGCCCGCAGTATCACCCCCGCGGGCTGTGGTGTAGAGTCGGGGCTGCCGCTCCGCCGTTGAAACTTCTGACGGCGAGCCTGCAAGCCCGACTCCTGCATGCACACCGCCAGCCCGCAGTATCCCCCGCGGCTGCAGTGTAGAGTCGGTGCTGCCGCTCTACTGTTCCTACTTTGAACGGCGAGCCGGCAAGCCCCACTCCTACATGTACACCGCCAACCCGCGGTGTTCCCCGCGGGCTGTGGTGTAGAGTCGGGGCTGCCGCGCTGCCGTCGCGAACTTTTGACAGCGAGCCGGCAAGCCCCATTCCTTTTCGTGCCGCCAGCCCGCGGCGTCCCCTGCGGGCTGCGGTGTGGAGTCGGGCTGCCTCTGCCGTCCTCCGCCGGCGAGTGTATGAGCCCGGACCCTCCTGGGTCAACGGGCTTCCCGACTCCAACTATTGGAGCCGCCGCTGACTGCCACAGCAGTCAGATCCGAGGCGGCTGCGAGACCCTGCGACAGGGCCACCTAGAAGAAAAAGACCGCAGGTTAGTGTTTTACTTACCTTCAGGTCCCAGCAGTAGAGGAGCAACGCTCCTCCCTGCCTGTCGCTCGCATGCGGTCGACGATATGTCGCGCATGCGTGCCTGGCGGGGTCTTCACAAAGTCACTCACGTGACTCCGAAGTAAAATAGCTGAATGGCTGTAGGGAAGAAGCTGTTCCTGAACCAGGACGTTACAGTTTTCAGGCTCCTGTACCTTCACATGTAATATCTACTAACACATGGTCACAGCTACTGACTCACGTAGCATCCAACTGCGAGAGACAAGGATGACACAATCTCTTCCATGGTGATGTTGGCTCAAGGACAAATATTGGTGAACACCAGGGCTATTTCTATGCTTAGTATAATGCCATGGAATGCTTTGAATGGGACGGAGGGTCAGATGGGGACTTACTGTAACATCTCTTCCAAAATATGGCCCTTCCAGAGTTGCAGCGTTCTTTTGGTACTGTACCAAGCATCAGTGGAAGCCCTCTATTTGTGGATCTGGAATGGGCCTGGGCCCCACTAGCCTGTCCAATGCTTCGGCCACCTCCTCTGTCTCATAGCAGACCTCTTTCAAAGGAATTGAAGCTTAATAACTAATAAAATTAAGCTTGTTTTTTAGTTTAGTTTAGAGATTAGATTGGTTTGGAGATACAGCACGGAAACAGGCCCATAGTCAGGATGGAACCTGCCGCTGTGGAACTTTTGATAAAAAGTTCCAGCTTAGCCATCTTGGTCCTGATAGAGCTCATCAACCTCATCCCCATCTGTTGCTTTAGCTTCCTCGTTCAATCAGTCTCAGTAGCTTCTGTTAAATAATCATGTTGATGTAATGATTCCATTATGGGTGCTGACATCCCTACCATCAAAGGGATCTACCGAGAGCACTGCCTCAGGAAGGCAATGATATCATCAAAGCCACATCACCCTTACCATGCTCTCTTCTCGGTGCCACCATCAGGAAGAAGTTACAGGAGCATAAGAACTGTTACCTCCAGCTTAAAGAACAGCTCCTTCCATCAACCAGCAGGTTTTTGAATTACCCTGCATAACCTTAACCTCTGCTTTACTTAGAATAACTGAAAATAACTAGATGTATATATTTATTTATTCTTTCTTTTGTTACAAAGATAATACTAGAGAAACATTTAGGATACACTGAGACATCTCGACTGGACACTAGAAGCGTGATGGAAAGTGTAAGCAATAGCAGAGCTTATGGTAACAGTATTTCTATATATTCTCAATATTTCTACCCTCCATGCATGTTACAGGGCCGTGGGCCCACTGCATTGCCCCAAGAAGGTACCAGGCTCTTACTGCGATCCAGTGTCCCACTAATGTACCTGACCCCTGTTACTTACTCCTCATGTGCCTGTAAAGATGTAACAAATTACTATTTAATTGTCCCGTTTCATATCTGGTGAATGTGACAAATAATCACGTACTTGTTCCCTTGCTCTCTCGATGCGCTTCTTCTTGCACTGCAGCTGTTGCATTGGGACTAAAGTGGCCTTATTACTGGAGATGTATTGAGCTTGAGATTGTTTGTAACTGCTAAGGACTACGTATCTCGAGATCTGCGATATGTCAGGTCATTTCTTGGATGAAACACCATCAGCCCGCTATGAAACTTGGCTGCAGATTTGTTGCTGAACAAGTCTAAGAGCTTGCCATTAAAATCAACAAGGCATGGACAGGGAAAATAAATGTTGACGTCCATTGTAATGCTTTCTCGTACTTTAAATTTGCAGTTGATGTTGATGTATCTGGAAGTGTTCAGTTCTGTCTGTGTCACTGTGCAGTAAATCAATTAATTTCGAATTACTCCAGAGAGAGGAGGTTTCCAGCTAAGGCATGGCACACAGAAGCATGAGGACACATTTGATCCTTCTCTGGGGCAAAGTTATTTATTTTGTGTACTCAAGGTGAAAGTGTTCCTTCTGCAGTTGCCTTGTGAAGTGCTGGGCCTGGTTATATACATATAAACAGTAACGGTCAGGCACAAAGGCTGTACACATGAGCAATGATGGAATGGAAAGAGTCCTTTTGGCCCATTGAGCCTATCCCATACCATGTTGAGAAAGGGTCTCGACCAAAACCTCACCTATCCATTCCCTCCACGGATACTGCCTGACCCGCGCAGTTCATCCAGCACTTTGTGTTTTGCTCAGGATTCCAGTACCTGCACTTCCTTGTATCTCCATACCATGCTGGATAAGTAGCCCAGAGAAGGTGCAAAATCAGCACAAAGTTTTGGAGCCATTCCGGAGTGGGAGAGGGAAGAAAAATCAGGATATTCCCCTTCAAATAAATGAGAGTAGAGCTAATAGGACTTGTTTCAATCCCTGCAGTAAGTCGGCAATCTTGATATTTGCAGTGGGATTGGAGTGGAGAAAGGTAGAGTAGGTACGTCATTGGGGTAATCAGGTGGGCACCCTCCTTCTTTGACATTTCATTGATAAGCCCACAACGTCTCCAGAGGGCTCAACGGTGATACCTGGTGTCCCAGGTACACCCCCCTCAATTCCATACCCTCCTGTCTTCATCTTGCAGCCCACTGGTTGTCTCTCCTTTTGGTCCAAAAACCAATTGCTGCTTTTTTCTGCAGAATTTGATAATGACTAGATTGCTTGTTGGAGGGAGCGACCCCTCACCCCCATTTTCTTTAATAGACTGTTCGTAGATGTAGCAACAAATCCCCCGCATCTCACTTCTCCAGGGAAAATCTTGGTCTTCCAGCCATTCTGGGCAGCTTCAGTTGCCATTTGAGAGTACTTGGTCTTTTTCCTCTCATAAGCTTCTTCAACACCATCTTCCCATTGTCAATTCCACAACGTATGCCAACTTGGCTGTTGTGGACCACAGGACCATGTCTGGCTGGAGTGTTGTAGTCACCATGTCTGGGAGAAACACAAGCTTTTTTTCCCCAAGTCCACTTCCATTTCCCAATCCGGAGCAGGCTGCAGAATGCTTGCATCCTTTGATGTTATCTGGTGCTCTGAACATTGGCCCGCTGGTACAAATGTTGTGAAGTGGACATTTCCTGCCGATGTTTGTGGGGAAGCATTTGTGATCGTTCGCCTCTGTTCCAGGATTTATGCCAGCTCTCTGAGAACTTGGTTATGCCGCCAAGTGTAACGCCCTTGGGCGAGGCTCGTAGTTTATCCTGTTAAAATGTGCCTTAGTGATGCAGGTGCTTGGCAAAGGGGGCAAGCGGGGTCTTCTCCCAACCATTCTTTTCAGGTTCTGGGTGATGGTAGAACATCATAAGTGGCTCTGATGATGAAACTTAGCCGAGATCCTTCCATTTGCCAGATGTCACGCCAGCTGAGTTTCCTCTTTTCCAGGCTCTCCCAGTTAGTCTATTGGCACTGCTTGGCCATTGAGACGGGCTTGACGTGTCGCTTTGCCTCCTCCCGTCTTCTCCCCTCCTCCACCACGAGCCGTCTCTTCTGCACTGATGTTGCCTTGTGCCATTGAGGAGCTTTTGGAACGAGCCCGAGCCGAACTCTCCTGTTTTGGACTTGGCCAACCATTTCCCGGAAATGAAGAGCAGACTTAGCACTCTGAATGGCTTCAGATGGGGTCCATTTCCTCCCCGTTGCCACATGGGGGGGCGGCTACTCGAATAACAGTATCTTCAGATTCAGAGGGTCATGACCAACCTTGCTTTAGTGCATTTGAACTCTCCCACAAGATCTGCAATGGGTAAATCCAATTTGCCACTCCCGTACAGACCATCAACACTTAATCATCGTGGAAGTCCAAGCCACTGTTTCACATGTCTGCTGATCATTCTTTCCAGCTTTTCCACGTTGTTGATGGGGATTTCATACATAGTTAATTCATGGTAGCATGCCGAATTGGAAGCACCACAGCTTGAGTTTTCCTGGTAGCAAGGTCTTGTTGATGCGAGCTATGTGCATGATGGTGTCCTTTTTGAGTTGTTCAAACTGCTCGGTGTCCTTAAGCTTTGCATCATACCATCGCCCCAAGCTCTTCACTGGCATTTATGAAAGTTGGAACAGGTATTCCATCAATATGAAATCTTTGATCCTTGACTTGACCTTTGACAGTGGAGATGCTTCGGCACTTGCTGGGTTTAATCTTCATCCTTGCCCATGTCATGTTTTGATGAAGTTTTTCCAGCAGTCCCTTGGTGCAGGGGACAGTTGTTGTTAGTGTTGTTATATCGTCCATATAGGCTCGTATAGGTAGCAATCGCTGACCACACTGTAGCCATTTTCCTCCCACAACCCATTTTGATGCTCTGATAAAGAGCTCCTTTGTCATAGTGAAGGTCAATGGGGAGATGGTGCACCCCGCCATGATGCCCACTTCCAGTAGGTATGTTACAAAACTTACCTTGAGCAGTGCTGCAGTTCTGCCGCTCCCCGTGTGCGTGACTTTGGCGCCTTTCAGAGGGGGGCGGGCTTAAAGTGCCGTTTTTCCACAGGCAGGGAAAATCGATCAATGTCGGGCGATTTCGTTGCGGAAGAAAAATCGCTCCGACATTTCATGAATTAAGGTATTTTTAAATTACTCTAAATTATTTATTAACTAGAGTAATTTAAAAATCACCTTCAAAAGCCGTGAGCGCCGATAACGGGAAGAATTTTGCGTAGGGGAGAAAAAAAGGTAAATAGTTTATTTTTATATTAAAAGTTGGTTTTTCGGGAGGCTTTAACAATATTTTCATGTTGCGAAATGGGGTCCAAAAAAATGTATGAACAAACAGTATTTTTTCTCCCGACTTCACCGCTAACCGCAACGTTCCAATCCACCGCATTCTACTAAAACCCACTTGCTAGTTGATTTAAATGGCCATTAATTTACAGGAATCAAACACTAAATTCCTTCCATTTGGCCCAGAAAATCATGAAAATGAGATTTAAAAATTATGTTATATTGTGGATTATTGTGTGAATGTTATTTGGACACTTAGGCAATTTAAAAAAAGTTTATCTTTTCTTAAGAAATGGATAGATGTTTAGATCTACTCATTGAATTTTGTAATTAGCTACAATTAGATAACTAACTAATTATATGCTTTAATTTCAGGTAATCCAAGTAAGATTGTTTCATATTTGTTTCAGAATGCTTCAATCTATAATAACTGAAAATTTCATTGAGTTCTCTTAATTTTTAAGAAAGTTATGGGCTTTTAACAGTTCAAGATCACAGCTTTTGAGTTAAGTCAATTGAAAGACAATGGGGAACAAGATGCTAATTTCCGAGTATGAAAATGGCCATAACTTTCTTAATACTGAAGATATGAAAGTGAATTAGGTGTCAAATTAAACTTCTTTTTATGCTTTATCTGATGGGATAAATTGCAGACTTGATTTTTAAAATCTCAAAATTTTGTAACATTGCTACTTCCAGTGGTTGCCACGCTGTGGTAAAGTCTGATGTTGTGAGACAAAATTGCAGATCCTGGAAGTTGTTTTTTACCATATTTGCTATTATTGCAGGCACCTGAAAGAATTCAAAAGCAGCCCACAGTAGCGAACGAGGAACTGATCCAAAGCATTGGCCAGGAACAAGACATGCAAATTCTTTCATTTTTTCTTAGCAGTCTGGATTTGATGCCATATGACGCTGGTATGTTACTCAACAGGTTGGGTTGTAAGCTTTCCAAGTGGAATATGAGGTACTATTCCGCCAGTTTGTATGTGGCTTCACTCCGTCAATGAAGGAGCCCTAAGACAAAAAGGTTGGTATGGGAATGGGAAGAGAGTTAAAATGGTTAGCATCCGAGTGATCCAGTAGGCCTTGGCGGACCGAATGCAAGTGTTTGGCGAAAACGCTCGCCTAGTCTGTGCTTGGTCTCACCAAGGAGGGCACATTGTGAAAACCAGGTACAATAGATAAGATTAGAGGAGGTGCATGTGAACCTCTGTTTCACCTGGAAGGATTGCTGGGGTCCCTGGATGAAGACAACATAGGGGACAGCCACATTTATGCAACACTAATTAGACCATGGTTTGAGCAACTCACACACTTCTAGTCACTACATTAAATTGGAAAATTGTGGTTTGGCTGCAGAGGTTGCAAAGAACATTAGAGTAGATGTTATCAGGACAGGTATATTGTAGGTAGGCGTGGAACGATTGGGTATGATGGGGTTTTTACTTTGAACAAATGTGAGATTTGAAGTGTGCAGTATTATGCAGCGTTTGGACAGAGTAATGAGGAAGGAGCTATTTCTCTTAGCAGGGTGATTTTAATCAAGGGGCCATAGACATAAATTAATTAGAGGAAGGGGAGATGATGAAAAATACATTTCCAGATACATATTCAGATAAATTTGCACAGTGGGAGACATTCAAAGGAGAAATGGCAAGAGTTCAGGGCAAAAATGTTCCTGTAGAAGTAGAAACCAGAGGTAACAAGCATACCAAAACCTGGAAATCGAGGGTTGGATAAAGAGAAATAAAGGAAGCATTTAATAAGGATATGGAACAAGTGAGTCAAGAGTATTTTATTGTCAAATATCCGGAAGTGGAACAATGATATTCTTACTTGCAGCACCACAACAGATATGTAAACATAATACTCTGTAAATACCATAATAAACAACAACAAAAGAAATTCAGGACACAAAAAACAAGCAACAATAGTGCAACGTCAAAAATAATATCCCCCAAGTCTCTGTATTTGGAAGTTGTGGTGTTTAATAGCCTAATGGCTGTTGGGACGAAGTTTAGACCTGGACCTGGACTTTACAGTTTTCTGGCTCCTTTACCTTCTTCTTCTTGGTTCTTGGTTACTTGGTCCTCCAAAATATTCCAACTGGAATTTCAACTGGAGGTGGCATGGATGAAACGAGAGTGTGGCCAGGGTGGTGTGGACCTCTGATGATGCTGGATGCCTTTGTGAGGCAGGAACTCCATAGTTCCCTTCGATGGTGGGGAAATCAGTACCTGTGATGGACTGAGCAGTGTTCAAGTAGCCAAAGGAGGCTGTGATGCAACCAGCCAAGATGCTCCTTGCTGTAGAATTTCAAGAGAGTATTCCTTGACATACCGAATGTCCTTAATCTTCCTAGGAAGTAAAGATGTTGATGGACTTTCTTTATGATTGCATCAATGAACTGGGTCCAGGATAGATCTCAGAGATATGCACACCCAGAAAGTTGAAGTTTTTGACCCTCTTCATCACTGTCCCATCAACGAAGTCAGGTTTGTAGATACCTGGGCTTCCTCTTGTAAAGTCAACAATTAGTAGCTTATTTTAAAAGCAATGTGAGCAAGGTTGTTGTTCTGGCACCATTGAATCAAATGATCAATCTGCCTCCTATATTCTGACGTCATCATCCCATGATAGTGTTTCTTGCTATTGAGGGAGTGCAGCGTAGGTTCACCAGGTTAATTCCCGGGTTGGCGGGACTTACATGATGAAAAAAATGCGTTGACTGGGCTTGTATTCACTGGAATTTAGTTGGGTGAGAGGGGATCTTATAGAAACATTTTAAATTCTTAAGCGGTTGGACAGACTAGATGCAGGAAAAATGGTCTTGATGTTGGGGGGGTTCAGAACCAGGTGTCACAGTTTAAGAATAAGGGGTAGGCCATTTAGAATTGAGATGAGGAAAAACCTTTTCACCCAGAGAGTTGTGAATCTGTGGAATTCTCTGCCACAGAAGGCAGTGGAGGCCAATTCACTGGATGTTTTCAAGAGAGAGTTAGATATAGCTCAATCAAGGGATATGGGGAAAAAGCCGGAACGTGGTACTGATTTTGGATGATCAGCCATGATGATATTGAATGGCCGTGCTGGCTCGAAGGGCCGAATGGCCTACTCCTGCACCTATTTTCTATGTTTCTATGACAATGATGGTGAAGAGTTTAAAAAGTGTAGGGAGATGTTTATAAAGGAAATCACGAAGACAAAGAGGAGTCACAAGAAATCAGGGCAGACAGGATTATGGTTAATTCTGTAATTATACCAAGGGCAAAAAGGCATATCAACACCTCTACTTCCTAAAGAGACAGAGGAAATTTGGCATTTCTCCAATGACTCTTACAAACGTCTACAGATGAACCATGGAAAACATACTGTCTGGTTGCATCATAGTGTGTAGGAAGGAACCGCAGATGCTGATTTCAACCGAAGATAGACACAAACTGCTGGAGTAACTCAGCGGGACAGGCAGCATCTCTGGAGAGAATGAATGGGTGGTGTTTCAGGTTGAGAACCTTCTTCAGACTGATGAGGAAGGGTTGCGACCCGAAACGTCACCCATTCCTTCTGGACCATATTCTACACTTCATGCTGCCTCAGAAAAGCAGTCAACGTAATCAAAGACGTGTCCCACCCCGGTCTTACCTACTTCTCCCTGTTACCATCGGGCAAAAGGTACAGAAGTCTGAAAGTGCGCATCATCAGACGTAGGAACAGCTTCTTTGCCTCTGTTATTAGGCTTCTGAACGGTCCATCCATAAGCTAGGGTACTGTTTGATTTGCCTCTACCTCATTGCGGTCATTGCACTTTGTCTATGGCAATGTCATGCTGAGAACTATATTCTGCATTCTGTATCTTCCCCTTTGCTCTACCTCTTGTACTTGAGTTTGACATGATTATATTCATTTAGTGTAATATCGGATCTGGTTGGATAGCATGTAAAACAAAGCTGTTCACTGCACCTTAGTAAAAGTGTTAATAATAATAAACTCCAACCTGAACATATCTAACTCTACACCTTCCCTGGGCCACTTTTCAAGACATTTACCAACTTCTTCCAACAGAGGAAACGTTAGTAGAAAACTGAATTTATTTTTCTTTGAGCGGCAATTCAGGCATGAATTAAAAGCCCAGGAGTGTAATTTGTACAATGGGATGTTTTAATATAATAGATTTTTGATCTACTGTTGTATCTGATAATGGATATTATATTTCAGAACTGGGATTTATTCAATGAACGATTGATAGAAATTGTAATATTGAATATTCTCTCAAGGTCTACTCACTCTGTATATAGAGTTTGTTTCCTCTGAACTGTGATCAAGGGAATTCATTCATTAACAAGCAGGCTCTGGCACAGTATAACACGGCTTGTTATTGTGTATGCCTATTGCTGTGGAACCGATTAGTTATTCCACCTTTCAAAAACAAGGAACAACATTATGATGAAGCTCATCGGAAGCCGATGAATAAAATGTTGTGAAATGCAATCTATGTTTTCAGTGTTCTGCAGAGCATCGAAAATAAGAAAGTCTCTCTTCCACCCTGCTAATGTCCGGTGCTAGCTGCAGGAGCCAGCAATCTCTGCAGCTGCATTGGAGACAAACACTCCATTGCTATCAGCGATCTCGAGCATTCTTTCTGAGGGGCTAGACTTTGCCCCTGGCAGTTTGGAACCCATTTAGTCTTGGTCTTCTCCTAAATTATTCCCTGTTTTGGATTCAAGTGTGGCATGTTGGCACATTAAGTCTGTTGCTGTGAGTTCCATGTGAAACACACACATAAGTATTGCCTCTTGCCCCTGTATTGCACTGATGTGAACTGCTACTTAATAGGCTAAGGCACAATGATCCAGGGCGGCCTTCTTCCTATGGATTTTGGCTAATCGGCAGCTTCTAATTCCTCTGTCCCCTTATCTTTAGTGGAGTTGGATTTACAACGTGGCTCCATGATTCTGGCTAAGATTAGTGAGGGATATTTGAAGGGTAGGATGGGAGGGGACTTCCTCCTTCACCCCTGCCAGCTCCATCTTATACATGCCACTCGCCTGGAACGAATACCATTCAGGTACAGGAGGTATAAGAATTTAATTGTTCCGTTTTTGACAATAAAACACATCATGGCCTATAAATTTAGAAGTGTGGGGATGGGAAAGTTGTCTGATGAGTTGATCGACATGTGTGACAGAGAATACGTTATACTGGTGTGGGAGAATAAGGCGAGGGGAATGAGTCAAATAGGATTGATTTACTGGGAACCCTGATGGGCTGAATGGCCTCCTTCGGTTTCATGATACATTTCTAGATGTAACGAAATTTGCCCTCCTTCTACTGTACTGTTTTCTAGGTTAATTGGCTTCGGTAAAATTGTAAATGATCCATAGTGTGTAGGATAATGCTAGTGCATGGGGTGATCGATGGTCAGTGTGGACTCGTGGGCTGTGCCTCTGAAAGTCAATGGTTGTCACCTTTGCTCCATCTGATCAAGTTTGCACTGCATGGAATGATACTATGAATTGTGAACATTTTGCAGTATTACTCCAGCCTGTAAACACATAATCCTGGGTAGGTTACAAAGCTTGAATGTGGACATTGCTTTTCTTATGAGATGAAAACCAACAGCTCAATGAATAATTTACATGAATGCCACTTGAACTTCAAGATTGGATTCACTTTAAAATTCATCTTTGACAACATGTTGCTCATTATGACCCCGTATAAGTTTTTACAATACTTTTACCCCAAATTGTTTTCTCATTTCCAAGACAGACCCAGCAGCACACATAATTTCCAATGCTTTTTGAAGATAACATTACATAGCGCCTGGAGAGACTTGCAGTATGAGGAGCTTGCTTTCCAATTCACTATGTAACAATTTGTTTTCTAAAATTATCTTGGGCTGCTACTTATTTATATTTCACCAAGATGTCTTCCTCTTTAGATCAATAAGAAGACAGACAATTGATTCATTTTGAAGATTTATCATTTTTAAAACCAGCATCACCTAAATTATAAATGCAGTGTATAAATGTTTAGATTTTAATAGGACAGATACACTTAAATCATGTATGAATAATTGAATGATAAAGTGTGTGGATATTTATTCCCTTGTCAAGTTGGAGATAAAATGGATCATTGGGTAAGCTACAAAATGATGGCCATTACCCCTCCTGTGTAATTATAAATTAGGCAAGACTAATGCCCAAAATGAATTACTGATAATGATTCACTGCTCAGAGATACCTGTTTCCACTCTTTTGTTCCCAGACCAGGAGTGTATGAATCCTATGATTGTGGGAGATTGAATTGCTCAACTTAGTCTGATACATTCTAAATAATAGGCACATTATGGGCAGCATGTGGCACAGCGGTAGAGTTGCTGCCTTACAGCACTTGCAGAGCCGGAGACACGGGTTGGATCCCGACTATGGGTGTTGCCTGTACGGAGTTTGTACGTTCTCCCCGTGACCGCGTGGGTTTTTTCCAAGATCGGTTTCCTCCCACACTCCATGGACATACAGGTTTGTAGGTTCATTGGCTTGGAATAAGTTTAAATTGTCTTTAGTGTGCGTAGGATCGCTGGTCAGTGCAGACTCGGTGGGCCGAAGGGCCTGTTTCAGCGTGTACCTCTAAACTAAACTAAACTAAACATCACCTTCAGTAATGGATAAGAGACAATATGAATTCCGTTTAAATTATAGACACGTTTTTAATGGTTAACTATTTCTTAAAAGTGACAGTCTTTGCTATATGCAATCTGACTAGTTTGAGCGGGCATGCTCTAATATATTTTACACATTTGCTGTGTTATGTGCTCATGCCTTGTCCAGAAGGCTAGACTATACAGACAATGGCTTTAGGCTTTAGGCTTTAGAGATACAGCGTGGAAACAGGCCCTTCGGCCCACCGAGTCTGCACTGACCAGCGATCACTCTATACACTGACACTAACCTACACACTAGGGACAATTTTACCAAGGCCAATTAACCTACAAATCTGTACGTCTTTGGAGTGAGAGAGGAAATCAAAGCACTCGGAGAAAACCCACGTGGTCACAGGGAGAACGTACAAACCGCGTATAGACAGCACCCATACGGGGTCTTTGGCGCTGTAAGGCAGCAACTCCACCGCTGTGCCGCTGTGCCGCCCAAGCAAAATGAAACAAAACGAGACGATTGAGCCAAATGATGGAAGGTTGAAGTGTCGGTTCTGATACAAACAGAAAGGAGGATTAGGTTATCAAAAGTTGGAGATTCCATTATTGAGTTCTGCAGGCAGCAATGTGCTCAGATGGAAGATAAAGTGTTGTTCCTGGAGCTGGTGTTGAACCTCGCCTGTAACAGTGCAGGAGATCCCAGACAGAGTGGTCATAGCATGAGTGGGATTAAAGCTGCAGGCACATAGGTGCTCAGGGTCACTCCTGCTATCTGAGTGCAGAAGCTCTGCTAAGTCGTCAACCAATCCACTCTAGGTTTCTTCTATGTATGCGGAGACCACATTGTGAACAGTTGATACATTGGCAGAGAGTTGTGGATAAAGCCCAGACCATCACACAGAGCAACCTCCCCACCATCAAATCCCACTATACAGTACTTTACACTGCCTTGGGAAAGTAGTCAATAGAAATAAGGACCATTTTCACCCCAGTCATTTCATCTTCTCCACTCTCCCATCGAGCAGAAGATACAAAAACTTGAAAGCACACGCCACCAAATTCAGGAACAGCTTCTTCCTTGCTGTTTATCAGTCTTGTGAACAGTCCTTCCATAGGCTTGGGTGTAGTCCTGATATTGCAACCTACCTCATTGTGGACCTTGTATATTTCTCTGTAACTGCAATTCTATAGTGCTGTAAGGGGCCTGTCCCACTTTCATGACCTAATTCACGACCTCTGCCGTTTGCCCTTGACTCATACTTGGAGCATGGTCATCACAAGGTCGTATGAGGTCGTAGGTAGGTCGTAGCAGGCCGTGATGCTAGTCGTAGGTACTCGTGGCACCAAGTAGGTCGGGGCATTTTTCTAGCCTGATGAAAAATGTCTATGAGTAAAAAAGATCGTGAATTAGGTCTTGAAAGTGGGACAGGCCCTTTACTCTAATTCTGTGTTCTGCTATTGTTCTCTTTACACTATCTATAGTACTTGTGCGTGGGTTCATTGGACTCATGTATGGTATGATTTGACTGGATAGCAGGCAAACAAATTATCTCGGTATATGCGACAAGCCACTAATAACCCATTAATAAAACAATACCAAAGTCAAATTTTCAGTTTCAGTTCCAAAAATATTCTTTGGAACTGCTGATCAAAATCTAATCAAATAAAAATGGTCTCAAAATTAATTGACGAGAAATTCTATGTGATGGTAAAAGGATTAAGCCATTCTTCAAATTAATTTTCATAAAAACCTCTCATATCTAATGTCAATACATGGTATGAGTGGGATTTTACTTTTCCCTTCTTTAGGGCCTCAAGATCTAGTGCTTAATTAAACAGATTCCTTCGAAGGCTTACATCTAATTACATGTATCTGAATGACAAAAGTGCTCCTGGTGAGCAAAACGTCTAAAGGTAATTGGATACTGAAATTCCTAATGAAAGTTAGGATTTTTCTCAGCTGATTGAGTTGTCTTCGAAGTTAAGGTTTTTTTGCCTCATTTGGCCAGAAACTCAATTGCAAATTGCTGTTTGAGATTACCTTGTGGGGTTGTCCCAGTGGTTGTCCTAGCTGGAGAGTACAGTTGAAGGGACTGCAGACCTACATTGGAACTGTTGTTTAACTTGCTCTCTCATATCCATTGTGCATATCCTTCAGTCACTGGCTATATTCTGAGTCCAGATTCAAGTGTGCTTATTGATCAAATACATTGGGAATAGAACAGCTTTACAGGCACATTAACAATCACAACAAATAAATATGTAGGAAGGAACTGCAGATGCTGGTTTACACCGAAGGTAGACACAAGATGCTGGAGCAACTCAGCGGGAGAGGCAGCATCTCTGGAGAGAAGGAATGGGTGATGTTTCGGGTCTGAAAAAGGGTCTCGATCCGAAACGACACCCTTTCCTTCTCTCCAGAGATGCTGCTGTCCCGCTAAGTTACTCTAGCATTTTGTGTCTAACAACAAATAAATATACAATTAATAACCACACAATATATTGTCAGTAATATTAGGTAACCTGGCCTTAATGGTGAAAGCTGACGTACATGATGTAACCAATGCAAAGTCGGTAGGTTTGAGGTTAGTATCGAGCAGTGTGGTTTAAGAGCCTGATAGTTCATGGACAGAAACTGTTATTGAATCTGGAGGTCACAGTTCATAAGTTACAGGAGCAGAATTAGGCTATTTGGCTCAAAAAGTCTATTTGCCTTTCAATCACGGCTGAACTATCTTCCCCTCTCAACCCCATCTCCTGCCTTCTCCCCATAACCTCTGACACCCATACTAATCAAGAATCTATCAATCTCCGCCTTATAAATATCCATTGAGTTCTCAGGACCTTGAAAACATCCAGATCTCAGGATCCTGTTGAATAATCTTGCTATTTCATATTTAATCCATCAGTCATTCAGTTTTTCCCTGTGCCATTGCTCATACATCAAAACCGTCATCCTAACATTGTGTACGTAAGTCACATATGGAATGAGATTTCCATTTGTAAAGGTAACAGAACAGCAGTGGTGGGTTTTGTCATTGTGACGCCCATGTGGTTGGTTTCTATAGAGACACATCATAGAAACAGGCCTTGCACTGAGTAGGAGCTGACCATGAACAACCCACTTGCACCAATCCTACATTAATCTAGTTTTATATCCTTCCCACATTTTCATCAGCTCGCCTCACCAGATTCTACGCACACACCCTGCTCACTAAAGGCAATGTGCATTGGCAATTAACCTACCAACCTTGGGATGTATGAGGAAACCAGAGCACCCAGGAGGGGTGGGTGGGTGTTGAAACTCACACAGTCACAGGACGTGTAAGCAAACTCTACACTGGCAGCACTGGAGGTCAGGATTGAACCCAGGTCATCAGTGCAGTGCTAACTGCTGCACCACTGTGGTGGCTTTGCATTATGGCTGTACCCAGTCCATCGGAATGACCTATAGCTTCTAGGAGCTCACCTAACTTGCCCACACCGACCAACATGCCCCATCTACACTCGTCCAGCCTTCCTGCTTTTGGTCCATATCCCTCCAACCCTACCCTATCCATGTACCTGTCTAATGTTTCTTAAACATTGTGATAGCACCTTCCTCTTCCTCCACCAATTACCTCTTCTGGCTGCTGGTTCTAAACACCCACCATCCTTTGTGTAAAAAAGTTACCCCTCAGGTTCCTATTAAATCTTTCCCCCCTCCCCTTAAACCTAAGTCCTCTGGTTCTCGATTTGTCTACTCTGGGCAAAAGACTCTGTGCATTTACCCGATCAATTCCTCTCATTACATTCATCGCCTTAAGTGATGTAACACCATATAAAAGAAAGTTATTGGTGGTGACAGTCAAGCAGTGTGTCCCTGGAAAGTGTCCATGGTGCCTCCACCATGCCACAATGGTCCTGGTCTTCCTGCTGTCACTCCGTGGTTCTATTGCTATTTACTCACCAAGGAAGTACCTTTAGAAGGGAGAAGAGGAGGAATTTCTTTAATCAGAGGGTGGTGAATTTGTGGAATTCATGGCCCCAGAAGGCTGTGGAGGCCATCAATGGATATTTTTAAGGTGGAGATTGATAGATTCTTGATCAGTGTGGCTGTCAGGGGTTATAGGGGGAAGGCAGGAGAATGAGGTTGAAAGGGAAAGGTAGATTGACCATGATTGAATGTTGCAGTACAGTTGATGGGCCGACTGGCCTAATTCTGATACTACAACTTGTGAACATGATAAACTCTCTTTTAAAATAACATTTTAAGTGCTATTAGAGTATATTAGACAGACGGAGGAAAGGATTCAATGATCAACTGCCGATGAAATGCAAGATTATCCATGACTTCTGAAAAACTTTGGCTCATGACTGCTCAAAAATGTGGGAAGAGTACATGGGAGGATATTGAGAATCTCAAGGCCAAGCATCAGGAGCACATAGAAGCCCCGAGTAAATTGTAGAAGGAACACAACACCGCCCACAAGACCCACTCCTCTATCGCAGCTGTGGTTCAGCAAATGGTTACCATTTTGGCAGCTACCTCAGAACACGTGGAAGCAAGTCATCATCGATCCCAAGGGACTGCCTGCGAGAAGATTCCTCGTCTTAACTTCCATCGATACCCTTTAACATCCACCACTCCCTCCCCCCCCCCCCCCCCCCTCCAAGAACTCAAGTAGGTTTACATAATGGACTCACACAGATTCTGCACAGTTATAAATAGATGACATTTTAACTGAGAAATGCATTTTCAAATGACCATTTTGATCAGCAGTGATTCTTAGTCACAGCAAACGGATGTTAAAATAGAAGTAATGCACGAGGGCACAATTAAAGGCATGAACGGAGCAGTTGTAGTGAGCATGGGTAGGTTGAGGCGAGATAACAATGCTGCATCGCTTGGTCACACTTCCACGGTGACCTGCCTTAATTTAGCTCAGCTTGTCAGCCACTAAACTGAAATATATGGATGTAAGATTAAAGCAACAACCGGCACTGGGACAGAGAGAGTCTGTGTCAATTCCATACGTGGACAATGATTTAGATAGGGACAAATGTTAACTGTCCAGTTACACGAGTGAAAAGCAACATTACGTAGCTGACAATAATCCTATTCTGCTTAAACATCTTGCACCTTATCGGCAATGAAACAAGTCCAGAGATTCATCCTTGATCAGAATTGCCAAACAGGTCGCTTCTGTTCATTGTTCACCGCATCCAAAATGTATTTATTCTGGGCTGCAGTGGTGCAGTGGTTAAGTTACCGGGCTTGGTGCCAGTGTTTTAGACTACTGATCCGGAGAACACGAGTTCAAGTCCCAGGGCGGCAGCTGGGGAATTTAAATTCAAGTAATTAAATCCAACAAAACATGGATTTTGTATTTTTTTTAAAGGCTCATCTCAGCAATGGGGGTAACTGTAAGATCTCCTGGAATGTTGTAAAAATCTCTGCCAATTATTACTGTCCTCGAAGAAAAGTATTCTGCCATCCTATTGTATATTGTTTATTTGGGGATAAGGCAGGAACGGGGTACTGATTGGGGATGATCAGCCATGATCATATTGAATGGTGGTACTGGCTTGAAGGGCCGAATGGCCTACTCCTGCACCTATTGTCTATTGTCTATTATCCTCACCTGAGCCTATGTGTGGCTACACACTCACTAATGCACTTACTCCTCACTTCAGCAGCAATTAGTGATGGAGAATATACGCCAGTCTCACAATGCAGCCTCCACACTATGAGTTAATAAATGAAGAAAGAATGATTTCAATTAAGTGAATTTTGAATGCAAGAGTACAGTGGACACAGGAGCTTATGCCGATGTTTACTATGAGCAATTGGGAATGAGTTTTGTTTTAATTGTTCTCCAATTATAAGGTTTAAGAAAGAACTGCAGATGCTGGAAAAATCAAAGGTAGACAAAAATGCTGGAGAAAATCAGCGGGTGAGGCAGCATCTATGGAACGAAGGAATAGGTGATGTTTCGGGTTCAGATCCTTCTTCAGACTGATGTGGGGTGGGAAGAAGAAAGGAAGAGACGGAGACTAGGCTGTGGGGGAGTTGGTAAGGGGAGGGGAAGGGGGGAGAATGCAAGGACAAGCTGGAATTGGAGAAGTCAATGTTCATACCGCTGGGGTGTAAACTACCAAAGCGAAATACGAAGTGCTGCTCCTCCAATTTGCGGTGGGACTCACTCTGGCCATGGAGGAGGCCCAGGACAGAAAGGTCGGATTCGGAATGGGAAGGGGAGTTGAAGTGCTGAGCCACCGGGAGATCTGGTTGGGTAATGCGAACTGTGCGGAGGTGTTGGGCGAAGCGATCGTCAATTATAAGTCAAGTCAAGTTTATTTGTCACATACGCATATGAGATGTGCAGTGAAATAAAAAGTGGTAATGCCTGCGGAATGTGCAAAAGACTACAACACAGAATAGAACAGAATCAGTAATTACATATTGGTGAGAAAAAAACCCCAGTAATTAAAAAAAGACACAACACAACAGTAGTTTGGTACAGTAAGTTAGTCCCTGGTAAGAGTTTACAGTCCTAATGGCCTTTGGGAAGAAACTCCATCTCATCCTCTGTTTTCACAGCATGACAGCAGAGGCATTTGCCCGATCGTAGCAGCTGGAACAGTCCATTGCTGGGGTGGAAGGGGTCCCTCATAATGTTGCTGGCTCTGGATCTGCACCTTCTGATGTATAGTTCCTGCAGAGGGGCGAATGTGGTTCCCATAGTGCGTTCGGCCGAACACACTACTCTCTGCAGAGCCTTCTTGTCCCGGGCAGAGCCGTTCCCAAACCAGATTGTGATGTTTCTGGACAAGATGCTTTCTACAGCCGCTGAGTAGAAGCACTGGAGGATCCTCAGAGAATAAGGGGTTGTATTAGAATTTCAAGAGATGCAGCGCGTAAACAGGCCTATCGGCGCACCGGGTCTGTGCCTACCGGCGATCACCGCATATACTAGCACTATCCTATACACTAGGGAAAACATTTACAACTTACCGAAGCCAATTAACCTACAAAACCTACGTCTTGGGAGTGGGGGATGAAACTGCAGCACCCTGAGAAAACCCACATGGTCACAGGGACAATGTACAAACTCTGTACAGATGAGAGTCAAGAGAGTCAAGTGAAATTGCTCCATTCATTGTTAAGATGTATACTTCATTTTTTTATTATATAATAATTGGTTTTTTTTCTTATTTGTTTACTTTTATAATTTTTTAATTTTTATTTATATATATTTTTTCCTTATATAATCATAATCATTATTATTTAACCACCATCTCTATTGATTATAGATCTATACTTTTACTTCTTTACTTTCCAAAAACAAAACAGAAGCATACATAAATTATTCCGTAACATCTGTATAATTTTTGTAACAAGTTAAATTTGTATTTGAAGAAATGTTTTACTGTGGACAATATGCATTGCTTCTAATAAAAATAGTTAACAAAAAAAAAGTGTCAAGTGTGTTTTATTGTCATATATCCCAGATAGAACAATGACATTCTTACCAGCAGCAGCACAACAGAATATGTAAACATAGCACACTGTAAACAATATAATAAATAAGAGGAAAAAAAGTTCAGTGGGTGTATATGTACACATACTCACAATTACACACACATATATATATATATATGGATCATATACTCTGTATATATACACACACACACACACACACTAAAACTTACATGCAAAAAAACAAACTAACACAGCACCCGTGGTCAGGATCGAACCCGGGTCTCTAGCACTGTAAGGCAGCAGCTCTGCCGGTGCACCACTGCACCACCCAGCAATGGAGCAACCTGTATTGTGGCAACATAGTCAGTGGGAGGTCAGACTTTATTTATTGAATTAATCCAGTAGTTGTCCTGATCTGGAATGAATTTCCATGAAGGAAGTAGATTCAAAGGTAACTTCTGAAAAATATTTGCACAAAAATACTGGCGCTTTGGAGAAAATGGTGTGGGCGGGTAATAATTGGATAAAGTTTTCAAAATCTGTCCTGGGCCTGATCGGCAAAAGGGAATTTCACTGTAGTGTGTAATTTATCGATTCTTAGGGAATGCTTGAACGCATGGGTAATGTGAACAAGCTGTGCATAATTAGCTCGTATAATTTTATAAATGAGGTTGCCTAGGAAATACTCACCAGCAAATAGAGATAGACACTTTACACTTTTACATGCATTGTCTATTTATACTGTGCAGATTGTTTAAAATAATTACAGAAATAAAATATTGCAAATATTTGAAAACACAAAATGCAGGAAGCACTCAGTGGTCCAGGCACTGTGTCTTCTTTCACTATTTGGGGTCTGCGCATCATTTGCAAGGTCAGCATTAACTGCCCACCCGTTACTGGCCATGGTAAGGTGATGGGTCTCTTGATCCGCTGTAGCCTTTCGAGAGATCTTTCCATGGTGCTGTCGGAGCAGGGGGGGGGGGGGGAGTTGAGTGTGGGGGATAGAGTTCCATTTAGGGGAGCTGCACTCATCCAGTTTCAGTTCAGTTTAGTTTATTGTCACATGTACCCAGGTACCGTGAATAGCTTTTGTTGCGTGCTATCCAGTCAGCAGAAAGACCATACATGATTACAATCGAGGCCAACCCATGCGTCATTGGGATGTGGGATCAAACCGGAGCAGCCGGAGGAAGCACAGGCGGCCACAGGGGGAACATTACATACCAGTACCCAAGGTCAGGATTGAACCTGTGTCACTGGAGTGGTGAGGCACAGATTGCTGCACAACTGTGCTGCCGTATGTTTTGTGTAAGAAGGAACTGCAGATGCTGGTTTACACCGAAGATAGACCCAGAATGCTGGAATAACCCAGCGGGTCAGGCATCATCTGTGGAGAAAAGGAATAGATGACATTTCGGGTCGAGACCCTTCATCACATTAGTCTCGACCCGATACATCACCTATTCCTTTTCTTCAGAGATGCTGCCTGACCCGATAAGCTATTCCAGCATTTTGTGTCTATCTTCTACCCTATTATTTTTGCTTGTTTTAAGGTGTTTCAAGCAATTTCAGGTTTGAATTTTTTTTTTTTAATTTTGGAGGTAGTTTTCACAGTTTTTAAATGTCTCCATATTGTGGGGATAGTTGATGACGTTGATGGGAGGTGAGGATCTGCCTGGGGTATTCCTCCTGTCAAAGGCTGTCAGGATGGAGCCTCAGTGGCAGGCTGCCTGAGGCCTAGTCAGCTCTGAAGCCTTGCTGCATCTCCCCACCTGAGTTCTAGGGGTGGGAACTCTACTTACTCAATGCTCTATGTTTAGTTTAGTTTTTTTTAGTTTAGAGATACAGCACAGAAACAGGCCCTTCGGCCCACCGAGTCCACACCGACCAGCGATCCCCGCACATTAACACTATCCTACACACACAAGGGACAATTTTACACATACACCAAGCTAATTAAACTACATAGCTGTACATCTTTTGAACTGGGCAATAATGGGCAGCAAGTAAAATCCAGCTCAAGTCAATAATCCTTGAGTATTTATAGAATGTTTCCCCAGCCTTGCAGGTAACCCAAAGTACTTTACCATAAAGTTATTTGTGTGCTGTTGATACATTGCCATATATGAAGCAGGAAGGCACGCTGTTAGATAAATAAATGTGGCCAGAGCTGAGGGCCGTACTCCTCATGTACTCCTCGATATGGTGCCCAGGAGATCCTCTATGCAACTGGGTGGATAGGCAGGATCCAACAAACATCAATAGAGCCATGTCACACCTGAACGAGGTAACTTGACACCGCAGCTCTTGGACAATCCATTTGGCTGTTGTGGAATAAAGTTTAGTTCAGTTTATCATTATTGTCACGTGTACCGAGGTACAGTGAAAAGCTTTTAGTTGTGTGCGATCCAGTCGAAAAAAAGACTATACATGATTACAATCAAATTGTCCACGCTGACCATTGACCATGCCTGCACACCAATTCTATGTTCTCCCATTTGCTCATCCACTCCACACATACAAGGGACAATTTAGAGAAGCCAATGAACCTATAGACGTGCATGTCTTTGGGTTGTGGGAGGACACCAGTGGCACCTCAGTGAAACCTCCATGGGCACAGGGAGAACATGCAGACTCCACACAGTAAGCACCTGAGGTCAGGATTGAACTGGGTCTCTGGTGCAGTGAGGCATCTGTACTACTGTACTGCCCAGGTGAATATTTCTTCTGCTCATGAACCTTTTGCAATTGTTTCGCCAGTTTCTCACTATTATTTAATACAGGGCTGCCAACTCTCACGCTTTGAGCGTGAGAATCACACATTCGAAGAAACTCTCACGCCCTCACGCTGATCAGAAATTTCTCACGCTCTGTGGTGAGAAATTCTATGATCAACGAAAATTTCAAAACTCAGATAAACTGCATGGTCCTCGGGTGTTGGAGAGCCGGGGCTGAGGGAGGGATGGAAGCAGATGCAGTGGACGGAAAGCTGGGGCTGGCGAGTGTTTGCGGGGCTGGCGAGTCGTTCCCTGCATCTCCGGCCATGCAGCAGTGCAAGAGTCCCGGGCCGATCGGAGGCGTCGGAACCGTTGCGCCGTTGCCGCTGCCGCGAGAGTCTCTGTGCCGATGGGATAGAGACACTCAAAGGGAGGTGGAGAGAGAGGAAGGAGACAGGGAGACAGTGGGGGAGAGGGAGAGGGGATGAGAGGAGAGAGAGGGGAGAGACAGAGGGGGAGTGAATGGGGAGAGAGAAGAGGGGGGGGGCAGGGGAGAGAGTGCGGTGGGAGAGGGGAGAGAGTGAGGTGGGAGAGGGGAGAGAGTGAGGTGGGAGAGGGGGGGAAGAGAGAGAAGGGGTGAGAGGGAAGAAAGAGGGAAGAGAGAGAGAGGGGAAGAGAGAGGGGAGGGAGAGGGGGAGGGAGAGAGGGGGGAGGGAGATGGGGGGAGAGAGGAGAGAGAGAGGGGTAGAAAGGAGAGAGCGAGAGAGGGGGAGAGAGGAGAGGGTGAGAGGAGAGAGAGGGAGAGACAGAGAGGGAGAGAGAGGAGAGAGAGGAGAGAGAGAGGGGAGGGGAGACATAGAGGGGGAGAGAGGGAGCGAGAAAGAGAGGGGGTAGAGAAGGGAGAGCGGAAGAGAGGGGGGGAGAGAGGGATGAGAGTGAGGTGGGAGGGAGAGAGAGGGGTGAGAAAGAGGTGGAGAGAGGGGAGGGAGAGGGAGAGAGAGAGGAGAGAGAGAGGGGGACAGAGAGAGGAGAGAGTGGGGG
Source organism: Raja brachyura (assembly GCA_963514005.1). The sequence goes on along the minus strand of OY740801.1, from coordinate 17,868,250 downwards.
AGAGAGGGGCGAAGAGAGAGAGGAGGGAGAGAGAGAGGAGGAGAGAGAGAGAGAGAGAGGGAGAGAGAGAGAGGAGGGAGAGAGAGAGGGGGAGAGAGAGAGGGGGGAGAGAGAGGGGGGAGAGAGAGAGGTGGGAGAGAGAGGGGGGGAGAGAGGCAGAGCTGGCAACTCCCATGCACTGAGCGTGAGAATCACGCATTTCGCCAAATTCTCACGCTGATCACAAATTTCTCACGCTCTGTCATGAGAAATTCTGTGATCAACGAAAATTTCAAAACTCATATCAACTGCATTGGCCATGGGAGTTGGAAGCAGAAGCAGCGACGGGGACAGGTGCAGACGGGGAGCGGGGCTAGCGAGTGTTTGCCGGGCTGGCGAGTCGCTTACTGCAGCTCCGGCCATGGAGCAGCCTCAGTGCAAGGCGTCGGAAGCGTTGCGCCGCTGCCATGAGAGTCTCTGTGCAAAATTCGCCCAGGTGACCGGCATGGATCAGGCTGCGGCTCGGTGCATCCTGGAGGACAACCAGCGGCTGCTGGAAGTAAGTACCAGGCACTGGGTAGAAATGGTGGAAGATAGTGGACTTCAAATGGGGGTGCTTGGAGAAAGCATCCTGCTTGCCTGCTAGATTTTCACTTACTGTAACTGCAGGAAAAATGTTCCCGATGTTGGGGGAGTTCAGAACCAGGGGTCACAGTTTAAGAATAAAGGAGGGGGGCAGTTCGGACTGAGATGAGGACAAACTTTCTTCACACAGAGAGTTGTGAATCTGTGGAATTTCATTTCGGAGTCACGTGAGTGACTTCGTGAAGAGCCCGCCGGCGCGCATGCTCGACATATCGTCGTAACGCGTTGCTGCGACGGCTGGCGGTGGAGCGCGCTCCTCGACAGCCCTTCATAAGGGGCCACGGAGGTGAGTATTCCACCTTTAGTTGGTGGTCCTTGTTGTCTGATTATGTCTTGCAGCAAGGACATGGATGGGAGTTCGAAGGGCCGGAGGACGTCAGGACGAGTTCGCCGGTCAACAGTTCCGGGGCCTTTACCATCGGCAGTACCTGCAGCGCAGGCCGGGACTCAGGCGGAGATGTGGGTAAGCCCTGTGTTCACAGGTCCAGATCCGCCAGCACACCACAGCTCGGAGGAGTTCGGTGAGGAGGAGTGTGGTGTGCCGCCAGAGCAGGGGGACCCTGCCATGGCAGTCAGGTTGTCAGCGGGCTCGCTGGCGACCTCGAGCAGGGCATGTGCCGTTGCACGGCCTGTTCCACTCAGCCCTCCGAGAAGGGGGAGGGGAGGAGCCCAGAAGCCTAACCCTGTTAGGGCTAAGGCATTGCCTGTCGCGGAGGAGCGGTCAGGTTCCAGGGCGAGACCCGGGGCGGCTGTGAGGTCCAGCCGGCACACCCCGACTCTCGACGCCGGGACGGGTCGGTTGAGTCGGGTCTCGTCGCGGTCGCCGAGCCCCCCATGGATGGGTGGGCGGCACCATGCGTCGGCAACGTCCACGATGTGGGCAGCCGGCAAGACTGCGCGGGCCCCAGGCAGCCATGCTTCGGCTGGTGCCGACACCTCGCCGCATGTGCCCTTAGTGGCAGCGGCTTCAGCTCTCGCTAAACGGAGGCGATTGAACACGCCCGCGCAGGAATCGCGCAGTTTCGCCTCGGCGGCTGTTAGCGACAACTACCGGCACCGGCAGGGCCTCGACGAGGTGCGGGCCGATGACAGGAGCCCGGTTTTCTTTTCAGAGCCGGAGGACTCCGACCACCTGAGTGTTCAGGGTGAAGGGCGTATTGACCGTATGGAGCGGCTGCTGGAGCTCCTGCTTCAATGACGAGCTACTAAAGCGTCAACAACAGCAGGGCAGCAACAGGCACAGGGCGTCTTCACCAACATCTACTATCAGCCTGGAGCAGCACGAGGAGGAGGTTCTGGTGGATCCCGTACCACCTCCGGTGGAGGTGCCAGCGGAGGAACTTTTGGATGTGGCGACCAAATTCACGGCCCCACATACGGCTGGTCTTCCTCTCAATTCAAAGCTGGCAGCCACAGTGGACTTTCTTAATAATCAGGTGCTGCAGGAAGAAGTCCTCATCCAGGCTATGAGCCGTCACAAGGCTCCATCAAACTGCAACTCCCTCAACGTGCCTGTGGTCAATACGCCAATATGGGGCAACATCAGTGCGGCTATCCGTCAACAAGAGCTACAATTGCAGCGGATCCTGAAACTCCTCACGGCCGGTATTACCGCCTTTGCGCGGTCGGTGGACGAGGACGAGCTGAATTTGGACCAGGAAGATGCTCTGGCCTTATTGTGCGCGACCCAGCACGAAATCAACGGGTTTCGCAAAAACAGCATCCGCCCAGCACTCAACCCGAAGTTTGCAGGATTGTGCAAACCACCGCCGCCGCCGCCGCCCCGTCAGCTCTTTGGTGAGGACCTCTCGAAGAGAGTCAAAGAGCTTGACGAACAAGCCAAAACGGTGGGGATCATGCGCTCTAAGAGTGCCCCCACACCGTCCGGCTCAAAAGCTCCATACATTCGCTCACGAGGGTCGGCCAGGGCCTCGACGAGGACTCACCCTCTAGCTCCACAACGACAACAACACCAGAACCAGCACCAAGGGTCTTTTTTAGGACAGGGTCGGCAGAGACCTTTTTGGAAATCAAAGACGCCGCGCCCTCAAGCCAACCCAGCACCTCCACGGCCACCCACACGTGTCAAGGACCGCCGGTAACCACGGAGGTGAGGGGGTCTGGTTCTCTCTTTTCTCTCTGTTTAACTTCCCATGTTGGTGGTCGTTTACGGTTGTTTTTGGATGCATGGGGTAATTTTACTGGTGATGAGTATGTGTTGCGGAATATTCAGGGGCATAAAATTGAGTTTATTAATGGCGACATTCCTCCATCCCAGCACATGCCTGGTCGTACGTTCAAATTGTCTGCTGCAGAACAGGCAGCAGGTTACAAGGAAATTTTAAGTTTGGAACAGAAGGGTGTGATTGAGAAAACAGTGCATGAGCCAATTGAATTTGTTTCGAACATATTTACTAGACCTAAGAAGGATGGAGGCTGTCGTGTCATTATTGATCTAACCCGTTTGAATACGTTTGTAACATATACTCATTTTAAAATGGATACGTTTGAAACAGCCAAATCATTGATTTCTCATGGCTGCTTTATGGCATGCATTGATTTGAGGGATGCATATTATTCAGTATCCATCCAGAAAGATGATAGAAGGTTTTTGAAATTTATCTGGATGGGGCAACTTTGGCAGTATAAGGCTTTGCCTAATGGGCTTACTACAGCCCCTAGATTGTTCACTAAATTGGTGAAGCCAATCATGGCTTATTTGAGACAACGACATCATATAGTTATGGCCTATTTAGATGATGTCTTTATTGTGGGCCACACCCTGCAATTGGCTGAACAGGGTGTTGCAGCTGCTGTCAATATATTTCAACAATTAGGATTCATTGTCCATCCAGAGAAATCAAAGTTCTGCCCTGCCCAGGTAATTAATTACCTAGGGTTCACGGTGAACTCAATGAGCATGAGGATAACTATACCAATTAACAAAATTGAGGAAGTCACTAAGGTGTGCAGAGATTTAATTGGCACCAATATACCATCGATTCGGCATACAGCCACAGTAATTGGCAAGTTAGTGGCTTTGTTTCCGGCAGCACGATATGGACCTTTGCATTATCAGAATTTGCAAAGAGCTAAAATTACTGCGTTAAAATAGGAACGCTGGTCATTACGATCGATCTATGCAGCTGCCGTCCGAAGCGATAACTGAGTTACAATGGTGGGTGTGTCACATTAGCAACTCATTTAAGCCTGTCAGGGAGGCTAATCCGGTGGTATATTTACAGACTGATGCAAGCTCCAATGGCTGGGGAGCTACTGATAATTGCTCTAGTTGTGGGGGTAGATGGGACACCCTTGAGGCATCGATGTTGTTGACTCAAGGGATTAACTATTTGGAGTTGCTGGCAGCATTCCACGGACTTCGTGCATATTGTTCCAAGCTTGTTGGAGCACACGTCCGTCTCCAAATAGACAACACCACAGCTGTGGCATATTTAAACCATATGGGTGGTACCAGGTCAGTTTCGTGTGACAACTTGGCTAACTCAATTTGGCTCTGGTGTATTCAAAGAGACATTTGGATTTCAGCTACCTATTTGCCAGGTGAGCTTAATACTGTGGCGGACACCAGGTCACGCAAATTTAATGACAACATTGAATGGATGTTGCATCCTGAGATTTTTGCTAAAGTCACAGCCAAATTTGGTAAACCGGACATTGACCTTTTTGCGTCACGGTTGAACCATCAGGTACCAGCCTACGTTTCATGGGAACCAGATCCTGGGGCAATAGCGCTAGATGCATTCTCGCTGGACTGGGGGAATTGGGTTTTCTATGCCTTCCCTCCGTTTTGCCTCATCAGTCGGGTATTGCGAAAGATTCAGGCAGATGCTGCCAAGGGCATCCTTATTATACCCGACTGGCCCACACAGCCTTGGTATCCGGTGGTCTTTGACATGCTCAACGAACCTTGGGTCCTTTTGAAGGGTTGCCCACAATTGGTTACTCACCCTGTGTCAGGGGAGCCACATCCCTGCCATGGCTATTTAAATTTGTTGGCTTGCAGGTTCTGAACAGGCCGTTAGTCCAATACGGCCTCTCGGCTCGGACCATGGATACCATCGGGGCGTCGTGTCGAGAGTCCACAAGGCGAAGATACCGCTCGCATATTAAGAAGTGGGAAGCCTACTGCAGCCGCTCTCGCATCACGTACGATGACGTGACAATAACCGACGTCCTGGAATTCCTCGCGGGGTTGCACCATGATGAACACTTAAGTTACAGTGCCATCAACAGCGCCAGAAGTGCGCTATCATTCTACCTCAAGATTGGGGTAGGATCCAACAGGCTAGTGTCCAGACTCATGCGGGGTATATTCAATATGAATCCGCCTACACCACGCTATAATATCACCTGGGATGTCAGGGACGTATTAACCCTGCTCAGGACGTGGTCTCCCATGGAAGGGCTCCAACTGGACCAACTCACCATGAAGCTGGTGATGTTACTAGCGCTGACTTCAGCTCAGAGGGTACAGACACTACACAATCTGCGTGTCGACAGAATGACATCTACCCCTACAGAAGTAGTCTTTTTCGTTGACGAGCTACTAAAGCAGCATAGACCTGGGTGCACAGGGCTGCAGCTGAAGTTCCCGGCATACCCCGCAGATGCTAGGCTATGTTTAGCCTCATATATCCGCCACTATGTCAAGGTGACGGCACGCATCAGAGGAATGGAGAGATACCTGCTTGTCACTCATAAGAGACCTCATCATCGAGTGACAGTCCAGACGATATCCAGGTGGCTTCGAGTCGTCTTGGGTAAGTCAGGTATCGACACTAATGTGTTCAAGTCTCATTCCACCAGGGCTGCATCGACGTCAGCGGCGAGGGTCATGGAGGTGCCCATGGACCAAATTCTCGCCACAGCAGGATGGGCGAATGAAGCTGTGTTCCAGCGTTTTTATAACAAGCCTGTTGCTGCTCCTCTACAGTTCGCAGAAGCCGTGCTGAATGCAGGTCAAGAACGTGGAGATGTCCCCGCATGAGGGGTTTTTGATTTGTTATTAATAAATATGCTTTTGTTTTGCAGTATGAGCTATTGAGCCAGTTTGTTCCTCCCATCCATCCCTGGTAGTGGTGTGTCAGCATGGACGTGGTCCAGGGCGTGTAATCACAGAAGCTTTGAAGTCTTCACGAAGTCACTCACGTGACTCCGAAATGAAATAGTAAGATTGAACGAGAACTTACCAGTTCGAAGGTTGATCTTTATTTCATGAGGAGTCGAAGTGAGGGATTTCGTGCCCTCCTCGCCCAACCCTCAATCACCTTCATCTGGTAATCTTAGTCAATTCAATCATACTATGCGAAGTCATTTCTATTGTTGGTTCTGTGATTCCACGCCGCTACTTTGAAGTATGTCGAGCATGCGCGCCGGCGGGCTCTTCACGAAATCCCTCACTTCGACTCCTCATGAAATAAAGATCAACCTTCGAACTGGTAAGTTCTCGTTCAATCTTACTATTCTCTGCCACTGAAGGCAGTGCAGGCCAATTCACTGGATGTTTTCAAGAGAGAGTTACATTTAGCTCATGAAATCAAGGGATATGGGGAAAAAACAGGAAAGAGGTACTGATCCTAGATGAATAGCCATGATCATATTGAATAGCAGTGCTGTCTCGGAGGGCCGGTGGCCTATTCCTGCACCTATTTTCTACGTTTCTCTGCTGGAGTATATGGCAATAAAACTCGATCACATTTTTTTTGAAGCATTCATGCATGGTGGAGGTATAATGTGGTCATAGTGATACAGTGTGAAAACAGGCCCTCCAGCGCAACTTGCCCGCACTGCCAACATGTCCCAGCTACGCTACCTGCTTTTGGTCCATACCTCCAAACCTGTCCTATCCATGTATCAGTCTAACTGTTTCTTAAATGTTGGGATGGCCCCTGCCTCAACTACCCCCTCTGGCATCTTGTTCCAAATACCCACCACCCTTTGTTTGGATAAATTACCCCTTAAAAAGTAACCTCTTAAAAATACTTCATACAAAAAACATTGAAATCATACTTCTACAATGCACTAAAACATGATTTTAATACATCAAATATCAAAACGTTCCTACCCTGGGAGGGGGGACACCCTTCTTCCACACCCTCTCCCCACTAGGTTGCTCCACTCCCTCACCGGGTACCCCCAAGGCCAGTGATCAGTGATCGCTCAGCCTCCCCACTTTCAAAAATTCTCCATGGCCCCTGTTTCAGATGGAGAACACTGCCAGATGTGAGTGGGAAACTGAGGCCAGTTGTCCATGACGTTTGGATCCCAATGCTCAGCCCTTCATGTTTCGGAGTTGGCTAAAGTTATTGATTTGTAATTAGCCTGATGACTTCATGACAGTTTGTTACGAAAATGAAAGAAATGGTATCAGAATATTTATACAGCTGAGTGAGTATAATTTTATGGATGGGAATTGTTTTCAACCAATTGATGACTTCTTTGACAAAGTGACTAGCATGTTAGATAACAAGGAAGCCAATGAATGTAGCAAATGTTGTTATCCATAATTTGGTCTGTGAAGTGCCCCATGAAGGATTACTGCATTAGCTCAGCACCTGTGAACTTGAACGTAATAGGTTAAGTCCAGGGGGTCAGATATGGGGCTTTATGTGTGGGCCAGATATATTGTCAGTGCAAAGGGGCTAGGAGTCACGGTCTGGAATAGTACTAGGTGTGCAGTTAAAGCTGGGACCAGGGGTGTGTTCAGCATTAGGAACCTAAGCAGGTAAGCAGCTATGATCAGGGTAGAATAGGGGGCCAGGTGGAGGGCTGGACTCAGAGAGAGGAATGAGAGAAGGTATGCAACTGGAGTCAGGGCCAGGAGTAGTACCAGGTGTGCAGTGAGACCCAGGTTGGTCAACATGGGCCAAGTGTTTGGTTATAATCTGATTTCCATACATGAATACACTAAGATAATTTATGTGCTGCTCGTATGGATCAGAGCCTGGGCTCTACTGTGGAATGTAATTAGGAATGTAATATACTCTAACCTTATTCATAGCTAATCCAATTTAAAGCATATATATTGCATTCAAGTGTAAGTTAAAAGACTCGCTACAGCATGCACCATATTGCACCATTTCAAGATGAAAAATGCAAAAGTTCCGTACCAATGGGAGGGGGGACACCCTTCTCCAAGCACCACCCCCTCCCCGCTCGGTCGCTACTGGTCTCGCAATTTCTCACTCCCAACTCTCACCCAATGTTGGCAGCCCTGTTATTTTAACAATCTCATGAAAATAATTATCCTTATAAGCAGTACTAGGCCCTTGGTATTTTGATGTCATTTGGAATGGGGATATCCCAGCTGGAGTACTTTTCAACCCTTAGAGCCTGTTCCATTATACACTTAGATCATATAACTTGATCTGTACCATTGGCCCATCTTGTTCATACATTTTACTTTCAGTTTCAACCTCTAAGAGCTCCATAAGCTATCAGAGATTCCTATATCTGGAGCAATAAATCTCTTTCTCATCTTCCACTATTCCTGGACTCGACATTGGAGAAGACTTTGGCCTTTCTTTCTCTGACCTAATCTTTCAACTCTTTACATTTGATCTTCCTTTCTCTGTCTTGTGCAACCATACACCTCCAAGGATGTTGGGCGATTTTCACTACATCAATAGATCACCGTCCCCATAAGTGATTTGGAAAATATGTTTGTCCAAGTGTAGGGTATTCAGAACATTCAGAACCTTTTACCAGGGCATAAATGTCAAACACTAGCACACATAGCTTTAAAGTCAAAGGGGGAAAGTTCAGAGGAGATGCAGGTGCATGGTTCCTTGAAGGTCGAGTCGTAAGTAGATAGGGTGGTCAAAATGCTTTGGGCACATTGGCCTTCATCTGTCAGAGTATTGAGTATTGGAAGGTCATGTTGGGAGGTCATGTGGCAGTTGTGTAAGACGTCGGAGAGACCGCATTTAGAATATTGTGTTCAGTTCTGGGCGCCATGTTATAAGATATTGTCAAGTTTGAAAGGGTTCAAAGAAGACTTACGAGGATGTTGCCAGGACTACAGGGTCTGAGTTATAGAGAGAGGTTGAGTAGGCTGGGCCTCTATTCCTTGGAGCGCAGGAGGATGAGGGGTGATATTATAGAGGTGTATAAAATTATGAGAGGAATAGATCGGGTAGATGCACAGAATCTCTTGCCCAGAGTAGGGGAATCGAGGTGAAGGGGAAAAGACTTAATAGGAATCCGAGGGGTAACTTTTTCACACAAACGGTGGTGGGTGTATGGAACAAGCTGCCAGAGGAGGCAGTTGAGGCTGGGACTATCCCAACGTCTGCGAAACAGTTAGACAGGTACTTAGGACAAGTTTGGAGGGATATGGACCATGCGCAGGCAGTTGGAACTAGTGTAGCTGGGACATATTAGCCTGGGTGGGCATGTTGGGCTGAAGGGCCTGTTTGCATACTGTGTCACACTATGACTCTATGTGTGTGGCACGTTATTTGCATAGAGAGTGGTGGGTGCTGCAAATGTGGTACCAGGAAGATGGTGGAAGCAGATACGATAGTGATATTTAAAATGCTTTTAGATAGACACATGAATGTGCACGGAATGTAGGGATACAGATCACGTGCAGGCAGAAGGGATTAGTTTAATTTGATATCATGTTTGATTCGGACACCATGGGCCGACGGGCCTGTTCCTGTGATGTACTGCTTTTTGTTCTATTCACTGAAGGCAAAATTAATTGTTGGTGGGCATGTGAAAGAGAATAAGTTGAAGAGTTATAGGAACATAAGATAAGGAGGATTTAGACTGATAGGACTGCTCTGCTGTGGGCCAACATGGTTCAAATGACCTCTTTCTGTGCTGTAATAAGTACTTCAATCTGTCAGTGGAATAGTTGGGAAGATGAGATTCGCCCCTTTCCTTGACTAAGACTAATCAAGCTACATTTCCCACAAATTGTCTAGAACTAATTGTGCAGAGATTGCGGTTCGAAGAGACATGAGAACAGGAGGACTTCATTCTATTTACCTGCGTTTGTTCGGCATCCCCTGCTTTGCAAATATCCATCAATCTCAATTTTGATTTTTCTCATTTCATTTCAGAGACCAGCAGTATCACAAAGAACATTCCGGAGATCCTCTGCCCTTGCTATCTTACTTTCCCATTTATGCACATTGACTGAAAATGTTATCCTTGTCTATCTCTCTCCTGGGCAGCATAGTGGTGCAGGGATAGAGTTGCTGCCTCACAGTGCCAGAGACCTTGGCTCGATTCTGACCATGGGTGCTGTCGGTACAGAGTTTGTTTGTTCTCCCTGTGCCCACATGGATTTTCTCTGGGTGCTCCGGTTTCCTCCAACACTAAAATACATACAGGTTTGTAAGTTAATTGGCCTCTGGAAATTGAAAATTGCCCCTAGTGTGTAGGATAGTGCTAGTGTATGGGGTGATCGCTGGTCGGCGTGGATTTGATGGGCCATAAGGGCCTTTTTCCACGCTATATCTCTAAAGACTAAAGTCTAGGGTACGTAATTTGCTGCCTGGCCTGCTGAGTGATTTTCTCGTTCGATTTGGCATTTCCAGCACCTGCAGTTGTACATTTTCTGCCACCGGATATTTATCAGGAGAAATCCTTCCTGGCGTTGGGCCTGATTGAAATAAAAAGAAAATTCTGAAACACTCAGTCAGTCAGGCAGCTTCTGTAGAGAGAAAAAATGTTAATGTCCGCGATGTTACATCGGAATCAGGAAACATTGGTGACGAATACAGGTATTTCTGCGTTCACGCATTAATTATGTTCCCAAGAAATATTGCATTATAGGAATACACATTAGGGCTGCCCAGAAGCACAGCGGTAGAGATACTGTCTCACGGTGCCAGGCCGGAGACCCAGTTCGATCCTGACCATGGGTGCTCCTGTGCTGGGTTTGTATATTCTCTTGGTGACTGCGTGGGTTTTCTCTGGGTGCTCTGATTTCCTCCCACATTCTAAAGACAGACAGTCTTAGAGGTTAATTGGCTTCTGTTAATTGCCCCTAGAGTGTAGGACATTGAAAGTAGTGAACAGATGATCAATGGTCGGCATGGCTCAGTGGGCTGAAGGTCCTGTTACCACGGTGTGTCTCAAACTCCAAAACGCTAATTGTCGCAATGTGGTTATAGGGGCTAGAGTCTAAGACTTACGATAAAAAACAAAATTTTCCGATGGATTTTCTAAAATAAAGGTCCTTTCAATAGTAATTGGTTTATATTTGTTACTGTAGGCCAGAAATACTGAAGGCTGGATGTCGCATTGTTCTACATAGTATCATTGCACAAGTGTGAATAGAAATGATTGCTTGTCTATTTGAATAGCCACTCCTGGTTAAAATAGCATATGCGTTTTTAAGAATCAATGATGTATGATTACTGCAGGGTGGTTACATGGAAATTGGTTTCCCCGTTTTAACTGTTTAAATCCAGGACAGATTTTTTTCCCTCTGTTTGTTAATTTACAAAGTAACTTTTAAGTGTTTCTCTAGTTTCCATTCAAAATTGTCCTTAATTCTTTATTCATGTTATATCCAATTTGTGTTACAGGAACCTGCATTATAGAAGATTTTTTAGTTTTAGTTTAGTTTAGAGAAACAGCCCCTCTGCCCACCGGGTCCGGACCGACCAGCGATCCCCGCACATTAACACTATCTACGCACATTAGGGACAACTTTACATTTATATATTTATACCAAGCCAATTAATCTACAAACCTTTATGTGTTATGTCACTGAGAACGGAGAGGGAGTTAGAACAGGAGAGAGTGCCTTTGATAAGTTGGATGCTAAGAATCAGTGATGGACTTTAGGACTGGTAGTGCTGGCTGGGAGTATGATGGCAGCTGGCGATAACAGCTGGTCTGTCTGACCGAGGTGTAAGTAGATGGAGATGAATGAAAACAGAAGAGAAATAATCACTGCTGGAACCAAATTCAAAATGCTGCAGATGCTAGAAATCTGAGGTAAAACAAAATCAATGAATGATTACATCACTGAAGGAGAGCATCTGCTCCAGCAAGACTACTAGCTCTGCAAAAGAATAATCCAGCTAGTTTCACCAAAAGGGCACTGCTACTTCCTGACATTCAGCCACTCTATCACAGGCATTCCCTCTTTTGAACTCGGTCAGACAAAAATCAGCAAACTGAACTGTGAACTGAACCTGTTTCTTTCTCCATTGTTGCTGCCTGACCTGTTGGATAGTGATACCATGTCGAAACAGGCGCTTCTGCCCAAATTGCCCACACTGGCCAACATGTCCCAGCTACACTAGTCCTATCTGCCTGCGCTTGGTCCATATCCCTCCAAATTTATCCTATCTACGTACCTGTCTGACTGTTTCTTAAATGTTACAGTTATAGAGGGATTTCCAGTATTTTCTGTTTTTATTTACACATGCCTGATAGAACTCATAGTTATTTTCAAGTTATCCCTTCTCTTTTGAAACTCCCCCACACCCCTCTTCTCCCACTCCCAGGAATGGAACAGAATCTCTCCACCTCTCTTACTAATTATCTTATTCACACATTTGATCTATTAAGCTCAAGGGATGTACATCTAAGCAACCTGACCTTGCTACTATGCTCTTAGTCCAAACTCGATCCGGTTTGCGTGGCTCAGACACATTCTGGCTGGTAAACTGAAGCACAGTGCAAGTGTATGTGGGTGAACTTTGCAACTATTTTTAAGCCCTGACCTCCGACTGTCGCCATGGGTTCCCATATGTCAACGTTGCTGCTACAAAACAACAACAAAAAATGCTTCTCCGATGCCAAGGAAAGATCGCTTTCAGAAACCTGGGAGCTGTGCGTGCGCATTGCTGGCGTCTCCTTGTTGCTCTGACTGGCAGCAACACATGGTTCCAAGGCAGGTCTCAGCACAGGGAGTCTCTGAACCTGACCGATCTCAACTTGGCTTCTGCAAGGGAAAACTTGAACAGCTTTGTGAAGAATGTCCATGTAAATTGGAAGGAATCCAATGACAGAGAATGTGTGCGTGGGCCGTTACAGGATGGAGATAACATAAGTGCATTGGTGACCACCTTAAAGGATCTTAAAGGATCACATCCACATAATATTATTAAACAAACCTTTCCTTATAATTGTTGCACATACATGAACAAGGGACAGTACTGCTGGGAAATATCATGTAGTGTCAGGCTGTAAAATGGAAAACTTGAAATGTTGCATGTCTAGTGTGGGTGTCCAGCGCACACACATGACCTACTGTGTTTTGCTGGATATTTCCAGGCAGCTCAATCTCTGAAGACTTTACAATGCTGCAACAACGCAGCAGACTTTCATTTCTGGACGAAAGGATTTTTGAGTACGTCTTTACTCAAAATTTACTCAGAAATCTTTTCATCCAGAAATGAAAGATTGTTTTGTGTTGTAGGCTCCTCTGCCAAATGTTGCTTTGACTTGCTCCCATTCATAATGACAGCGACTGCCAGAACAGGAGCAGGCTATTCAAACCTCACTTTACTTTTATAGCAGATAGGCACAAAACACTGCAGTCACTCAGCGGGTCAGGCAGCATTTCTGGAGACAAGGAATAGGTGACGTTTCTGAGACACTTCTTCAGAGTTTAAGTTTTATTACTTTAGTTTATTATTATTGTTACTGTACCGAGATACAGTGAAAGGCTTTTTGTTGCATGCTATCCAGTCAAAGCAAAGACCATGCATGCTTACAATCGAGCGTCCACATTACACTGATAAAGGATAATGGGGAAAGGGTAAAGTTAAAGGGCAGAGCCATGCTCTGCCATTCAATATGATCATGTCTGATCCTCGGTACCATATTCTCGCTCTCTCCCTATGTCCCCTTCGATGCCTTTACTCGATAGAAATGTACCTATTTCCTTCTCAGAAATATTCAGTCAGATGGCATTCGCTGCTTTGATAGAAAATTCTGCAGGTTCACCACCATCTGAGTGAAATAATCTCTCCTAACCGTGATTATAATCCATTTCCCTGTAACCTGAGACTATATCCCTCATTCAAGGCATGCCTGCCAGAGGAAATATCCTCATTTCATCAACATTTGTTTGTACAGTAGATGAAGCATAACTGCCAACAGCTAGAAAATAATGTTTTCACTGGGCTGCTAACTGCTCTTCCAAATGTACGACAAACATTTTACAATGTAGTATGGGGTGTTTCTATATGGGCTGCCAAATTGGCCATGTACTTAGAACACTAGTTACATTTTATACACTGTCAATAGACATAGCATTTAATTGTTACCATGCTGGTACTGCAATTAATTTATTAATAGAACCGTTTCACATGAAAAGTTAAACTGTTTCTCATCATCAACACACCCTCAGTATATAAAGGCATAGATAGGGTAGACAGTCAGAACCTTTTTCTCAGGGTGGAAATGTCAGACTAGATGTCAGGACATAGCTTTGAGGTGAGAGGGACAAAGTTAAAGGAGATGTGCAAGGCAAATTTTTACACCAGGGATGGTGAGTGCTTAGAATGCGATGACAGGGGTGGTGGTGGAGGCAGAGGCATTTTGTGGCATTTAAGAAGCTTTTAGATAGGCAGTAGATACAAAGTGCTGGAAGAACTCAGCAGGTCAGGCAGCAACTCTGGAGGAAAAAAATGGGTGACATTGCGGGTCGGGTCCCCACTTGAGATACATGGATATCCAGGGAATGGAGGGGGATAGATCATGTGCAGGCAGATGAGGTTGGTTTATTTTGACATTATGTTCGGCACAGACATTGTGGTCGGAATGAACCTGTACCTGTGCAGTAGACACAAGTTCCAAGTGCTGTCGATCAAAATGTTAATAAGTCAGAATGCTTATCAATGAGCTGCTTCATGTTTTGTGTAGCCTGGGATTGTGCCAACATAGCTTACCCGTTTCTGCAGGTAGCACTGCCTCCTAATCATTCACCAGTCTCTGCTGGTACCTGACCTTAAACATGCAACTGTTTGATTCACTAAGGTTAAAGCACGTGTCTAACCCAGCACAGCAGACGATTTTCAAGGGATTTATTATCTTTTTATATTAACTTGCCCCAGTTTAGAAAATTTTATTTTTATGTCTGCTGGACCTCACTTCTTCAGTTTAACCAGATTGAAAAAAATAAAACAAAGCGGTCTTGTTAGGCCTAATTCTGTCCCTGTGCCTTATTCAGGTCAGTGAATCTGAGTCAGAGGATGTAACCACGCTAGGATAGACGAAAGTGAGCATGGGTGACAGACAGAGGTGAATGATTCATGGAATTTAAAGGACACCTTGCTAATTTATACATACCGTCATATCACCCACTTGCTAACATCTTTTGCTGACATATTTGGTGAGCCGTTTAAATATGTGCTCAAAAATAAGTTCCACCAAGCGGTAGACAGGAGAATATATAAGCAAGGACCAGATTATCAGGTACATCTTTAATATGTAGGCTCTTCGGTACGGCCAATGTTCATCTAATCCAACGTTTTTGCCTTCTGTCTTGAATTTTGTTTTGATATTGGTATTAATTTATTATTCTCACCTGTACTGTCATACAAAAACTTTGTTTTGCATTTAATGGATAAATGGTCATTTATTGCCACATCTCCCTACGTATAGTGAAATTCTATTTTTGAATAGTTTTCAGTAAAACTCTAGCTATACCCAGGGAGAATAATACGTACGTGCAAGAGTAAAGAATAGTAGATTAGACTGAGGTGCTATACAAGAGTCGCCACTTTCCAGCGCTATCTTCCATCCTTCATGCTCAAAGTGGTTAAAAATGTAGAGCCTTAACTTGGCCATGAAGGCTTGTTGTCCTTGCGGCAGCACTGGATTGGTGTTGCAAGGGTCGGCCTGGCTAGATGATATTGTCGATGCCTTCTACAACTGCTCCACCACTCGGTGCCGAAATTCCATCCAACCAGTCCATACCATACATGAGTACAAGAAGAGAAAGGAAACAGAGGTTGGCGCCGGAGGAGGGAGATGGCAGCCCTGCCGGCAGTCTGCTTGTTTTTTCATCCTTTTTTCATGTCCTTACCTTCCCGGAGATGTGATCAAGTTTCGGATCACATTCTCCGGGCTCTGCGGCCTACCATCGATGGAGTTGAAAAGCCGCCTCGGACTGTCATGAGCCCCACCGCGGGGCGCGGACGTACCATCGGAGCGGATCCCTTGCCTGGGATCGCTCCCACCGCAGCCTGCGCACTTACGCACTGTGCATCAAGAGCTCGCAGTCTCGGGTGAGGCTAGCCAGGAGCTCCAACGCCGCAGAAGGTTTGTCCAGCCCCGACGCGAGGTTTGATCGCCCGGCGCGGGGGAGCTGACATCCCCTCGATGCGGGAGCAGAACGCCTCGATGCGGACGACCTGAACTCCGCCGGCTACGGGAGTCAAGACCGTCCCGTCAACAGGGGGCTCGAGGCCTCCGACCAAGGAAGAACAACAAGGGAAAGACTTGGAACTTTATTTTCACCTTCCATCACAATGAGGAATGTGTAAGAGTCACTGTGATGGATGTTTATGTTTAAATGTGTTTTTCTGTGTCTGTTGCTTTTTTAAATTGCATGACTGACCTGGCCAGTGAATTTCACTACACCAATTGGTGTATGTGACAATAAATGAACTTATGAACTTATGAACTTATGAGAATGGAACATAGTGTTATAGCTGCAGAGAAAGTGAAGTAAAAAAAAAATGCAAGGGCTGCAATGAGATAGATTGGAAGATAGGGTGTACATCCATATCATGTGAGAGGCTTGTTCAGTAGTCTGGTAATAGTGGGGAAGAAAGAGTGAATGTCTAGGGTGTGAATGGTCCTTTCCTGATGCAGCATAAAGCAAAGAAAGAGTCAATGGCTCATCACAAGAAATTGGTAAAAGTCATTGGAGACATGTTGAATTTCCTTAGTTGGTGCTTTCTTGGTCAGAGATTCAGTGTGGTCAGGCAAGAACAAATTGTTGGTGATATTTACACTGGGAACTTGAAACTCTTGATCATCTCTTGAGTGGCACGGTGGCACAGCAGTAGAGTTGCTGCCTTACAGCACCAGAGACCCAAGTTCGATCCTGACTACGGGTGCCGTCTGAGCGGAGTTTGTATGTTCTCCCCGTTACCTGTGTGGGTGCACCGGTTTCCTCCCACACTCCAAAGACGTATAGGTTGGTAGGGTAATTGGCTTCGGTAACAATTGTAAATTGTCCCTAGTGTGTAGGATAGTGCTAGCGTACGGAGACCATTGTTCAACATGGACTTAGTCGGCCAAAGGACCTGTTTCTGCACTGTATCTCTAAACGAAAAAAAAACATAATCTCAACATCAGCACCATTGATGCAGACTGGGGTGTGTACACTGGCCTGCTTGCTGAAGTCAATGACTAGCTCCTTTGACGTACTGAGGGCCTTCGTGGGAAGGCTCTATCCACTACTGTTTAACTTTTTTCTTGAAGGTTGTACGATATTGAATTAAATATAAATAATGACCTTTATGAAAAATATTTTGGCTGTAAAGACTTTACAATTTAAGATATGAAGGAGAATCTTTGCAAATCCTGCACTTACCTTACAATCTATTATACAAGCTAAAAAAAGTCAGCAGAATTTGACATCTTAATTATGTAGAAATAGGTTTAATATATTCATGAATTAAGAGAACTTTTTAACACAGCTGATTTCAAAGGCACTTTGCATAGACAGTGAAAACACATTTAATGGTGCTTTTAAAGCAACATTGGATGGTAATCGTCAATGAGGGAAAAGGTTTTGAGAACAATAGACAATAGGTGCAGGAATAGGCCATTCGGCCCCTCGTGCCAGCACCACCATTCAATGTGATCATGGCTGATCTTCCACAATCAGTACCCCGTTCCTGCCTTCTCCCAATATCCCTTGACTTCGCTACCTTTAAGAGCTCTGTCTAGCCCTCTCTTGAAAGTATCCAGAGAACTGGCCTCCACTGCCCTCTGAGGCAGAGAATTCACAACTCTCTGTGTGAAAAAGTTTTTCCTCATCTCCGTTCTAAATGGCTTACCCCTTATTCTTAAACTGTGGCCCCTGGTTCTGGATTCCCCCAACATCGGGTACATGTTTCCTGTCCAAACATTTAATAATCTTATATGTTTCAATAAGATATCCTCTCATCCTTCTAGCGTACTAGCATACGGGGACCGTTGGTCAGCATGGACTTAGTGGGCCAAAGGACCTGTTTCTGCACTGTATCACAAAACTAGGAAAGGTTGAAAAGGACATGGGACATGGATAGGACATAGATAGGACAGGAGGGATATGAACCAAACATGGCAGGTGGGATTAATGTAGCTGTGACACATTGGGCAGCATGGGCAAGTTAGGCTGAAGGGCATGTTTCCACACTGTATCACTCTGTGACTCTAGGAAGGCTGGTTAAATTGACCACCTCTTTCGAAGGGCAGCACGGAAACAGGAGATTAATTTGTCTCTCTCTCTGTGCACAGATTCTATCAAACTCCATGGAAGTGAATAAATCATTACACCTTGCAATATTCAATGGCTCATCATTGCAGCCTCATAGCTTCAGTGATTCAGGTTCAAAGATGATCTCCGGTGCAATCTCTGTGGAGTTTGCACCATCTACATGTTACCGTTCATGATTTCTCCTGGGTGGTTCAGTTCCATCTCACATTCAAAAGATGAGTGGGTCGGTAGGTTAATATGTCACTGCAATGTATGGCAGAGTGTAGCGCTAATGTAAATGGGTGCTTGATGGTTAATGTGGACTCATTTGGGCTACAGGGCTTGGTTCTATAGTTTATAATGAATAATAGGTTTACAAAATAAGGAACTGACCTTGAGCAAACATAAAGATAGAACCAAAATGCTGGAGTAACTGAGCGGGACAGGCAACATCTCTGGAGAGAAAGAATGGGTGACCTTCAGATCTGACCTGAAGAAGGGTCTCGACCCAAAACATCACCCATTCCTTCTCTCCAGAGATGTTGCCTCTCTCGCTGAGTTTCTCCAGCATTTTGTGTCCATCTTCGGTATTAACCAGCATCTGCAGTTCCTTCCTACACACTTGAGCAAACATGCTTCAATATGTTTCAGCAAATTTGAGTTGCAGTTCTGCCACTGGCCGTGTGCGCGACTTTGGCGCCTTTGGGGGGGGGGGGGGGGGGGGCGGGATTAAAATGCCGTTTTCTCCTGCCTGTCAGAGTCGAACTTTTTCAAGCTGTTCAGCTGCTGCAGAAAAATCGTTCCGACATCAGTTCTCAGAAGTTAAAAAAAAAAAATTGCGGGACAATTTAGTCCCTGGAGTAAAATTAAAAGCTACTTCTAACGCCGTCAACGCCGACAACGGGACGGATCTCATGTAGGGGACAAAACATAAGTTAAGTCGTCTATTTTATATATAAACTTGCTTATTAGGATGACTTTAATCCAAATTTCATTGGCGAAAATGTGATTTTAGCCCCATACGAACCGGCAGTGTTTTTCCTGCTGATATGGGATTCAAATTCTCTGAAACCGCAACGTTCCAATCGATCGCGTTCCACAAAAACCCACTCGCAAGATGATTAAAATGCCCGTTAATTTATGGGAATTAAACATTAAATTCCTTCCATTTGGCCGACGAATTCATGACAATGAGATTTTAAAATCATGTTATATTGTGAATTCTTGTGTGAATGTTATTTGGACACTTAGGCTATTTAGAAATGGATAGATGTTTAGATCTAGTAATTGAATGTTGTAATTAGCTACAATTAGGTAACTAACTAATTATATGCTTTAATTTCAGATCATTCAAGTAAGATTGTTTCGTATTTGTTTCAGAATGCTTCAATCTATAATAACTGAACATTTCATTCAGTTCTCTTAATTTTTAAGAAAGTTATGGGCTTCTGACTGTCCTCGATCACAGCTTTTGAGTTAAGTCAATGGAAAAGCAGTAGGGAACAAGATGCTAATTTCAGAGTATGAAAATGGCCATAACTTTTTTTTAATACTGAAGCTATGAAAGTGAATTAGGTGTCAAATTAAACTTATTTTTATGCTTTATCTGATGGGATAAATTGCAGACTTGATTTTTATAATCTCAAAATGTTGTAACATTGCTATAAAGAAGATGAATAAACTGCAGAGCATCTTTGACAATACAGCTCACCCCCTCCATGACACAATGGTCAACCTGAGCAGTACCTTCAGCAACAGACTGATTCCACCAAGATACAGTACAGAATGCCATAGGAGATCCTTCTTCCCTGTGGCTATCAAATCATACAACTTCTGCTGTGGGGTAGACTGACTCCCCTCCCCACCCCCCCACCCTTCCCCAATCTTTGAACATCCCCAATCCTTTCCACTTGTCACTTTAATTTCTTGTTTCATGTATCTTGTGTTTTATGACTGTTGGCAGATCAATTTCCGTCCTGGGATCAATAAAGTTCCATCATATCGTATCAAAGATGGTTGGAAGGTCTTCTCAGGGACCTGCAATTGGACAGCTATTAGTTATAGTGTTCATAATGGATATGGAGACAAGGGAAAAGCAGATGTTGGTGAGAACTAGAGATGGCTTAATGTGCATTTGCCATTCAGTGACGATTGTCTATATGCTGCCATTCAATCATGGCTGATTTATCTGCCTCCAAATCCAATTTTTCTGCCTGCTCCCCATAACCCTTGACACCCATTCTAATCAAGAATTTGTCTATCTCTTCCTTACAAATGTCACTGACGCCCTCCACAGCGCTCTGTGGCAACAAATTCCACAGAATAATTACCCTTTGACTAAAGAACTTGGCGGCATTCTCCCTTCTCCCCACCTCACCCTCAAATGGCTGATGTTATGGACCATGCATTTTGTTGGATCTGCTTTATGTACTCCCAAGAAATGGGCAGTAAATATGGCAACTACGCTTTCATTTGTACTTCTTTTGTGCATCTTTTAATCAACGTTGATATTATTAAAACTTCACATGCCCCTGTAATCCATGGCCCTCCCCCAAAGCATCCTGAGTGGGTTCACTCGCTTGAGGCTGGGAATGAGAGAGGTGGACAGACAGGGTTCAAGAGTTGCCAAGGCTTGAGAGTGAAAGTAAACATGCAGGTACAGCAGGCAGTGAAGAAAGCTAATGGCATGTTGGCCTTCCGATCAATCATGTATCGGAGCAAAGAGGTCCTTCTACTGTTGTACAGGAGCCCGGTGAGACCACACCTGGTGTATTGTGTGCAGTTTTCATCTTCAAATTTGAGGCGGACATTCTTGCTATTGAGGGAGCGCAGCGTAGATTCACGAGGTTAATTCCTGTGATGGCGGGACTGTCATATGTGGAAAGATTAGAGTGACTGGGCTTGTATACACTGGAATTTAGAAGGATGAGAGGGGATCTTATTGATCGAGTGGTGGCGCCATCGAGTGCAGCTGCCTTGCCTGCAGCTGTCTGTCCTTTCATTGTTTTTGGTATTTTTAGTCTGTTTTAAAGTTTGTTTTTGGAGGTCTTTTAGTCTTTTTTATGTTGGGGGGAGGGGGGGGGGAAGGGGGAAACTGTTTTCTTAGTCATTTCCTGGTCGAGGATGCGACTATTCTTCGCCCCCCTCCTTGCGCCTTACCACCTGGATTGGCGCGGCCTTTCCTGCCGGAGACCGGCCAGAGCCTCAGCTTCAGCAGCAGCGGAACAACACTGGTTTCCACCGCGGGGGAGCGATGCCTTACAGGGGTCGCCGTGTTGGAGCTCCGGAGTGCTGGGACTGCCGACTTTGACACCGTGAAGCTGTGGTCTGCGGAGCTTCCAGCCGCGGGCGGCGCTGACTTTCCAGCCACTGGCGGCGCTGACTTTCACATCGCAGATCCCTGGGATCTCTCGCCAGCTTTGAATCTCCGCCCAGCTCAGCCTGTGGACTTTGGAAGTCACGGTCTCCGGTAGGATGCGGCCGATTCGGAGGCTTTGCGCCGCTGGGAGTGTTGTTCCATTCGAGGGCCTAAAATATCGGGCCCGTAGTGGTGACTGCAGAGGCTTCAAATAGGCTCTAACTACGGGTGAACTGAGGAAGAGGACTGAACTTTGGTGCCTTCCCTCACAGTGGGAAAAGTTGATTCTGCTGTGGGGTGATGTTTTTTATGTTTTATGTTAAATTCTAAAGTGTTGTGTTTATCTTATTTGCATACTACATGGTAACTCAAATTGTACTGCACCAATTGGTGTATGTGACAATAAACGTCCTTTGTCCTTTGTCCTTTGAAACACAGAAGAATTATTGAGCGATTGGACACGTGGGAAACATGTTCCCCTTGTTTGTGGGGGAGGGGGGCAGTTTAAGAATAAGGGGTAAACTATTTCGAATGGAAATTATGAAAAACTTTTTCACGCAGAGAGTTGTGAATCTATGGAATTCTCTGCCTCAGAAGGCAGTGGAGGCTGATTCTTTGGATGCTTTCAAGAGAGACTTAGATAGAGGTGTCAAAGATAGTGGCATCTAGGGATATGGGGTGAAGACAGGAACGGGGTACTGATTGTGGATGATCAGCCATGATCACAGTGAATGGCGGTGCTGGCTCGAAGGGCTGAATGGCCTACTCCTGCATCTATTGTCTATTGGCTATTGTCTAATTAACTCAAGGATGATCTGAAGGAGGACAAGATGCTTCTCAGAGGATGTAGGGTTGAGGGATGAGGAGAAGGGCAGGAATATGGAATGAAACAAGATTGTGATCTTACCAGACCAGTAGGTAGTGTGGATGAGTGAACATTGGACTGGGTGGACCTCAATGGATATGGACAACAAATGATTGAATGAGGCAGGGTTTAGATTGGGATAATCAACAACGTGGTGCCCACGTCTAGGTTGCCAACCAAACTGCATTGAAGCTCAGGTTCTTGATCAATTTATAAACATCAGGATACAGGTTCCTCTTACACTTTGGGGATGAAGCCCTGATAAAGGGGGTGCAAAAATAATTCAGCGCTCAGGTGCCGCTTTGTGCCTCTTTCTAGGATGCCCTACTTTTCCACTGCAATCAATCATAAAGCTGCTGACGACTGAAAAGTGATAAAAAAAACCTTCACACTGAATAATGCTGGAACCCAGAATTGCAGAGAGTTATTAGATTTGTCCTTGTTACTGCCAAGTTTGCGATAAACTTTTAATGGAAATTTAAGGCCCTGCAGTGATGGTGATTAAAATATTTGTACTTCCTAAATATTGGCAGTTTTCTTCTTTGTTGTTGCCAAGTGTAAGCGCTTTGTGTGTAATGTTATGGATGTCCAATTGTTTGGCTCAGAGTGTGTTTGTTGTGGTAGAAGGAATCAGGGGTGTGTTACTGCCAAAACTACTATTCACTGTCCTTTAGTTGGAAATTGTTAAGAGTTTTGCATCACAAAATAACTCCAGATTTTCTCTGCTAATTGTCTATCTCTGAAATTACTTGAGATGCATGTGTGTGTTGTGGGGATGGGGGTGGGGGGGGGGGGGGGGGGGGGGGGGGGGGGGGGTTGTGAAGTGTGGGGAGGTAAGTGTAGTGAGTAGTGGTTTTGTCCTGAGTTAAAGATCATGGTCTAAAGTCTTCCTTCAGAGAATTGGGCAGAATATCTAGGGTGATGGTCAGTGGGAAAGGTTGCATTGATAGAGGAAGTGTTAACCATGGCTCTGGGGCGGGCTTAATAACTGCGGATGAGCCTCTGACTGCACATTTACCCCATCCCTCAAACCAACTCAGTAACATAGCCTGACCCCACTCTGTTCAACCTATTGCCCTGTAAAACCCATGTCTGTGGCTCTTACATTGAGGTAAACTGCTCCAAAACATTCCTTGTTGGATTCCCTTACATCTGCTGGAACCTTGAACCTATCCAAATCAACGATACCCATGTCTAATATTCCTTTCTGTTCACTGGTTGCCCCTGTCCTTACTGTCCTCCACTGGACCCCCTGTACTTCCTGTCCTCCATTCGTCCTCCTGTACTCTCTGTCACACATTGGTTCCCCTGTGCTTCCTGTGCTCCATTGGTTCCCCTGTACTTCCTGTCCTCCATCGGTCTCCTCTGCTCCCTATCCTCCATTGATCTCCCTGTACTCTCTGCCACACATAGGTTTTCCCAGTGCTCCTTGTCCTAGAAACATAGAAACATAGAAATTAGGTGCAGGAGTAGGCCATTCGGCCCTTCGAGCCTGCACCGCCATTCAATATGATCATGGCTGATCATCCAACTCTGTATCCCGTACCTGCCTTCTCTCCATACCCTCTGATCCCCTTAGCCACAAGGGCCACATCTAACTCCCTCTTAAATATAGCCAATGAACTGGCCTCAACTACCCTCTGTGGCAGAGAGTTCCAGAGACCCACCACTCTCTGTGTGAAAAAAGTCCTTCTCATCTCGGTCCTAAAGGACTTCCCCCTTATCCTTAAGCTGTGACCCCTTGTCCTGGACCTCCCCAACATCAGGAACAATCTTCCTGCATCTAGCCTGTCCAACCCCTTAAGAATTTTGTAAGTTTCTATAAGATCCCCTCTCAATCTCCTAAATTCTAGAGAGTATAAACTGAGTCCATCCAGTCTTTCTTCATAAGACAGTCCTGACATCCCAGGAATCAATCTGGTGAACCTTCTCTGCACTCCCTCTATGGCAATAATGTCCTTCCTCAGATTTGGAGACCAGAACTGTACGCAATACTCCAGGTGTGGTCTCACCAAGACCCTATACAACTGAAGTAGAACCTCCCTGCTCCTATACTCAAATCCTTTTGCTATGAAAGCTAACATACCATTCGCTTTCTTCACTGCCTGCTGTACCTGCATGCCTACTTTCAATGACTGGATGCCTACTTTCAATGTCCTCTATTGGTTTCCCTGCTCAAGGAATTATCCATTGGTTTCTCTCGGCTGACTGTTCTCAATTGTTTCCCCTGTGCTCACCGTCATCCATTGCTTTCCTTGTGCTCTCTGTCATAGACCTGCTTTAAAAATAACTTCTATTCTGGCTTTGGAGACTTGACACCTCTCAGAGTTGCAGGCTTACATGGCGGGGATTACTTTAGAACCGTGCCCAATGTTATAATTCAAAAGTGGGCCTGACTTTGTCCTCAACAAGGCTCCACTTTCATCCACCAACAACTCACCATCCCCGTTACTGTGTTTCCTACATTGCAATTGTAATAACTCTTCAAATGTCCTGAATTCATTGGGAAATAATTTGGCACAGTCTGACTTTCTGAAAAGTTTTTTTTATAGATGCAAGATTATTTTGATGGCAGAACAATAAGTGTTCTCAGTCCCTTACCTTCAGTACTGTATTTTTCTGGGAGAATACTCCTGCTAGTTTATTTGGCTCATGCAAATTGTAGTGTAGCCTGTGCTATTTGTAGTGAAGAGGCAAAATAGTCAGATGGGAATTGATGGGTTCATGAAAGAGAATAAGTTGTAGAACTAAATGGAAACACATGGATAGGCCAGGTTTGGAGGGATATGGACAAAACGTGGGCAGGTGGGACTAGTATAGCTGGAACATGTTGGCCGATGTGGGCAAGTTGGACCGAAGGGCCTGTTTCCAGACAGTATCTCTCTATGATTCTATGACTTTACTGTAGATTAGTGACTCATGTTATGAGTCATACTTTGTAGCTACTAGTTTAACAGAAAGCCTCCCTGCCGTTTCTCTCTCACTTTTAGAGTAATGTGCTATGCTGTAACGTTAAAGTCTTTGGATCTTAATCACGTTGTGTGACTTAAGTTATTCCAACAGCAGAAGCTCAACATGGTGTCAGAAGTAGGTTGTTGTGCTGGTGTAGGTGGATTAATGCTGCTGGACACGGACGGAAGTACACTTGTACGGTCTGGATAATACGGAGTTGGAGCTGGGTCATTCATAGGCAGGATATGTTGTCTGTTACGCCTGTAGGTGCCGCCATTGGCACTGACCAGATATGAGCGTGGCTTAGAAGCAGTTCCAGAAATTGATACTTGCCAAATTGATACGGTCATGGCCTTTGTGTCTTCAAACGAACCACCTGCCCCTCGGTTAATGGTGGCAGTGGCCTACTTGTTTTGTCATACCACTGTTTTTCAATGTCATGCTTTTGTTGTAACCTGGACTGGACTTCTGATGGTGGAACCATCTGTGGGATCAATGCCTGGTCCATCACAGGCACCGTGGCTCGGGTCTGCCTCGACAATAAACGTTGAGCAGGTGAACCCAAAATGGGGTGGCGGTAGATGTTGCGTAGATGCAGATCTGCCACTGGCCGCAGGAACATGCCGGAATTAGCTCTGTACGAATGTTCTATGAACTGTTTGGCCCTCTTGACAGCCCGCCCAGCTAGTCCATTCGACTGTGGATATTCAGGGCTGCTGGTAAATTGACTGCCTTTATCAGATAACAGTATGCCCGGAGCTCTGTGGTCTGCAAAATGGCGAGCAAGCTTCGAAACTACCCCGCGAATAGTGGGGCTGCTAAGAAAATCAATGTCAAACCATCCTGAATACAAATCGACAAGTACTAGGTATTGCTTGCCATGCCGCTCAAATCTGTCAGTTGCCACTATAGACCACGGGAGTGCAGGAGCCTGATGTCAAAGAAGTGGTTGCTTTTGTTGGTGAAGTGCCAAGCTGTTGCACACTATACAGGACTCCACATTCTCGGTGATGTATTCAGCCATGCCAGGCCAGTAAAACATGTTTCTTGCCCGTGCGACAGTAGCTTCAGTGCCTTGGTGCCCTGCGTGGACAGCGTTAAAATACTTGCTGTGCAGCGAAGCAGGGAGCACAACCTTGTGCCCTTTTACAATAATGCTATCTTGTAGCATTAGCTCATCGCGGACGGCAAAGAAAGGCCGAACTGGCAGCAGAACGTTGTAGTGGTTGTGTTGACCGGCCGCGCTTCATGACGGAGGCTAGCGACCGTAAAGTACTGCCAGTAGCTGTGTGGGCAATCCTCCATATAGGACAAGGGAATAAAAGACACAGTCATTACGACAAAGTCATCATCTGGCGAGGACAGATCCTTGCAGGTCTTCCGGGGTGCACATGAGAGAGTGTCAGCCAGGTACATATCCTTACCACGTTTGTAGATCAGAACAATGTAATATTTTTGAAGCTGCAGCAGCATCTGCTGTAGACGCCCTGGAGAGGCATGAATCTGTTTGTTAAAGATGCTGATCAGAGCTTGGTGGTCAGTTTCAATCGTGACCGTTTGTCCGAAGATAAAGTCGTTCAATTTCTTGCAGGCGAAAACAACAGCCAACAGCTCTTTCTCAATTTGGGCATATCGTTGTTCTGTGTCAGTCATAGTGCGTGAGGCATAGGCAACAGGCTTATTGCCTCTATTGTCATTTTGAAGACATGCTGTGCCTAGTCCGTGTTGTGAAGTGTCACAAGTCAGTGTGGCCGGTTGTTTAGGATCAAAGTAAGCAAAAGTAGGTGCACAAGACATCTGCTGCTTAAGAGTGTCGAAAGCCCTCTGCTGTTGCTCGTGCCAGGTCCAAGCAGCGTCTTTGTGTGTAAGCTGGCGCAACTGGGCTGATATTTCACTGAAGTCCGGAATAAATTTACTCAAGTAGTTCATCATGCCAAGAAATCTCTGCAGACCGAGCACATCTGTGGGTGCTGGGAGCTCGTTGATGACACTGGTTTTCATCGGATCAGTTTGAAGGCCATCTTTAGGAAACACAATTCACCTCACTTACCCTGAATTTGCATTTTTGAGGGTTTAGCTTGAGGTTGGCATTGGCGCGATCCATGACCTTAGTCAGATTAGCATCGTGTTCTTCAACAGCTCGTCCTGCAACGAGGATGTCATCCACTCCAAAGGCGCATGGGTCACCTGCAAACAACTGCTCCATAGCTTGTTGAAATACTTCACTACCAGAGCTTATACTAAAGGGCATGCGAAGAAATCTGTAATGCCCGAACGGTGTGCTGAACGTGGTTAACTTGGAGGAGTTGTGTTCCAACAAAATCTGCCAGAATGAACTCTTGGCATTTTGTACTGTGAATACAGTTGCCTCAGCCATCTGCGCTGCAATCTCATCCACAGTGCGCATGGGATAGTGGGGTAATTTAATGGCTTTGTTTAAGTCCTTAGGATTGATACAAATCCGTATTTCATCTTTATTCTTCTTTGTTGCCATGACCATGGTGGAGACCCAATCCGAGGGGTCAGCGACGGGAGCAATCACACCTAGAGACATCATTCTGTTGAGTTCACTTTGAACACGGTTCCCGCATAGCATGGGGAATCTTATGAACTGGACGCACAACTGGAATCACCTCAGGGTCAATGGTAATTATGTACCTAACAGGCAACCTGCCCAGCTTGTTGTCAACCAAAGTTTTGTACTGTGTCATGATTTGTTAGCTAAAGTCACAGGCTGCAGTCAGATGACAAACAGAAGGGCTGAAAGAGACAAGTCCCATGCCTTGACATGCGTTGGCACCCAGCAGAGATGGCACATCCTCATGAACAACATAGAAACTCAGGTTGTGGACATGTGAGTTCAGACAGCAGCGTAACTTAACTTGACTGATAGGGTGCACTGGACCTTCTGCAAATGGGAGAAAGGAGGCAGCCGTAGGAGTAACAGGCTCTATTTTTCGTAACTTTATGTCCCTGTTTTTCATAACTTTAGATGCTCATGAAAGAGAATAAGTTGTAGAACTTAAAGGAAACACATGGATAGGACAGGTTTGGAGGGATATGGGCCAAACGTGGGCAGGTGGGACTAGTATAGCTGGAACATTTTGGCCGGTTTGGCAAGTTGGACCGAAAGGCCTATTTCCAGACTGTATCACTCTATGATTCTATGACTTTATGAAAGAAGAAAAAGGGGAATGGGAGTGATGGCAATTAGCATATACCTAGAATTGATCAAATGAATGGTCTCCTTCTGCTAATATGTACGCTGTAGCAAATGAAACCTAGCCAAAGGAAGTGACACAAAAATCTGACAATAAGCACAAAATGCTGGAGTAACTCAGCGGGTCAGGCAGCATCTCTGGAGAAAAGGAATAGGTGACATTTTGAGTCGAGATCTTTCTTCAGATTAAAAATCTGACAATACTGGATATCATGAATTAAATTAGCAACCACGCCGCAGACCCTCGGAAAACTCGGTTATTCCCTCCTCCTCTCTCCCTCCAGGTAGAAGACACAAACATTTGAAAGCACGTAGTCCAGATTCAGGAACAGCTTCTTCCCTGCTGTCATCAGACTATTGGACGAACAACTCATCAGCTAAAGGTGTAATTCCGATCTCCCAATATACCTCGTTGCAGCCCTTGCACCTTTTGTGTTTCTCTGCTCTTTATTTGTAGCTGTAACATTATGTTCTGCACTCTGATTATTTTCCCGATGCACTCCCTATTGTATTTGTGTACGGTTGTATTGTACTCGTGTTTGGTATGGTTTGACTGGAAGGCACGCAATACAATGTTTTTCCCCTGTATCTTGGTACACGTGACAATAATGTTACCAATAATGAGAAGGAACTTCCTTGCGTTACTCACAATGCAAGCTTACTAATGATTGATTTGGTGAGTATGTCTGTCAGGAAGGCAGTGCTGTCCTGAGGATGCCACAGCTATCAATAGTGAATTGGATAAAGGCTGCCTTGTGACCTCTGCGGAATAGTGTGGCATCGAGTCGGCGTGCTTTGAATTTTAGTTGCAGTAGTAACTAAAGATCTTAGACTAGTTTTAAATGTAAAAACCTACGATACAGGAGGAGTAATTCTGCCACCATGCCTTTGCCAACTAAAATGGAACTATTTAGATGAATCCCATTTTCCAGCTCTTGGTATTTTAATGTTTGATATTTTAAGAACTGTTCAAAGTATATTTAAAAAGTGGGGATGTGTTCTGCTTCTAACACCCATTTAGACAATGAGTCTCATACTCCTACTATCTTTTGAACAGGTCTATTGCAGTTTTTGGCATCTCAATTAAAATACCCCTCAGTCTCCTTCATGACAAAGTCTATTAAGTTGTGTGGGACACTACCAATGGGATAAGTAATGGAGACTCATTGGGATACTTCCTGGCAATGGAAGGGAAGTGTAATGGCAAGATATCTTACCAATAAAGGAGTGATTACAATAAGGACTGTACGATTGCCCAGGATGGGTCAGCCGAGATCGTGGTGAATTGAGGAAAGCGAATAAAGATACACAAGCCAAGGGCAAGATTGAGTTGTTGCTAAATTGGGAGAAAAGCAGAAGCTAACTGTTACTTGGCTGGGTTAATGTACTGATTGAATTAAAAAGGTACAACAGTGTGCTGGAAACAAAAATTGATAAAATTAGAATAAATCCATAAGGGAAGAAACTAGGAACAGATTTCTTCTAATATGCTGAGTGCCAAGGCTTTAGATGAAGCAATTGAAGTTTGCCTGGTAGTTTTTCTGTATGTGGTGTTAAATGCAGATGATGATGTGGTGTTGAATGCAAATGTGAATCATGACATCCATAAAAGTCTGAGTTCACAACAATCATTAGTAAGCCTGAAAAGCTGTAAGGTTTGCCTGTATTATTGTCCAAGGTCCCAGGTGGCAGACCTGTGAGTTATCACAGAGCGAGAATTGGGGAGAGAATTTTGAACTGAAGTTGACCTGCATTAGGAAAGAATCCTAGTTAGCTTAGTTTGGTGCTCTGGAAGGGTGGTGGAACTGGGAAAAGATCTGCGGGGAAGTGCAGGAATCCAGGAGACGATAGGAGGAACGTCAAGGGAGGCAACCTGCATCTGAGATATCCTCTCTCTTTATGACTTTATGATACTTTATTTTCATGTGTACCTAGGGTACCTAGGGTACCAAGGTACAGTGAAATGCTTTGTTCTTCATACAACCTAGGCCGTACACAAGTATCACCACTTGTCTGGTGCCGACAAAGTTAAAAGCTACCGAACAGTCCATGTATTTCCCCACCTGCTCTCATAGATGGATCCCTCACCCACATGTCTTCTGTGTCCCGTTGTTCTACTCTTGCTACCCCACCCTCCAGATGGAACAAGGATGGAGTTTTCCAGGTCCTCACAGTTTGGCCAAAGGACCTGTCTCCACCTGTCTGTAGAAAGGGATACCAGCAATGGGGAAGCTCAGATCACCTCTTTGATCAGCAGGGTTCTCTTTGACTTGGATATACACAAAAAGCTGGAGTAACTCAGCGAGACAGGCAACGTCTCTGGAGAGAAGGAATGGTGACGTTTTGGGTTGAGACCCTTCTTCAAAGAGTTCTTCAGACTCTTTGACTTGGCATCTGATGAATCAGATGAGGCAGATTTAAAGTGGTTGGTATGGATAGATGAGAGGTTTTTGTCAGCAAAGTGTTATGATCTGGACCACCCTGCTCAGTGGGAGCAGGCTCAATGGTGACTTTCAAAATGAATTTTATGTACATCTGGAAAGGATATATTTGTAGGGGAAGGGAATGATTGGATAAATTAAATAGCCAGGGATTGGCTTATGTGTGTGTGGTGCAGTTGTTTCATCCTTCATGTTGTGTAACAGAAATAGGCCAAATTAAGATGATGAGGCACTTGCATGGAGGGTGATGATGGTTAATCACAACATAAAAACATACCTTTATATCACCTCTTGATTACATCTATACATGCCCTGGGTGCACAATATGGTATTTCATACTGCAAACAATTACAATCAAAGTAAACATCATTTAATTTGATAGACTATTTAAACAAGGAAAGAACATTGGCATTCACATAATTCAACACTGTTGACATTCTTTTAAAAGGCACTTACTCTTGTGATGTTGGAAATGTAGAAGCCAGTTTGTACACAGCAAGATCCCAGCAATTAAATAAGTGAGTAATTGCTCCATTTGTGATCGCATTAGTTGAGGACTGAATATAGGCCTGGGCACCAAAAGAACTCTGTTCTTTGACAGTGATGTCGAATCTTTGAAGTCAAAGAATCTTGAGAGGTGGAGGATGAACTTGCCAGAGTATTTTATCCCAAGTAAGTGGTTCATCCATCCATTCAAGAACATCCACGGATGAACACAGGAGGCCACCAGTTCAACATTTGTCATGTTCCAGTTATATAAGACGTTGGTGAAGCCACATTTAGCTTGTTCAGTTTTGCAAACCATGTTACAGGAAAGATGTTGTCAAACTGGAATGGGTGCAGAGAAGATTTACGATGATTTTCCCAGGCTTAAGAGCCTGAGCTATAAGGAGAGGCTGAGCAGACTAGGACTCTATTTCTTGGAGCACAGGAGGATGAGTGGTGATCTTATAGAGGTGTACAAAATCATGTGAAGAATAGATTGGATTAATGCACAGTGTCTCTTGTCCAGTGTAGGAGAATCAAAAACCAGAGGACAGAGGTTAAACGTAAGGAGGGAAAGATTTAATAGGAACCTGAGGGTTAACTATTTTACCCAAAGGGTAGTGGGTCTATGGAATGAGCTGCCAGATGAGGTAGTTGAAGCAAGTACAATGCATAAGAAACATTTAGGCACATGGAGAGGATAGGGTTAGAGGGATCCAGGCCAAATGCGGGAAGGTGGGACCAGTGTAGATGGGGCATGTTGGTCGGTGTGGGCAAGTTGCGCCAAAGGGCCTGTTTTCCACGCTGTATGACGCTGGAAATCACTAGTGTCATGGGAGACAGACATGGAAGTGTTCAGTATGTGGAGGCAGGAGACACTGTGAGAGAATGCGAAAGGGAGTTCTGCAGAGAGAGTTTAACATCTACTCAGGATGTTGCACAGTGATACAGTCTATATTTGGAATTCAAATGCATCGAACAGTGTTGCATAGCAGTTTGAGTGCCTTGTGCTAGAGCATTCATGACGGCTATATAATTAGCATACTTTATTCAACACCGGCTGTTGTATTAAAGGTTTAGGAATTTAACTTTCTTAAAAATGTTCTTTAGAATTTCTTTAGCATTTGCTGTTGTTTAAGTAGTTGCTGGAGATTCCAGTAAGTGCAGGGTACCGGGCAAAGATCGTATAATGGCCTAATGTTTACATGTGTATTAGTATCCACTTGAGCTTAGCCTTTACCTCTTGTGAGGAGCCTTGGGACATTTCTCAAAGAAGCTGGCAGTGGGGGAGGATTAGAAGAAGCTGTCAAATGGGAGGAGGCATGTGACAAAAGCTAGAGGAACTTTTTGAGCCCAATTTGGTCTAAGTCTTCTCCATATACGTCGCAACAACATAGACTGGATGTCACGTCTTACTCAAGAACAAGTGACAAACAACAACAAAGTAGAAAAGAAGAGGGTACACAAAAGGCTGGAGAAACTCAGCGGGTGTAACAGCATCTAAGGAGCGAAGGAGATAGGCGACGTTTCGGGTGGAGACCCTTCTTCAGACAAAAGAAGAGGGGTTTCTAGAATGGAGTTAAAAGAACAGGACATGGATGATTTTCAAGGAATGGGGTCCATGTACTGACTTGGAATGAAAGTTGGTTATCCAACAGAAAGTAAAGCTTGAAAATAAATAGTTCCTACCCAGTCTGGCAAGCTAAGACTAGCGTGGCACCACGAGGATCAGTGATGGGCACAAGCTATTCATGATCTACATCAATGATCTGGCTGACTGAAGCAAACGTCATGTTCCAGGTTTGCTGATGAAACAAATTAGTTGAGGTTGTGTGAAGGGAGGAGGATGTAAAAAGTTTTCCAGGTGATGTAGATAAGCTAAGTGAATAGGTAAGACCATTGCATAATGTAGGAACATGTTCTCCCCAGCAGAAAATGGAAAGCAAAGAGCATAAAACAGCAACAGATCACTTCTGGGTTTGCAACATAAATCTGAAAATGCCGCCACACTCCAGCATGACAAGCACAGTGGCACAGCGGTCGAGTTGCTGCCTTACAGCCCGAGAGACAGGTTCGATCTTGATCATGGAGATGCTGTCCGCACAGAGTTTGTACGTTCTCCCCGTGACCTGCCATGGGTTTTCTCCGGGTGCTCCAGTTTCTTCCTACTCTCCAAAGAGGTTCAGGTTTGCAGGTTAATTGGCTTCAGCAAAATTGTAAATTGTCCCTAGTGTGTAGGATAGTCCTACTGTAAGGGTGATGGCTGGTCGGTGTGGACTTGGTGGGCCGAAGGGCCTGTTTCCGTGCCGTATCTCTAAACTAAACTAAACAACACTAAACATGTGCCTGCACTGTGTATTTTAACAAACGTCTATCAAGCTAAGTTATTTGCTGTGTGTTTTTCCTACTGAGGCAATGTCAGGGAATTGAAACAGGGAACCACTTGCATTGTGCAGTCTCAGGGTAGCTGGGTCTTTTCAGAGCAGCAACAGTCTGGAATCCACTAAGGTAGTTCTCATAGTTTTCATCCATTAGTCTGCTCCCAACCTCTTTAATATACTTATTTCCCCTCCCCTGCTGCAATCACCAACCCAAATATTTCACCCCACCCCATTTCCAGAGATCCAGATCCTCTCACTGACTTTCCAGTTGCCCCATTGATACTGAAATCACTGATGCTGGCCGTAATCTCTAACCCAACCTGTGCACCCACCACTCAGTGACCAACTGATCATCAGCTCCGATGTTCCACTCTACACACCCTCCACCCAATTCTACCACACACCAGACTGCCAACCCCACCGCAGGTCCCAGGGGCTAAGTTGGCTTTCTCTACCCTGCCCTCCATGATCCCAAGTCTCTAGACCTCATCCATCCATGAACAATTGGATCTATCCAGTCAAATCATACAATACAATGAAGACATCCATAAGAACAACGGGTAGTGCAAAGAGCAGGGTGAGTGGAATGCAGAATATAATGTTATAGCATTAGACCATTACACTTAGAGAAAATGCAGATTTAAAAAAGTGCAAGCTCCACAATTTGGTAGGTGAGAAGATCGGGGCACAACCTAGCTCATGAGCGGACCATTTTGTAGTCTGATAAAAGCGTGGAAGAACCTGTTCCTGAATCTAATGGTGCTTGCTTTCAAGATTTTGCATCTTCTGCCCGAAAGGAGAGGAGAAAAGATGGAATGAATGGGGTGAAAATGGTTATTGATGATGTTAACTGCCTTTCCGAGGCAGCGTAAAGAACAATGCAAACATGGAGTGATGCGGGGGAGGCTGGTTCCTCAGATGGACTAGGTTACATTCACAACTCTTTGCATCATTTTGTGGTCTTGAGCAAAGCTATCGCCAAACCAAGCTGTGATGATTCCTGATAGAATGGCTTCTATGATGCATCTGTCGGAGTGGGTATAGGAGATATGCTGTCCTTCCTGTCTTCTGAGGAAGTAGAGGCATCGATGTGCCTTCATGGCAGTAGTTTCAATCAGGCTGTTCTACGGCAAATTGTTGTTATGCCTTTGAACTTGAGGCCCTCAACCATCCCCACTTCGGCACCATTGATGCTGACTGGGACGTGTACACACCTTGTTTCCTGAAATCAATATTTCAAGGGGTTGGACAAGCTAGATGCTGGAAGATTGTTCCCGATGTTGGGGGAGTCCAGAACAAGGGGTCACAGTCTAAGGATAAGGGGGAATTCCTTTAGGACCGAAATGAGGAAAACATTCTTTACACAGAGAGTGGTGAGTCTCTGGAATTCTCTGCCACAGAAGGTAGTTGAGGCCAGTTCATTGGCTATATTTAAGAGGGCGTTAGATGTGGCACTTGTGGCTAAAGGGCTCAGGGGGTATGGAGAGAAGGCAGGTACGGGATACTGAGTTGGATGATCAGCCATGATCACATTGAATGGCGGTGCAGGCTCGAAGGGCCGAATGGCCTACTCCTGCACCTATTTTCTATGTTTCTATGTTTCTAATATCTAACTCTTTCACTTGCTGACATTTTGGGAGATATTGTTGTTTTGACAAAATGTTCCAGAGCTTTCTATCTCCTTCCTGTACTCCATCTAATCATCATTCGAGATCTGGCCGACAATGGTGGTGCCATCTGCAAAAGGAGTTCGAGCAGAATTTGTCATCATGTTGTTATGGGTGAAGAAGAGGTTCAGCAGGGGGGGGTACACAAAAAGCTGGAGAAACTCAGCGGGTGCAGCAGCATCTAAGGAGTGAAGGAGATAGGCGACGTTTCGGGTCGAGACCCTTCTTCATCTGCAGTTCCTTCTTTAACAACAAGAGGTTCAGCAGGTTGTTACTGAGACTTGCAAGCTTGAGTTATAGGGTGCGGCTGGATAGGTTGGACTTTTATGTTTGGAGTATAGTAATCTGAGGGGTAGCCTTACTGAAGTATATAAAATCATGAGGAGCATGCATACAGGGATAAAGTGAATGCACGCAGTCTTGTTTCCCAGGGTAGAGGATTCTAACACTAGAAGACATTTTCTGAAGGTTTGAGGGGTAACTTTTTCACACAAAGGGTGGTGGGTGTATGGAACACGCTGACAGAGGATTTAGTTGAGGCTGGGACTATCCCAACGTTTAAGAAACAGATGGACAGTTACTGTACATGGATATGACAAGTTTGGAGGGATATGGACTAAATGCAGGCATGTGGGACTAGTGTAATTGGGACTTGTTGGCCAGTGTGGGCGAGTTGGGCCGAAGGGCCTGTTTCCACACTGTATCACTCTATGACTTTAAGGTGAGAGGTAAGGGAAATTTAAAAGGGACCTCAGGGGTAACTTTTACTCAGTTAAAGTTACTGACTTAACTATAGTTAATATAGTTAATATGCACAACACATAATCGATATCTGGAACAAACCCAGAGGAAGCTATAGATATAAATATCGAAATCCCATCCTCTGACTTCCCATTTCACTCTTCTCTCCTTACTAAGAGAAGACCTTTCATTCCACACTCCAAAGACGTGCAGGTTTGTAAGGTAATTGGCTTGGTATAAATGTAAAATTGTCTCTAGTGTATGTAGTATAGTGTTAATGTGCGGAGATTACTGGTCGGTATGAACTCAGTGGGCTGAAGGGCCTGTTTCCGTGCTGTATCTCCAAACTAAAAACAAACTAAACTAGTCTCTGACTTTGAGTGCAACGCCCATTCAGTGACACTGGAGTCTAGAACCACACCATTTTATCTCATCTATTAAACATTTTAGAGAGCGTAAAGTAAATATCAGAATGCATGCAAATGCTAGACGCAGTAACCTAAACATAAAAAATATTAAATTTCTTTTATTTTGAAATGTACCTGTATGAGAATATCAAAACACAGGCTTAAAGTTATTCTTTAGCTTCTGCCTGCCTCCAATGTTAAGCCTCTGATTTAACAATTTCTAAATATTTTATAGTGGGACTGATTTATAAATTCCTGACATTTATGCCAGTTCAGATGATTTCCAGTGATGGGGATGGGGATAGGGATGGCGATGGAGTGGGTAAGGATTTGCTAACATACTGATCATTGCCCCCCAAATTCACCCTCTGTCCAATTCTACCACCCACCTGATCACTAACTTCACCACAGAAGCCGAGAGTGAGGGTATCAAGTCAAGAGTGTTTAACAAGGGTTTCGATCTGGAATGTCACCATTTCCTTCTATCCAGGGATGCTGCCTGTCCCGCTGAGTTACTCCAGCATTTTGTGTCCATGACAATAAACATAGTACTCTGTAAATTTCTGCCTTGGGTTGAGTTTGCGTGGAAATCCGTGTGAGTGATGGCAGTGAAGGTTAATAGATTCACCATCATTGGGGCAGCTCATGTTGTCACCTGCTCTCTGACACCAGTTTACTCTTGATGCAAGTGGCTGTGTGAGCTATCGTGAGCTTCTCCAAGCGCTGAGTGAATCATTAGTCACCTAACAAGCAGCAAAGAGAAATACAAATTAACAACATATATCATTTTTCAAAACAGGCAAATGTGAGACATGTTGAGCGGCTGTGGGAGAGGCAGCTTGTGCATTTCAGCATCAGGATGTTCAGCCATGGGGTCTCCTGACGTGGAATATAACTCCCTCTCACCTGCCCCACATTTTAATTTTCTTAATTCAAGGGAAGTGGGCATGGCAGACTGAGCCAGCAGTTCATTGCCAATCCCTAATTCCCCTTGAGGAGGTGATGGTGAGCTGCCTTCTTGAATTGCAGGAAGCAGCATCTGCAGTTCCTCCTGAACTCTTGGATACATCCATATATCTCTCTTGGATAGGAGAGAGAGTTCCAGGATTTTGACCCAGCGACGCTGAAGGAACGGTGATATATTTCCAAGTCAGGATGGTGTGTGGCATGGAGGGCAATTTCCCGGTGGTGGTGTCCTTGTACCTCTAGCTGGTAGAGGTCGTGGGTCTGGAAGATGCTGCGGAAGGAGTCTTGGTGAGTTGCTGCAGTCAATCCTGTAGATTGTATCAATTGCTGCTACTGTGTATCGGTGGTGGAGTGAATGAACTGTGTGAATGGAGTGCCTTTAGAGCGGACTGCTATGTCCTGATTGGTGTCAAACATCTTCAGTCTGGTTGAAGCTGAACTCATCCTGGCAAGCGATGAGTATCTATCACACTCCTGACGAGACTTGTAGATGGTGAACAAACTTTGGTGAGTTAAGTCGAAGCCTCACTGTTTACTGGTGTACTTTGTGGAGGAAATCAGCATTGTAGCCGGGCGTGACAATATATTTTACTGTCAAGTGGCCTTTGCACTGGCATAACTAACCAAGCTGTTCCAAGGGTCACAAAAGTCCTTCATGAACTGATATCAAAGCCAGCTAATATTGGCGGATCTTTGGAGCTAAGGTTTGAGGAACATGGTGGGGGCAGCAGAGGGAGCCTTATAGTACTTCAAGAAGTACTGCGACTTACTGAAAGTGCTGGAATCTACATTGGAAGACTGAAATAGGATAGGGCTCCACTTGCACAGCACCAATACCTTGCTTTACAGATTGTTAGACTGTCATAAAGGAATAAATGGGAAATACTGGGATCTTCTCTTTCTTCTCGTGTCCATCGCGTTACAAATACTGCCTCACTGTCATCGTCCGTCCTGAAAAGGACGCAAACGTCCGGCGACAATCAGTGGAAGCCATCACGTGTCGCAATAGATGATGATGGTAGCAGAATTAGTTCAGGATACTTCCAGTTTCCAGCCCCGCGACGTGGACGCTTCTGCTATGGGACCATTCTGGGATTACCAAGGCTCAAGCAGGAGGAGATGAAACTGCAATAGTTAATGGCTTATTTGCTTCCTTTTGCCCTTTGCGTGTTCAGCACAAGGCTGTTGATTAGCCTCGGTAATGCTAGTTTCTGAGAGAAATATCAACTTCCTTCTAACATAGTCTTTGGTATACAAAACAAACATTAATAATAGCCAAGTCAAGGGAGTTTATTGTCCTGTGTCCCAGATAGGACAATGAAATTCTTGCATTGCTGCAGCACAACAGGATATTGTAGGCATAAATACAGATCAGATCAGTGTGTCCATATACCATAGAATATATATATATATATATATATATACACATCAGTAATAGGGATTGGAATTCATCCCTGCTCAGGGATAGGGATTGGAAGACATGGGCACAATATGAAAACGCTAGGAATGTTAGGTTTCATGGTTGTACTTGTGATCATTTCTGGAGCTTGGGGAGACTTTCAATCTTGTCTCAAAATTTACTCCAAAAATATCTCGATCTCAAATTTCCTTGATTGGCATCCCATCCACCCTAATTACTGTAAGTTCTTCCACACTAACACGTGGCCTTCACTGAAGAAAGATCTTCAGTGTATCTGGGAGACTAAAGGATGGGCTAAAAGATGCAATGGGGAATGAGGTTGATATGTCAAGGAAGT
Organism: Raja brachyura; assembly: GCA_963514005.1. The sequence goes on along the minus strand of OY740801.1, from coordinate 17,828,966 downwards.
ACCTGGCACAGCTTTATAAAAACATAAACCTGTCCTTGTGGCACATTCTTTGAGCAGTGCTGGACAGGTAGTGCTGCTGCCACAGAGTACCATTGACCCCAAGTACAAAGATGTACAGGTATGTAGGTTAATTGACTTGTGATAAAAATAAATTGTCCCTAGTTTGTGTAGGATCGTGTTAATGTGCGGGGATCGCTGGTCGGTACAGACTTGGTGGGCCGAAGTGCCTGTTTCCGCACTGTATCTCAAAACTAAACTAAACTAAACATAGTTAGTGGTGATCCTGAGCAGGGATGAATTTCTATACAAGAGACTGTAATTTGTAATGACGTTCAACGAGCCCATGTTAAATAGAAGCAGTTTCTCCATCAAGATGCTAGTTTCAAGAGAAGTTCTATTTTTCTTTTTTCTTTCGTGCCACCTGCTTCCTGAAAGATATGAAGGAACCATCTGGAAGCGGCTAGGATTACATGGCCTGTGTTCCTGTGATTGGAGCCTCATTGCACCGAGCGGAGCCGAGAGCGCACATTTGTCACTGTGCTGTCAGATTGTGCCTTGCAAATATTCCAAATTTAATGCTGAAAATGACGAAGAACTACAGTTGTGCAACTTTGTACTTCAACATGCATGATACAGTACACACAATAGGACGTAGCTTGACACACCAGCGAGGTATTGAGGCAGCGCTGCACTGTTAGGCAAGCTCTCTTTCAGAAGAGCCAAGACCTGTGTTTTCTCTCAGATGGACATAGAAATCCCATGACACTGTCTCGCAGAAGAGCAGGTGAGCTTTCTCTGGTGCCTCACCCAATATATATCGGCTGAGGCCAGGGGCCACAGTCTAAGAATCAATAAAAGGTGGCCATTTAAAACCTTTTCACCCAGAGAGTTGGGAATTTGTGGAATTCTCTGCCACAATAGGCAGTAGAGGCCAATTCACTGGATGAATTTACAAGATAATTAGATAGAGCTCTAGGGGCTAACAGAATCAAGGGATATGGGGAGAAGGCAGGCACGGGTTACTGATTGTGGATGATCACAATGAATGGTGGTGCAGGCTCGAAGGGCCAAATGGCCTCCTCCTGCACCTGTTTTCTATGTTTCTATATCTCCCAATCAACATCACTATAGGATAGATTATCTGGTTATCATCATGTTGCGGAATCTAGGTGAATTCCTCGACTGCTGCATTTCTTATGCTAAAGGTTTGAGTATCCGGAATGCGCTCTTAGGGGTGGTGGTGGAGACATTTAAGAGACTACTATTTAAGAGTCTTTTTGGATGGGTACATGGATATACGGGGAATGGAGGGATATGGGTTATGTATAGGCAGATAAGAGTTGTCCTTGGCATCTTGTTCATCATGACATTGTGGGTGAAAGGGTCTGTTCCTGTGCTGTACTGTTCTCAGTTCTATGCTCTATTTCCTCCAGCACATCAGTGACTACATTCCATTGGTGTATCAAATTGGCTGCAATAAGCATTTGGACTACCTTGAGGTTGTGAAGTATGATTTCTGAGCACAATTATTTTCTTTCTAATGTTCACATTGGTCCTTGGATCCTGAGCAACTCTGTAAGCCTCATTATGTTGATAGCTCAAGCTGTGTGCTTTATTAGTTTTGCACAGTGCATTAAGTGGCTGTCACCCATCTCCTTCCCCACATGGGAGCTTCTTATCCTTCCTGAGCTTTAAGTCTTATCGATGGGTCTTTTGGCTCAAGTCTAGGACATGCACAATCCACCATGACAGATTATCTTGACCTTTGAGTGATGAAATGAACACCAAGTGATAGGAAGTGTAAATATATTCTAACATTAACTCCTGCTGTTAAACATTTCAGCTATCCCTCATGCTGCACTCATCCTGATAGTTTCTCTTGTCTAAGCCAGAATCCCTTTTATAGAGTCTATTTTCAGTTCCCTATATTTGGGTTGTTCTGTATGACTGGGTAATATTTTTATTCCGTTTTAATTTGATGCTCCCCAGTTATGAGTGAGAATGAACTGAACCAATCTTACTGACTATTTCACCAGAAGCTGAGTGTGGTGACCACCTCTGTTTTGACTGCTCTTAGTATCTGGGAACCTGGACTCAACTATTCAAATTGGATGCACATTAAATAGATTGAGGTGAATGTCCCTTGTTTAACTAATTGCTCCGGACTCTATATCCAAGGTAATTACCAGGCGTGTTAATATTTAATGCTGTGAGTACGGCAACAGATTGGGTGTATTAATTTTTAGTTAATTAGACCAAGTTGTATGTGAAATTGTTAAGGACTTTGTGTTTTTGTGGATTTTCTTTCATCCATCGGTGTTTTTAAAAATGAGTTGTTTGTCTCATAGGGTTGTAAAAAACACATTCAAAACAGCAGGTTTACAATGAACTGAGTTCTGTGTTAATGCCTCTCTGTTGCAGATCTGTGATTGCTGGTTTAAAGGGGCTCTGACTTTGAATGGGTTATGACTTTGACGGCAATTCTTTTTCCTGAAATGAGGTACGATGGAAAGCACTGATTTCTGAAAGAAAAGGTTGTAGTTTGTGCCTAGCTCCAGGGACTTAACCTGGATTCCACTCCTGTGCAGTACTGAGGGAGTGTTGCACTGCCAGAGGCATTTTAATTAAGGCAGAAGATGCCCTGACAATGTTTAGAAAACAAATTGGTATTTGGACCAACATTTATTCTTAAATTCCAAAAAGGTTGGGGCAATGCTGCATCATTTTATACGGGGTCATTCTGTGCTAATATCATGTGCTGGATTTCCCCGTTAACAAAGATTAATAATACGTTTGTACCTGGCTGTCTACACCTCAACCCAAGGGGTTTCAATGGAAAAGTAAGCTTTCCTCTCTACATGCTGCTGATTTGACCACAGTGTGTCAATTCAAAGAGGGCTATGGAGGTTGAGAAACCAAGTACATTCAATAGATCTTCTATTGGGACATTAAATAAATCAAGTGATACGGGGTTAGTGGAGGTAAGTGTTTAGTTTAGTTTGTTTTGGTTTAGAGATGCAGCACGGAAACAGGCCCTTTGGCCCACTGAGCCCGCGCCAACCAGCGATCCCCGCACACTTACACTATCCTACGCACACTAGGGCCAATTTACAATCTTTACAAAAGCCAATTAACTTACAAACCTGTACGCCTTTGGAGTGTGGGAGGAAACTGGAGATCCCGGAGAAAACCCCCACTGGTCGTGGAGAGAATGTACAAACTCCATACAGACAGCACCCATAGTCAGGATCGAACCTGGGTCTCTGGCGCTGTAAGGCAGCACCTCTACCATGTCACCGTACTGGTGCTAAAGTAAAAGATCAACCATCATCTTCTTGAATGACAGGTACAGTACAAAAGGACCAATTGGCTTGCTCCTGCTTCTCTTTCCAATGTTCCCCTCATTCATTTCAGTCCTACAACAATGACTTCTTTTTTTCACCCGTTATAATCTACCAACTAGTCAAAGGGTAACAGTGCTACTATTTAAAACAAATATATAGAGGCCCCAAACACTCAGTGCAAGCTCTTCCTATATATGTAGACGGTACTCCATCACAGAGGATAGACTATGTACTGACGTTCAGTCTGAAAAATGGTACCAACCTGAAATGCCGTCTATCCACTCCCTCTACAGATGCTGCGTGAACTGTTGAGTTCCTCCAGCACTTTACGTTTTGCTCAAAATTCCAACATTGGAAGTTTCTTCTCTTTTGTTGGCGGTCGCTCCAATTTGCATCATAGGCAAATGTTACATCTACTTCCGATACCCTAACTCACAGCAAGTCTTGTGCATCTACTGCTCACTGACTCACAATCCTAAAGCTACCTCCTGTACTGATTCTTGACTGATTTTCAAGGTTTGCGATGCCCAACATCCTATGGTATATCTGACATTGTTAGCCATACTATCCTCCCCACCTTTGCATCATTAGAGGGTCGTAGATACCAAGATGCTTCCTCTAAGATAGTCCCATTGACATGCATTTCATCCATATCCCTCTAAATATCCATGTAGACCATTAGTTAGCCTTAATCCACTCCTTAACTCTACAGGCCATTGCAGCTTCAACACCACTCTATCTCTGCAAAATGACCTAGCCCTAATTCCTCTTAATATCACTGTGTACATTTCCGACACCCCACAATGTCTCTGTTAGGTTCTCCAGCCCCTTATCCCTCCCTACTGTGCGTCTGTGACCCTTATGCCCCTGCAATTCTCTTGTTCCTCGTGTTCCTCCAAATCTAGTCTTCTGAGCTTTTTGATACTTACATTTTCACCAATGGAATCTGCACCTTACCCTCTCCCCTCTTTCTATTCTCTTCAAGGCACTCTTTAAATGTTACCTCACTGATCCAAACTACCTTAACCTATTTTCCTCTGTCAAATTCTACCAGCAATCACTGTTAATACACCACATCAGCATAGGGCATCATGGATGCATCTGGAGTGTTTGCTCCAAGAAAAGTGTTTCACAAATACCTGTTGATGGTGAGGTACGAACCTTATTGCTGTTTCTGATGTCAATGTGGTCTAAATAAAAATCAATTGGAATAGGCCAAAATGTGAACTTTGCTGTTGAACTTCGAAAAAATTAACTGACTCTTTGGAATTTCTGCAATCTCAACCTCTTCCTGAAATTTTAATGCTGAACCGGAGAGTGAACCGACACATAAATAGACACTTCAGGCCCAGACAGATCACCATTCACTCTAATCCTGCACTAATCGCATTTGATTCTCTCCACGTTTGCACCAGATCCCCTCAATTACCACACACCTACAGATTATGAGTTGATGCATTGGACAAGGAAGTAAGACTGCTTGTCAATAAAGGGTGGAAAAATGGGAGCGTGTGGAAAATTGAAGGCTGAGAATCTGCAATCAATAAAATGTTTCATCCTGGTCCTTCTGCAAGGCACTAGTTTTTTTTATGCCCATACATAGCAATTAATGGAAAACTGAAATAAACCTCCACTAACATGGGGTAGAAATTACAGAATTTTCCCAGCAAAGTCCCAGTGGAAATCTTAACCATTGACAAGATTCCTATTTCTTTGCAAAATCAAGCCATGGTTAATGAAAACCCAAACTGCACATGATAGAACTTTGGACCAAGAAAATACTGGAAATATTCAGCAGGTCAGGCAGCATCTGTGGAAAGAGACACAGAGTTAATGTCACAAGTCAAAGATCCTTTACCTTAAATATTATCACTGTTTCTCACTTCACAGGCACTATCTAACTTGTTAAGTGGTTCCCAGCACATCTCTGCTCTTATTTAAAATTAAGCCTCACTTGACTTCAAAGCTGCTTCCTGGGACGTGGTTATTAATCAAATGCCCTATTTCCTTCTCTCAGCTATTTTAGTACAAATTTTGGACTTCAGAATATTGATTCTCATTCAATTCTTGCTTCAATCCTGTGAGAGGTGAACGTTATTACATACTGTAATATCAACAAGCAGCAGGTCAGACAGTGTCTGTGGGTCACTGCTAATGTTCCAGTCAGTTCTGAAAGAAGGCCATTGACCCGAGACAGTGATTCAGCTTCTTTCACTACAAATGCAGAACACTTGCAGTATTTTCCGTTTTTCTTCATGATTTGTAGTCTTCTTATGATTTTAACATTACAAAAAAATGTTTCTAAATAGCACAGATTTAATTAATTTGCTCCTTACAACCACATTCCCTTTCTGAATATGAAATGGTGCCTCAGCAAGGATTTAACATGGCCATCAGAGCCAAGGTGGATGCATTGCATGAAAATAGGCTACTTGACACAAGGGTGGGACAATGGCTCCTGTAAGCAACCCATTTCCACCCTCACTCAATCTCTGCACAAGTGTCTATTTATCTGTGATAGCTGGAGAAAATAGATGATGTTGCTGCTTTCTTTCTCTTAAACCCCTGTCTCACGGTGCGAGTTGGCCCACGAGTGACCCCGAGTTTTCACTCGTGGTGATCACGTACAGCCAACGTAGTGGGAACGTCGGAACTCGCGCGATCAACTTGTCCACTCGTGGCGCTAACGGCAGGTACCTGTGAAACTTGTGAACTCGTGAAAAAAGTCAAACATGTTTGACTTTTTCCACGGGTCAAATTTCGTGGTCAAGTTTAAAATTGAAACATTTAAATTCAGAGTTATATCGTAGTGGCCCGTGCGTTAAGTTTAGTGATTCGTGCGTCTACCGTGGGAACTCTTTAATAGACACAAAATGCTGGAGTAACTCGCGGACCAGGCAGCATCTCTGGAGAGAAGGAATGGAGTCGAGACCCTTCTTCAGACTTACCCAAAACGCCACCCATTCCTTCTCTCCAGATATGCGGCCTGTCCCGCCAAGTTACTCCAGCATTTTGTGTCTATCTATACTTTAGTTTCGGATATGATCAAGTGTAAGAAACGCAAACCAGACTACCTTCACATCAGAGAATCCTAATGTTCCTAATTTGGCCGAGGCACTTCACTGTCCGTGTGTAGGAAGGAACTGCACATGCTGGTTTACACCGACGATAGACACAAACATGCTGGAGTAACTCAGCGGGACAGGCATCGCATCTGGAGAGAAGGAATGGGTGATGTTTCGGGTCGGGACCCTTCTTCAGACTCCCCGCTCATTCTTCCCTCGTCGATGTGAACTTGTGGGGGTGCGAGGAATCGGGCGTCGCTGGGTAAGGGGAAGAGAGGTTTTACTGCTGAATTATGCGCAACAGAAGCATGAAGTGGGGGTAAGGTCCGTTTAAACTATCTTGTCGTCCCCCCCCCCCCCCCAATGTTGGGAGAGAGAGAGTTGTGCAAACAAACCACGGAAGACTGCATCTTTGGAGGGAAATCATAAAATGTATAGGGATGTTTCGGGCCGGGACCCTAAAGGTCGACTACCCATTTCGCAGATGCTGTTCCTAGCCCCCCTCTCACAACTCCCCACCCATAGTCTTTGCCTTCTCCCAATTCCACCATCCCTCCCCCTGTCCTCGCCTGAACTGCTGAAGATAACCGAGTGCTTTAAATGCGAATCCCGGACTGCAGCAACAACACACGCCCTGAGCGGGAGAGGAACTTGGTAACTCAAGAGCAAACGGGAGGGGAATTTGGTAACTCTGGAGACGATCTCGAAACATCGCAGATTACCATACCCGTGGGAACTCGCCTCAAATACTTGCACATCAACTTGGAATATCGTACACAACCACGAGTCTGTCACTCTGGGTCACTCGTGTGTCAACTCGCACCGTGAGACAGGGCCTTTACTGAGCCAGTACACAACTCAATCAGGTGAGGTACAAAGTGAACATTGCAATGTGCCAACATCATCTATCAGATGGATGCATTGAACTCTCCTTATTTGGGTGGGAAGTGGAAATTACAAAATTGTTTCAACAAGTAAGTGTTGATAGGGCAGACAGTCAGAATCTTTTACCCAGGGTGGAAATGTCAAAGACCGGAGGGCATGGCTTTACGGTTAGACGGGGGAAGAAACAACAGTGGTGTTATAAAGGCTTTAAATAAGGGCATGGATATGCAAGGAATGGAGGGGTATGGATAATATGCACGCTGAAGAGATTAGTTTAGTTTGGTATCACGTTCGACGCAGATATTGTGGGTTATAGGGAGTGTTCCTGTGCAATACTGATCTATGTACTGTGTAAAGTAATGCAGGAGCTCAGACAACTTAGATACAAAAGTTAAGCTATTCTATAGAATGGACATCACCAAAGGGTACTTAGAATATGGAATCCTGCTGCAAAAACAGTTGTTGAAGTCGGTGCCATAGAGGACATCGAGTGGGAATCACTTGCTGAAGAAACCGGATTTTGTAAAAGCACGCATTATTTGAGATGAGGGTGCTGTTCGTGACATTGAAGCTGCTCTTGACTGAGTGTGGTAGCAAAGAGCTCTGATAAACTTGAAGACAATGGGCATTGGAGCCAAACCTTGCACGAGAAACATTGGTAGTGTTTGTCACAGATTAATCCTCCCAACCCTGGACATCATTATAGTTGTCCCTTGGGACAATATCCTGGCCTCAGCTATCTTTTGCCGCTTCATTAGTGACCTTCCTTCCGTCACATGGCCAAGAGATGATGTACACTGCAGACTGTGCAATATTCAATTCCATTTGTATTTCAAGAGAGATTTAGCTCTTAGGGCTAAGGGAATCAAGGGTTATGGGCAAAAATCTGGAACTGGGTGCTGACTTTGCATGATCAGCCATGATTATATTGAATGACGGTGCTGGCTCGAAGGGCCGATGGCCTACTTCTGCACCTATTTTATATGTTCCTATACTTCCTCAGAGAGTTAAGAGCCCATAAGTTTGACATTCCTTCACCATAGGGGCTGCTGCCATCTCAAGAAACTCCTTTCAAAGAGCATTCCTGCCTCGTTTCACCATCTTACATCGTGTCAGTTCCTCATCTTCAAAATCCTGTTAACTTTCCATTTCAGCCAATTTTGGTAATCAACTTCCCAGAACTTAAAATCTGTGAGGAAAAATATTTAATCTTAAGGCCAATCTAGAATAGTTGACAAAGTTAACTCTACAAAATAAGATTATGTTTCCATGGAATGTGGAGGGACTGAGGAGAAGTGTGGGATTGGACTGTGTGGTCTATCCATTGACTGTATGGGCTAGGTAAATCTACTTGCGTTGCAATGTCACTGGAAATAAATTGAATTTCCCCCCCCCCAAAAAACAGATTTCTGGACAAAACTCCCAGGATCTGACTTTGTTTGTAGTTTATTGCTCTTTGTGCAACATTACTTTTGTTTAGTTTAGTTTAGAGATACAGCGCGGAACCAGGCCCGTCGCCTTACCGAGTCCGCGTCGACCAGCGATTCCCGTACACTTACACTCTCCTACACACTGGGGACAATTTACAATTTTTACCAAGACCAATTAACCTACAAACCTGTATGTCTTTGGAGTGTGGGAGGAAACCGGGGCAGCCAGAGAAAACTCACGCAGGTCACAGGGAGAATTTACAAACTCTGTACAGACAGCAGCCATAGTCAGGATTGAACCCGGGTCTCTGGCGCAGTAAGGCAGCAACTCTACTACTGGGTCCCACTTGAAATGCAGATTCCTATTAATTTACAACATTTTAACTAACAGCCGGATTGTGGTCAGAATCTTTTTTTGAGGTAGTTGATTGTTCAGAACATGACAGAAGAAATAAGTGCGGACTTTTCACTTAATAGAGCATCAAACAGAATGGAATAGCTATTATTGCCATTTCAACTTTCACCTTGACTCATGCGTTGTTGACTAATAGGTCTTCATTGATCTGAAGCCTGCAGTCTTTAGCAGTGTCTGTACAGAACAAGTTCCTCTGGGTTCCATGTTTTCAGATGCCATCAGAGACAAAATTAATTATAAAACTGTCGCCTGAAGGAACGTTGTGACAATTAATATTTGAGCATAATTAGTAGTAATGAAGGAAAGGGGATTTATATATGCCGTTTGAACATTAACTGGTAACAAACCAAGTGGCAGTGTAATTGGGAAAATAATTTTATTCCCACGGATTGAGACCACCGTGGGATTTAAATTATTTTTTGTTTATTTATTTTATTTGTTCGTCTAATTGTTTCACGATGCTTTGCCAGCACAAGACTTTAAACTGTCAGAAGTCATTGCACCAATTTCTCAAACATAACATTAAACAGTACATTCACCATGACGATGTGACTAGAATATCTCGGTACAGCCTTCAAATCCAGAATTCCTTTCACTGTGCTGAAACTTAGCTTCATTTAGTCTCAAGATGGATCTCTTCAAGACATTTTAGATTAACCCGGCATAGGGTAAGTAGGAAGGGCATTAGTTCTAGTACTGCCAGCAGGGCCTGGTAGCACACTACACCAGGGATAAGGGATTAAAAAACAGTAAAAATCTGGAAATAGCAGAAAAGACAGGTTTGAATAACAGGCAAAAGAACATGACGGAGGTGTTTTATTTATGCAGCAGCTTGCTATCATCAGGAGTGCATTACAGATATCCTGTACAAAGTATTCTGATGGGATACATCTCAGCCTAGTATGGTGACTGCTCTGCTCTTGAATACCTAAACCTACAGAGTGTTGAACACAGCTCAATCAATCATAGAAACATAGAAACATAGAAAATAGGTGCAGGACGAGGCCATTCGGCCCTTCGAGCCAGCACCGCCATTCATTGCGATCATGGCTGATCGTCCCCTATCAATAACCCGTGCCTGCCTTCCCTTGACCTTATCCCTTGATTCCACTAGCCCCTAGAGCTCTATATAACTCTCTCTTAAATCCGTAAATTGGCCTCCACTGCCCTCTGTGGCAGGGAATTCCATAAATTCACAACTCGCTGGGTGAAAAAGTTTTTTCTCACCTCAGTCTTAAATGACCTCCCCTTTATTCTAAGACTGTGGCCCCTGGTTCTGGACTCACCCAACATTGGGAACATTTTTCCTGCATCTAGCTTGTCCAGTCTATTTATGATTTTATATGTTTCTATAAGATCCTTCTAAACTTCTAAACTGTTTCTATAAGATCCTCATCCTTCTAAACTCCAGTGAATACAAGCCTAGTCTTTTCAATCTTTCTTCATATGACAGTCCCGCCATCCCAGGGATTAATCTCGTGAACCTACGCTGCACTGCCTCAATCACAAGGATGTCCTTCCTCAAATTAGGAGACCAAAACTGTACACAATACTCCAGATGTGGTCTCACCAGAGCCCTATACAACTGCAGAAGAACCTCTTTACTCCTATACTGAAATCCTCTTGTTATGAAGGCCAACATTCCATTAGCTCAACAGAACACTGTTATTCCCAAATTATGCAAATATTTTCTTCCAGAGTGATACATACTAGCTTCCATGTCTGAAACAGACACAGGAACTGTTGGAAACGCTCAGCAGTTCAGGCGGCAGTAGTGGAGAAAGAAACCAAGGCAATGTTTCTGATCAATAATCTTCCAAAAGACCATTGGCTTGGAAGTTTAACACCCCTTCCCTTTCCACAGCGGCTGCCTGATCTGCTGTGTGTTTCCAGTCATTTCTGTTGCCAATTTAGATTTGTGATATGGGCAGTCACTTCGCAGCACACCCATCCTTGCTCCATGCATCAAGGCAAATTCTATGCAAAGAATGCAAAGGATGATATAATCCCCAAGCTTTGCTCCATTTGGGATACCACAGACAAATTCCGACTGTGTTTCTCTTGGGGGTGTCCATCATGGGCACTCCTGGGACTACATGCTATGACCATCAAGCTCCAAGCACAGATGCCTGTTAGATAAGTAAATGATGTAGCTTCAATCTCAGGGCAATCAACCCCAGTTCTGTAGTGAAATTCCCCCCAACCAATCATTGAAAATGTGCTCCCAGTTTATTCTATCCTTCTCCAATTGCTGAGCACTGATTCACTCCCACCATGACTGTGGCACAGTTATATCTAAAAGTGTGATTCAGAAGCCTTTCACTTCCCCCTTACATCTCCTTCCACCTATATTACTCTCCCTGGCTTTACATTTCACTCCACTCCTCTCCTTATCCAACCCTCTTTGTCTCCTTTCAATGTCTAATCGTTGTCACCCAAATGGCAATGCCCCCACCCCAACTTACCCGTATCCTTCTATCACTTGTCGGGCTTTATCCTGCCCCGACCTCTCTTTTACAGCTTTCTCTCCGATACTACTGTCAGTCGGAAGAAGGGTTCCGACCCGAAACTTCACCTGGACATTTCTTGCACGGATGTTATTTGACCCGTTGAATTCCTCCAGCACTTTGTGTTTTACTCAAGATTCCAACACCTGTAGTTCCATCTGTCTCCAAATTCCAAACGGACAAATATGCATCACCTACTGCCATGCCCATTGCTGGATAATCCATGTACTACTGAAGACCTTGTACTTAACACTTCAATAGCGCAACGATGTGTACAGCAGTGGCGAGCCATTATATAGCATAAGGACACGAAAGAAGAAAGTATGTACACAGAGGAGGAAGTATTACTGTGCTCTGGGGACTGAGTGGGACAGGATGCACATTAGACTGGATCAGATTCTACAATGCTAGATGGTTTATGCAATTTGTTACAGTTGCTCATAACCGTGAGAGGAAAATGGGACGCTTCTCCAAACAGAACTCTTGCCGGGGATGGAACTAACAGACCAAGCTCACCAACTAAACCTGGGCAGTCGTGGGAAAATGTATCAAACGACTCACGAGAAAAATAACTCGATGAGTCCACTGCACACGTGACCATGACTGGGCCCCACATGTGTGCTGACTCCACTCCTGAGCTAGATCCAATGGTCTGACAGGACAGCCTTGGAATTGCAATCCCTTATCTTCCCTTTCCCTTCACTCAAAGAAGGAGATCAGCGTCTTTTCAGATTCAAATTCAGATCATATACAGGGGTCAATAAAATTATATTACATTATATTATACTATATTATATATGGTACTGACTGATACAACAATAAATACAATGATGAGTGCAAGACAGGTGTATGGTTCAAAGATTGTAGTGCAGTCTGAAATCATACAAAAAAATATTAAAGTGCAATAATTAAATAACATAATGAGATATAATTAAGAATAAGAATATGGAGTAGCACCTCTGGGAAGGGGGTGTGAAAGAGGTGACTGGTTCAGGAGTCTGATTACAGTGGGGAAGAAGCTGCTCTTAAGTCTGGATGTTTGGGTGTTCAAGCTCCTGTATCTTCTCCCTGAAGGAAGAACAGTGTGGGGAATGGCCAGGGTGGCAGGCATCCTTAACGATACGTTTGGTCTTCCCGATGCAACACACTGTAAAGGTGGACTGGTTGGAATGAATTGACAGCCTTGTGACGGACTGGGCTGTGTTCAACACCCTCTGTAGGTTCAGGTGGTCAAGAGCAGAGAAGTTACCATAGCAGGCTGAGAAGTCATCCCATCAAAATACTTTCTATAGCGTATCTGTAAACATTGGAAAGAATCCCCATGGACATGCCAAATCTTCTCAGATGCCTATGAATGTAAATAGGCTGATGTGCTTTCTTGATCACTGCATCAGTGTGTTGGGATCTCAATATTTCCCCAATCTGAATATTGCACTGAGCCCACTTCTCCCCAACCTTGGCACTGTGGGCTTCCTTCCTTCACATATGTAAATTTCATATTGTAAATGCAATCTTGATAGGTGCACTTGTGTACAAACATGCACACACATACGTATGTGAAAGTTCACATGAAGAAACACTGATGGAAGAATGAGTTACTGCAGATGTTGGAAATCTGAATGAAATAAACCTTCCTCACAACTTTCTTCATTCTCTTGCCCTTTGTCCTCTCAGTCCCTCCTCCATCTCTGTAATTTAAACAATATTCAATTTGGAACTTTTTCTATTTCTGATTTTCAGGTAATAAACCTGAAGTGATTAATCATGTTCAATGTCCACAGATGCTGACTGACGTGAGTATTTCCATAATTTTACATTATTATCTCAATTTTCCAGCATCAGTTGCTTTTCAGAATTAATGTAAATATTAGAACACCAATTCGGGACATAATGGGTAATTACTATTTTGAAATTTTAAGCTTTGCCATTTGACTGAAAATAGTGCTTAATTGCTGTCTCGGTTTATTTCACAATGCTCTCAGAGAGCAAATATTAAAGTGAATTCCAACGCTAAAGTAAATATTAAAATAAATGCTCTCAGGCCAACAGCATTTCCTTTTGTCTCCTCATCTGCCCTTTTCTCCTTGTACTCATCTGAGGGGATGTTATTGTTGCTCTGATACTAACCAGCAGAAAATAGTCTGTGACAGATTGAGTTTAGGTTACAAACATTAAGAGAGCAATAGATGGGGGAATGGCTGATTGCACTGAATTTGTATTCAGCAAAACTTGGGGAAAATTCCAAGTAGGTTTAAAGGCACTTTGCACTTCCAGTCATAGATTGGAGGGGGACTGGCAAGCTAGTCCAGTAGGTTAGCTGCGTCGGGCTCCGCTGGTTTAGTAGGTTGTATGTGGTGGGACAGGACTCCTGGCTGCAGCAATCCCAGCATCTGAAGTGAGTTAGAAGATGAGTGCCTCTGGGGCCTTGCATCAAGCTCCCCTCCAATAGAGTCATTGCCACACATAGGCCAAAGTTAGAAACCTTCCTCTCACTCCAAGACCACCATTGCCGAGACTTGTGGATACAGCCCAGTACATCATGCAAACCAGCCTGACCCAATTTTACCAAGCCAATTAGCCTATAAACCAGTACTTCTTTAGAGCGTGGGGGGAAATCGGAGCACCCGGAGAAAACCCATACTGGTCAAGGGGAGAACGTACAAACTCCCTACAGACAGCACCAGTAGTCAGGATCGACCCGGGTCTCTGCCGCTGTGAGGCAACGACACTACTTCTGCGCTATTGTGCTGCCGTGCTGCCCAGAGGACAACTTCTTCCCTGCTGTTATCAGACTGTTGATGGGCCTTTCACAAATTGAGATGTGACCCCGACTCAAGTGGTTAATGGAAGTTATTCTCAGTCCATTCTTGTTCCCAGCAATTCTGAATCTATTTATTCACCACCAATCATTCTTGCGCATTGAATTTTTAAAAGTCCATTGAATCGTTGTGGCGAGTCAGTCAGCCGTAGTGTGATGAAAGACAGCTGCAAATGGAGCTGTCCAAAGCTACTAAATCCATCTCATCTTGCTCAGCCCATCACTTTCATCCCTTCCCTGAACCAGAGGTATGCAAGTTTTTATGCTGAACCCATTTCAGAGAGATTTGTTTTTCTGATCATTGCCTCAACAAAGGTTTAAATACAAATAACAAATAAATCTTCCTGTCTAAGGGCACACATCTAACTTTTTGTTATATCATCTGAGCATGCTCCCTCCACACGCCCTCTCAATCCCATCCCTCAGTGTCAATACTTAATTTCACTGAAGATGCTTGCATTGAAACTTACAGAGTAATAAAAGGCTTATATAGAGTGGATGTGGAAAGGATGGTTCCACTGGTGGGAGAGTCTAGGACCCAGCTCATAGCCTCAGAATGAAAGGGTGCTCTTTTAGGAAGGAAGTGAGGAGCAACTGTTTTTGTCAGAAGATAGTAAATCTATGGAACTCATTGCTATAGAGGGCTGTGGAGGTCATGTTGATATTTTAAAGGCCGAGATGGGCAAATTCTTGATTAGAACGGTTGTCAAGGGTTATGGGGAGAAGGCAGGAAAATGGGATTAGGAAGCAGAGATCAGCCACGATTGAATGGCAGAGTGGACTCGATGGACCAAATGGTCTAATTCTACTCCTATAACTTGTGAATGTGAACTTGTGATATTTGAATTATTGGTTTCCAATGATTGCATGAATATTTCTAGGGATATGGCAACATTTTTTTGACCTTGGGGCAGAATAAACCAATGTCGATACCTCCAATATGGGTTATTAAAGGGTCGTGGGCCAAAGAAAGAGCAACGTGCATTTTGCTATCACTGGCAGGAGAGAATGAGCTCAAAGATAAGACAGCTGCTCTCTATTAAAAGCTTGTGGATGTGGCACCTACGCAGATACTTGAGCATAGGATCTAGGTCGATGCTTCCAGTCTGCATTTGGGGAGTTCTGCATCATCATGCCGTGTTCGGCAAAGGCCTTGTTTATCTTTTTGAAATTGATGGAATGAAATGAGCTTGCACCGTCCACTCAGAGAAAATGGGCTGCTTGAAGTGCAACAACAGAACACTGTTATTCCCAAATTATGCAATTATTTCCTTCCTGGGTGATACATACTAGCTCCCATGTCTGAAACAGACACAGGAACTGTTGGAAACGCTCAGCGGTTCAGGCGGCAGTAGTGGAGAAAGAAACCAAGGCAACGTTTCTGATCAATAATCTTCCAAAAGACCATTGGCTTGGAATTTTTACACCCCTTCCCTTTCCACAGCGGCTGCCTGATCTGCTGTGTGTTTCCAGTCATTTCTGTTGCCAATTTAGATTTGTGATATGGGCAGTCACTTCGCAGCACACCCATCCTTGCTCCATGCATCAAGGCAAATTCTATGCAAAGAATGCAAAGGATGATATAATCCCCAAGCTTTGCTCCATTTGGGATACCACAGACAAATTCCGACTGTGTTTCTCTTGGGGGTGTCCATCATGGGCACTCCTGGGACTACATGCTATGACCATCAAGCTCCAAGCACAGATGCCTGTTAGATAAGTAAATGATGTAGCTTCAATCTCAGGGCAATCAACCCCAGTTCTGTAGTGAAATTCCCCCCAACCAATCATTGAAAATGTGCTCCCAGTTTATTCTATCCTTCTCCAATTGCTGAGCACTGATTCACTCCCACCATGACTGTGGCACAGTTATATCTAAAAGTGTGATTCAGAAGCCTTTCACTTCCCCCTTACATCTCCTTCCACCTATATTACTCTCCCTGGCTTTACATTTCACTCCACTCCTCTCCTTATCCAACCCTCTTTGTCTCCTTTCAATGTCTAATCGTTGTCACCCAAATGGCAATGCCCCCACCCCAACTTACCCGTATCCTTCTATCACTTGTCGGGCTTTATCCTGCCCCGACCTCTCTTTTACAGCTTTCTCTCCGATACTACTGTCAGTCGGAAGAAGGGTTCCGACCCGAAACTTCACCTGGACATTTCTTGCACGGATGTTATTTGACCCGTTGAATTCCTCCAGCACTTTGTGTTTTACTCAAGATTCCAACACCTGTAGTTCCATCTGTCTCCAAATTCCAAACGGACAAATATGCATCACCTACTGCCATGCCCATTGCTGGATAATCCATGTACTACTGAAGACCTTGTACTTAACACTTCAATAGCGCAACGATGTGTACAGCAGTGGCGAGCCATTATATAGCATAAGGACACGAAAGAAGAAAGTATGTACACAGAGGAGGAAGTATTACTGTGCTCTGGGGACTGAGTGGGACAGGATGCACATTAGACTGGATCAGATTCTACAATGCTAGATGGTTTATGCAATTTGTTACAGTTGCTCATAACCGTGAGAGGAAAATGGGACGCTTCTCCAAACAGAACTCTTGCCGGGGATGGAACTAACAGACCAAGCTCACCAACTAAACCTGGGCAGTCGTGGGAAAATGTATCAAACGACTCACGAGAAAAATAACTCGATGAGTCCACTGCACACGTGACCATGACTGGGCCCCACATGTGTGCTGACTCCACTCCTGAGCTAGATCCAATGGTCTGACAGGACAGCCTTGGAATTGCAATCCCTTATCTTCCCTTTCCCTTCACTCAAAGAAGGAGATCAGCGTCTTTTCAGATTCAAATTCAGATCATATACAGGGGTCAATAAAATTATATTACATTATATTATACTATATTATATATGGTACTGACTGATACAACAATAAATACAATGATGAGTGCAAGACAGGTGTATGGTTCAAAGATTGTAGTGCAGTCTGAAATCATACAAAAAAATATTAAAGTGCAATAATTAAATAACATAATGAGATATAATTAAGAATAAGAATATGGAGTAGCACCTCTGGGAAGGGGGTGTGAAAGAGGTGACTGGTTCAGGAGTCTGATTACAGTGGGGAAGAAGCTGCTCTTAAGTCTGGATGTTTGGGTGTTCAAGCTCCTGTATCTTCTCCCTGAAGGAAGAACAGTGTGGGGAATGGCCAGGGTGGCAGGCATCCTTAACGATACGTTTGGTCTTCCCGATGCAACACACTGTAAAGGTGGACTGGTTGGAATGAATTGACAGCCTTGTGACGGACTGGGCTGTGTTCAACACCCTCTGTAGGTTCAGGTGGTCAAGAGCAGAGAAGTTACCATAGCAGGCTGAGAAGTCATCCCATCAAAATACTTTCTATAGCGTATCTGTAAACATTGGAAAGAATCCCCATGGACATGCCAAATCTTCTCAGATGCCTATGAATGTAAATAGGCTGATGTGCTTTCTTGATCACTGCATCAGTGTGTTGGGATCTCAATATTTCCCCAATCTGAATATTGCACTGAGCCCACTTCTCCCCAACCTTGGCACTGTGGGCTTCCTTCCTTCACATATGTAAATTTCATATTGTAAATGCAATCTTGATAGGTGCACTTGTGTACAAACATGCACACACATACGTATGTGAAAGTTCACATGAAGAAACACTGATGGAAGAATGAGTTACTGCAGATGTTGGAAATCTGAATGAAATAAACCTTCCTCACAACTTTCTTCATTCTCTTGCCCTTTGTCCTCTCAGTCCCTCCTCCATCTCTGTAATTTAAACAATATTCAATTTGGAACTTTTTCTATTTCTGATTTTCAGGTAATAAACCTGAAGTGATTAATCATGTTCAATGTCCACAGATGCTGACTGACGTGAGTATTTCCATAATTTTACATTATTATCTCAATTTTCCAGCATCAGTTGCTTTTCAGAATTAATGTAAATATTAGAACACCAATTCGGGACATAATGGGTAATTACTATTTTGAAATTTTAAGCTTTGCCATTTGACTGAAAATAGTGCTTAATTGCTGTCTCGGTTTATTTCACAATGCTCTCAGAGAGCAAATATTAAAGTGAATTCCAACGCTAAAGTAAATATTAAAATAAATGCTCTCAGGCCAACAGCATTTCCTTTTGTCTCCTCATCTGCCCTTTTCTCCTTGTACTCATCTGAGGGGATGTTATTGTTGCTCTGATACTAACCAGCAGAAAATAGTCTGTGACAGATTGAGTTTAGGTTACAAACATTAAGAGAGCAATAGATGGGGGAATGGCTGATTGCACTGAATTTGTATTCAGCAAAACTTGGGGAAAATTCCAAGTAGGTTTAAAGGCACTTTGCACTTCCAGTCATAGATTGGAGGGGGACTGGCAAGCTAGTCCAGTAGGTTAGCTGCGTCGGGCTCCGCTGGTTTAGTAGGTTGTATGTGGTGGGACAGGACTCCTGGCTGCAGCAATCCCAGCATCTGAAGTGAGTTAGAAGATGAGTGCCTCTGGGGCCTTGCATCAAGCTCCCCTCCAATAGAGTCATTGCCACACATAGGCCAAAGTTAGAAACCTTCCTCTCACTCCAAGACCACCATTGCCGAGACTTGTGGATACAGCCCAGTACATCATGCAAACCAGCCTGACCCAATTTTACCAAGCCAATTAGCCTATAAACCAGTACTTCTTTAGAGCGTGGGGGGAAATCGGAGCACCCGGAGAAAACCCATACTGGTCAAGGGGAGAACGTACAAACTCCCTACAGACAGCACCAGTAGTCAGGATCGACCCGGGTCTCTGCCGCTGTGAGGCAACGACACTACTTCTGCGCTATTGTGCTGCCGTGCTGCCCAGAGGACAACTTCTTCCCTGCTGTTATCAGACTGTTGATGGGCCTTTCACAAATTGAGATGTGACCCCGACTCAAGTGGTTAATGGAAGTTATTCTCAGTCCATTCTTGTTCCCAGCAATTCTGAATCTATTTATTCACCACCAATCATTCTTGCGCATTGAATTTTTAAAAGTCCATTGAATCGTTGTGGCGAGTCAGTCAGCCGTAGTGTGATGAAAGACAGCTGCAAATGGAGCTGTCCAAAGCTACTAAATCCATCTCATCTTGCTCAGCCCATCACTTTCATCCCTTCCCTGAACCAGAGGTATGCAAGTTTTTATGCTGAACCCATTTCAGAGAGATTTGTTTTTCTGATCATTGCCTCAACAAAGGTTTAAATACAAATAACAAATAAATCTTCCTGTCTAAGGGCACACATCTAACTTTTTGTTATATCATCTGAGCATGCTCCCTCCACACGCCCTCTCAATCCCATCCCTCAGTGTCAATACTTAATTTCACTGAAGATGCTTGCATTGAAACTTACAGAGTAATAAAAGGCTTATATAGAGTGGATGTGGAAAGGATGGTTCCACTGGTGGGAGAGTCTAGGACCCAGCTCATAGCCTCAGAATTAAAGGGTGCTCTTTTAGGAAGGAAGTGAGGAGCAACTGTTTTTGTCAGAAGATAGTAAATCTATGGAACTCATTGCTATAGAGGGCTGTGGAGGTCATGTTGATATTTTAAAGGCCGAGATGGGCAAATTCTTGATTAGAACGGTTGTCAAGGGTTATGGGGAGAAGGCAGGAAAATGGGATTAGGAAGCAGAGATCAGCCACGATTGAATGGCAGAGTGGACTCGATGGACCAAATGGTCTAATTCTACTCCTATAACTTGTGAATGTGAACTTGTGATATTTGAATTATTGGTTTCCAATGATTGCATGAATATTTCTAGGGATATGGCAACATTTTTTTGACCTTGGGGCAGAATAAACCAATGTCGATACCTCCAATATGGGTTATTAAAGGGTCGTGGGCCAAAGAAAGAGCAACGTGCATTTTGCTATCACTGGCAGGAGAGAATGAGCTCAAAGATAAGACAGCTGCTCTCTATTAAAAGCTTGTGGATGTGGCACCTACGCAGATACTTGAGCATAGGATCTAGGTCGATGCTTCCAGTCTGCATTTGGGGAGTTCTGCATCATCATGCCGTGTTCGGCAAAGGCCTTGTTTATCTTTTTGAAATTGATGGAATGAAATGAGCTTGCACCGTCCACTCAGAGAAAATGGGCTGCTTGAAGTGCAACAACAGAACACTGTTATTCCCAAATTATGCAATTATTTCCTTCCTGGGTGATACATACTAGCTCCCATGTCTGAAACAGACACAGGAACTGTTGGAAACGCTCAGCGGTTCAGGCGGCAGTAGTGGAGAAAGAAACCAAGGCAACGTTTCTGATCAATAATCTTCCAAAAGACCATTGGCTTGGAATTTTTACACCCCTTCCCTTTCCACAGCGGCTGCCTGATCTGCTGTGTGTTTCCAGTCATTTCTGTTGCCAGTTTAGATTTGTGATATGGGCAGTCACTTTGCAGCACACCCATCCTTGCTCCGTGCATCAAGGCAAGTTCTATGCAAAGAATGCAAAGGATGATATAATCCCCAAGCTTTGCTCCGTTTGGGATACCGCACACAAATTCCGACTGTGTTTCTCTGGGGGTGTCCATCATGGGCACTCCTGGGACTACATGCTATGACCATCAAGCTCCAAACACAGATAAGTAAATGATGTAGATTCAATCTCAGGGCACTCAACCCCAGTTCAGTAGTGAAACTCCCCCCAACCAATCATTGAAAATGTGCTCCCAGTTTATTCTACCCTCCTCCAAATGCTAGGCACTGATTCACTCCCACCATGACTGTGGCACTGTTATATCTAAAAGTGTGATTCATTGCTTGCGAAGTGATTTGCATGAGCAGAGACCGTTGAAGGTATTTCAGCAGAATCAGTCTTTCTTATCTTTTATAGTCATAAAGAAAACCATCAGTGGTATGAAGCACGCCGCATCCTCATTCAACATTTACCAGCATTGCGCTACCTTTAATGTAACAAAGTACCTCCACCTTTTGTCGATCTTAACCCCATAACATCTCATGCAGAACATCTTCCAAAAAGTGAGCAGCCCTCTGAGTGAAAATATTTATAGCTTTTCATTTTGTTCTTCGAATGCTCTTCACATCGTAGAGTCATACGGAATGGTAGCAGGCCCTTCGTCCCACCGTGCTTGTGGACGCTGGCTTACCGATCTCTTATCAATTACTCTCAGCACTCCCAGAAATGTATCCACTGCAGGAAAACACAGTTGTGTACTTTGCTTTTTCTAAAACCTCTTTCTCCCAGAATCATCATCATGAATGTTCACTGCCACCAAGCAAAACTCTGAGATGGAGATGGAGATGTAACCAACAAAGAGACCAAACGTGAGTCTGAAGAAAGGTCTCGACCCGAAACGTCGCCTATCTCCTTCGCTCCTTAGATGCTGCTGCACCCGCTGAGTTTCTCCAGCTTTTTGTGTAACCGACAAAACGTGAAACTACTTTGGGAAGTGATGGAAGATGGACGTGAAAGTGCCTGCGGAAATTTGCACTCACAGAGAAATTTGCACTGCTTGAGAAATTCTGGGCCTTCAAATTTCTGATCTTACGCAGATGTGATTTTAGCCCAGAAGCAGACCTCCAGAGGGCACTGCTGGTTATTTGTGCTCACTACAAGCCTCTTACTATATCTCATCCCATTCTTTCAGCATTTAGACTAATTATTCCTCTTAAATGCATGAATGATGTTTCTTGAAATGATTCCCTGAGGTGCAGCGAGTTTCACATTCTAATCAATCTATGGGCTAAAAAAGCATCCCTGGACTTCACGCAAGGTCAGATTTCTGATCTATTCTCCATAGGATTTCCATTAACTACTTCACTCGGTCCCTCTGTCAGCCTAATTCTCTCTGGAGATGTCCGTGCCCCATCCCCCACCTCCATCTTGAGGACCAGAGGGCACATGCTATTGAATCATGAATCTGTGCTCGTTGTAAGCTCAGCACGAATTTTGAACAATTGGAATAAAACCATTTCGCTGAACACCTCCTCTCAGTGTGCCTAAACCTAAGTGATCTCCCGGCTGCTAAACACTTTAACTCCCCCTCATATTCCCATATTGACCTTTCTGTCCTGGGCCTCCCCCACTCTCAGAGTGGGCCCAACATAAATTGGAGGAACAGCACCTCACATTTTGCTTGGGCAACTTACAACCCAGTGGTATGAATATTGACTTCTCTAACTTCACATAACCCTTGTTTCCCCTTTCTCTCCAACCCTCCTCCATTCTAATTCTCCAACCAGTCTTACTGATTAAATGTTTAACTCTGTATGCTCTGCTGTCACCTTCCCCTCACTAACAAATATCTATTCTACATTTCCCTTGGCCTTCATCCCCTTTGATGCCTCGTTTTCACACCTTATCCTTCCATTTCTCTGTGTCTCCCTCTCCCCTGACTCTCAGTCTGAAAAAGGGCCTTGATCCGAAACGTCGCCCACTCCTTCTATCCAGAGACGCTGCCTGTCCTGCTGAGTTACTCCAGCATTTTGTGTCTATATCTTCGAGGTAAACCAGCATCTGCAGTTCCTTCCTACACATCCCTTTCCTAATCCTTATTTTTCCAAAATGATACGTAGTATTGGTTTTATTCAGTGACAAATCTGCATGCCTTCCTCTTAAGAATGAGAACTGAGTACAATTGGAAACCCAAGGGATTGTGTTCCAGTTTCCACATTAGTAAATATCCAGTTGCAATTCAAGACAATTTTGTGAAATGACAAAGAACAATTATTGGAATCGAGTTTGCAGTTTACCATACCATTGAGATTAAAGATACACTTATTCATTTGTTCATTTATTATTTAGATCTACTAGAAATGTATCACTAAAGATGAAAGGTACTCAACATGATCGTAATAAGTTGGATGTACAACAGTATTTTAATCAATTATGTGCTATCTCTTTATTCTGGCCTCTGTTCTTATTAATTTTATTCCAGCTATTTGCTGCTTTTGTCTATGAATGTAGTTTGCTTAGAATGGTCAAAATTAGCAGCTCAAAGCCCAGATGAAATCCCAGCTACCATTAGGAGGAAGTTATCGCTTTTATGAACCATGTTGAACAGTTAGATAATAGACTGTGGTTCCATTTACTTCAGCTTGGCACAACCTCAGGGAGATTCATTATTTAGTTTAGTTTAGAGATATTGCGCGGAAACAGGCTCTGGGGCCCACTGAGTCCCCACCGACCAGCGATCCCCGCATATTAACGCTATCCTACACACACAAGGGATAATTTACTCTTATTCCAAGCCAATTAACCTGCAAACCTGTAAGTCCCGGAGTGCAGGAGGAAAGCGAAGATCTCGGAGAAAACCCACGCAGGTCACATGTAGAACATACAAACTCTGCACAGATAGCACCGATAGTCGGGATCAAACCCGGGTCTCTGGCGCTGCCAGCGCTGTAAGACGGCAACTATACCACTGCACCGCTGCGCCACCCTTTACTACCACTTATTAAGCAAAGAATTATGAACGCACACGAGAAAACAGAGAATGTTGCAGAGATTCAGCAGGTCAGGCAGCATCTATGGAGAAATAAATTATTAGATTCTGGGTTGATTATTCATCAGAACAGGAAGGGATGCAATGAAGAAGGTCTTCAGTCTGAAGAAGGGTTTCGGCCTGAAACGTTGCCTATTTCCTTCGCTCCATAGATGCTGCCTCACCCGCTGAGTTTCTCCAGCACTTTTGTCTACCAGGGATGGGATGTAACATTGGTTCAGAGGAAGAAGGGCAGGCAAAGTGGGGGGTGGCATGAGAACTACATTGTAGGACTGAAGGAGGCCATTTGACCCATTGGATTGATGACAGCACCTAGGAGAACATTCACAGCCTTTCCCTGCCCTGAGATATCTCTTAAATCTGTAGAAATATTTCCTCTGAATGATTCTGTTTCCACCCCCCTGTGGGCAATGAAATGGAAATCCCGACAACACAGGAGGAGGCTATTCAACGCATCGGGTCCATACTGGCTTTCAGGGAGTACTCCATATCTCCATTTCATTTCTCTTTATTCTTTCTCACATCTGCTCCCTTTGCTTTTTTTTAATTGCCATTTACCAACATGGGTGTCATTTACAGTAGCCAATTAATTTGTCAACACTTCTTTGGAACCTGAGAGGAAATTGGAGCACCTGCTTGAAATTCCCATGGGCACTGGCAGAACGTGCAACCTCCACGTAAACAGTGTGCAAGATCAGAATTGAATGTGGAGCCTTGGATTCAAAGCCTGAAGAAGGGTCTCAACTTGAAACGTCACCCATTCCTTCACTCCAGAGATGATACCTGTCCCACTGAGTTACGCCAGCTTTTTGTCTCTACCTTGGATTCAACCCAGGCCATGCCAATCATTGTTCCTAAAGACCAACTTTCAGTTGGAGTTGGAACAAAATTAATATTGCCTGAAACATTTGAAAAATGTAAGTGAATAATTAGCTCGAGGCAGTGAAGGTTATTTTCTGTATGCTTTGCTGATGTCCTTTTGTGACGATTTAATTTACCGTTCCTTGTGTTGAAAGGCAATTCTAGTTGGAAGTTAAAATAATGTGACAAAATAATTTCTGTTCAGGGTAATTATTGACCAATATGTAGTTTTAAAGACAGCATTCAGATGTAGCATTACATGATGGTTGATCAAGATCCTACTGGTAAATGGTTGGTAATTTCCCAGATTTTCCTATAATGATTTGAGATTACCAATGACTTCCAGGTCAACTGTTATAATACACACCATTGAATCTGTTGAACAGATGGCACCAATGTGTAGGTTTCAGGCATGTGTCAATAATATGACATTTACATTTTTCTACTAAACCTAACATAATATTCAGATTTCGATTGAATTGAGTGGAATGAGAATGGCAATGTCCATAAAGCTTTTAATTGCATGGGTTTTACGGTGATATCCAGGGTTCATGAAAAGCACTGTAGGAATTCAAATATTTATTTAATTGATTGAAATCGCCACACATGCACAACAATATTAGGTCATCAGATGGAAGGTCAAGATTTGTGAAAGGAAAGTCCAATTTAGTCAGTAATTGTCAAGGTGGTCATCCTGGAATGACAAAAATAAGTTCTTGATTTGCTCGTGGGTATCCTATGGGTGCTCCGGTTTTCTTTCACCTCGCAAAGACATGTGGGTTGGTAGGTTAATTGAATGCTGTAAATAGCTCTGAGTGTATGAATGTCATAGTATCTGGGGGGAAGTTGATAAGAGAATGAGGGGCGAATGAGGGTCGATTAATCTATGATTAGTGCAGATGGATGTTTGATGGTCAGTATGGACTTTTTGGGCCAAAGGCCCTGTTTCCTGGCTCTCTCTATGAAATCCCCTTAATATCTATCAAACTGTAGGGCTGAAGTATAGCTCTTGGACTCTATGATGGACAGGAAAGATTTACAGGCAATATGGGCCAGGTACAGGCACAGTTACACAACTTGGTTGGCTTGGATGACTTTGGCCAAAGGGGATGTATTCCTACTGTATAACCATGTTAGCTCTATAAACCATTTTAGTCAAAAGATGCTGAAATTTTGAGCTGAAGGACTTCCTTTTATGCTTAATATTCGGGAGTGAGGTCTAAAGCCAAAGTCAAGTAGAGGAGGTTTACACAAAAAGCTGGAGAAACTCAGCGGGTGCAGCCGCAGCTAAGGAGCGAAGGAGATAGGCGACGTTTCGGGTCGAGACCCTTCTTCAGAGTTTCTCCAGCTTTTTGTGTAACCCTCGATTCTCCAGCATCTGCAGTTCCTTCTTTAACAAAACGTCAAGTAGAGGAGCATTGCGTTACAATTTACTGTTAACTGATCCAGGATTGCCTGAGACATGATTGCCTGAGTCAAGGAACTGCAGATGCTGGTTGATACCAAAGATAGACACAAAATGCTGGATTAACTCAGCGGGTCAGGCAGCGCCTCTGGAAAAGATGGATAGATGACATTTCAGGTCGGACCCTTTTTCAGACAGAAAAAATGGGCAGGTGACGTTTCGGGTCACAACCCGAAATGTCACCGACCCATTTTTTCCATAAATGCTGATTGAACCACTGAGTTACTCCAGCATTTTGTGTGTATCTTTGCCTGATACAAAAATGGAATGATGAGCCAGCATTACTTCGGTGAGAATTTTAAATGAAGTAGAGTCTTAAACAAGACCGCACATATCGCTTTATTCAGCACTCACACCAATAGCAGCAAACATCTTTATTAAACCAGCCTAAATAATGCTGCTGTCCACAAGATAAAATTTGTCAGTGATTAATTATACGTGGTGCATAGGGCAGTAGCTGTGATAATTGCAGTAATGTGGATAATTAGGCAATGTTTCATGCTTGTGTTAAGAATTCTGCACAAAGAGCAAACTGGAATGGCCATACCATTGAAACATACCATGAGGGGGGACTGAATAGTGAACTTACCGAATAGTGAACGGCTTGGATAGAGTGGATGTGGAGAGAATGTTTCCACTAGTTGGAGAGTCTTGGACTAGAGGTCATAGCCACAGATTTAAAGGTTGTTCCTTTAAGAAGATGATGAGGAGGAATTTATTTAGTCAGAGGGTGGTGAATCTGTGGAATTCTTTGCCACAGAAGGCTGTGGAGGCCGTCAATGGATATTTTTAAGGCAGAGATTGATAGATTTGTGATTAGTACTGATGTCAGGGGTTATTGAAATAGGTAGAGAACTAGTTGGCTGAGGAAGCAAAGGGTAGGAATTCATGGGTCCTTTTCAGCATGGCAGGCAGTGACTAGTGGGGTGCCGCAAGGCTCAATGTTGGGACCCAAAGTTATTTACAACATATATTAACGATTTAGATGAAGGAATTAAATGTAACATCTCCAAGTTTGCAGATGACACAAAGCTGGATGGCAGTGTGAGCTGTGAGGAGGATGCTTTGAGGCTTCAGGGTGACTTGGATAGGTTGGGTGAGTGGGCAGATGCATGGCAGATGCAGTATAATGTGAATAAATGTGAGGTTATCCACTATGGTGGTAAGAACAAGAAGGCAGATTATTATCTGAATGGTGTCAGATTAGGAAAAGGGGAGGTGCAACAAGACCTGGGTATCCTTGTACACCAGTTACCGAAAGTAAGATTGCTGGTACAGCAGGCAGTGAAGAAAGCAAATGGCATGTTGGCCTTCACAGCAAAAGGATTTGAGTATAGGAGCAAGGAAGTCCTACTGCAGTTTTACAGGGCCCTGGTGAGACCACACCTGGAGTATCGTGTGCAGTTTTAGTTTCCTAATTTGAGGAAGGACATTCTCGCTATTGAGGCAGTGCAGCGTAGGTTCACCAGGTTAATTCCCGGGACTGACATATGATGAAAGAATGGATTAACTGGGCTTATAATCACTGGAGTTTAGAAGGATGAGAGGGGATCTTATAGAAGCATATTAATTTTTTAAGGTATTGGACAGGATAGATGCAGGAAAAATGTTCCCCATGTTGGGGGAGTCCAGAACCAGGGGTCACAGTTTAAGAATGAGGGTTAGGCCATTTAGGACTGAGATGAGGAAAAACATTTTCACCCAGAAGGTTGTGAATCTGTGGAATTCTCTGCCACAGAAGGCAGCGGAGGCCAATTCACTGGATGTTTTCAAGAGGGAGTTAGATATAGCTCTGAGGGCTAATGGAATCAAGGGATATATGGGAAGAAAGCAGGAGCCGGGTACTGATTTTGGATGTTCAGCCACGATCATATTGTATGGCGGTGCTGGCTTGAAGGTCTGAATGGCCTACTCCTGCACCTATTTTCTATGTTTCTATGTTATGGGGAGAAGGCAGGAGAAAGGGGTTAGGAAGGTGAGATGGACCAGCCATGATTGAATGGCATAGTAGACTTGATGGGCCAAATGGCCTAATTCAGCTCCTATCCATTATGACCTTATGACTAAATTATTGTCTGTAATACACTGTCAGACTGGTCAGTGACAGTAAAATCCTCATTACAAAGACAACTGGATATATGTTTAAAAGGCGATCATTTGCAGATCACCATCAGTCTGAAGAAGGATCCCGACCCGAAACGTCACCTATTCCTTTTTTTCCAGAAACGCTGCCTGACCCGCTGAGATACTCCAGCATTTGGTGTCTATCTTTTGGTAGGGTTTGGGAAATGCACAGTGAACTGGGACAAATCGAATGTGATAAAGTCTCATCTGCAGGAACTAATTAATGAGAGAAGGGTGGACGAGTAACTGATGCACATGGTGGGCCTCAGAGGTTTTTTTTGTGCCGTTTGATTTCATGACTCTAGATAGTTTAAGGGTTTTCTTGGGATATCAAGCACTGATACCGAAGCATCAAACTTCCTGAAACCATTTGATTTTACCGTGGGCACAGACTCCAGGAGCCTCTCCACGCAATCACCCTTGATATTGCTGGCACAAGCTAAGGAACAGTCCACTCCCCTTTCCAGCAAGCAGAAATAGACTTTCACAATTTCACCATAGAAGAGATGGAACTAATCTCACCAAAGGACATAAGGACATAAGGAATTAGGCCATTCAACCCATCAAGTCTACTCTGCCATTAAATCATGGCTGATCTATCTCTCCCTCCTAACCCCATTCTCCTGCCTTCTCCCTATAACCTCTGACACCTGTACTAATCAAGCATCTGTCTACCTCTGCCTTAAAAATATCCACTGATGTATCCACTGTATCCAAAGATGAGATTACAGAATTATGGTGTTGTGCTTCCACCGCTGCGCTTTCTAGTACTGAAGTAGATCATGTGTATTGTTGATAAGTACACTGAGGTTTGCATACTTGCCGCACAAGTCATACCATAGATGAGGACAATCACACCATGCACGAGCACAACAGGTAGTTAATGAAGAGTGCAAAATATAGTGTTGCAGTTGCAAAGAAAGTGCAGAAACAACACATGAGCAAGGCCCACAATGAGGTAGATTGGAAGATCAGGAATATATCCATGGCACATGCGGTGCCTGCTCAAGAGAGGTCTGACTCAGCCTCTTGATCTATGTGATACAGAGTAATAACCTCCACAACGTGGTCATTCCTGGCTAAGGTAGATTTATTTCCTCTGGAATGCTTGTAAGTGTGGTAATCAGTGATAAATCTGTACGACTGGATTTTGCCAGTCAGATCCCCTGATAGTGTGAAATCTGTCATCCCCAATACACTTTGTAAAGAACCTGTTATAGATCGTAGATGACTCATAGAACATTCTTTTGTTCAAAAGTTTATTTCTGTTGCAAGGATAGGCAGAATAACAATTGGAACAAACTTCTGCTCTTATTCCCATCAGATATGATTGTGGATATGACTTCACCAATAGACTACAAATTCTGAACGTTAACACCGACTTTGCAGCTGAATTGTGAGATCAATAGACGGCTGATGTTTTTATCAGCATTATCAAGTATTCTGAGTTCTCCAGGGCACATGCTTTAACTTTCTCACTTAAAGTGAAATTTAATTCACGTAACCCTTACGCCCGCACTGCATTTCAGACACTCTTGGTGAATGGAAGCAATGGCGATTGGAGCAGAGACAGGTACTGGAATCTGAGTCATGAGGGACATGGATGCAAGTCCCACCCCAGAGACTTTGATGCATCATCCAGGCTGGCACTTGGATGCAATACTGACCTTTATTTTAGACTTTAGACTTTACAATTACAGTGTGGAAACAGGCCCTTGGGCCCACCGTCTCCGCGCCGACCAGCGATCACCCCATGCACTAACACTATGCTACACACTGGGGCCAATTCTCTTTTACCGACGCCAATTGACCCACAAATCTGCAGATCTTTGGCATATAGGAGGAGTCAAAAGTCAAAGTCAAGTCAAACAAACTTTATTGTCATTTAGAAATACATTGATATATGCAGTTCCAAACGAAATTACGTTGCATTTGACTCCCTGTGCAACACGATAATTAACAGAAGGATAAACATGGATAAAATGGAAAATGGAAATCAGAACATCCAGAGAAAACCCACATGGTCACAGGGAGAATGTACAAACTCCGTACAGATGGCACCCGTAGTCTGGATCGAACCCGGTTCTCTGGCGCTGTAAGGCAGCAACTCTACCGCTGCGCTATTGTGCTGCCCCAATTTTATAGTCATGCATAGAGATTTAGGTTTTATTTATAGATAGAGACCATGGATAGGGAGCCATGAGTTAAAATTCTAAACTGGGGCAAGGCCAACTTTGAAGGTACAGTATTAGACAGGAGCTCGTTCAAGTTGATTGGAGCAGATTGTTTGTAGGAAAAGGAATGTCCAGAAAGTGGGATGTATTTAAAAGTGTGCTGACAAGAATTCAATACCTGTACGTTCCCGTTAGAGTGAAGGGAAAAGCAGGTGGGCGTAAGAAAGCTTGGATGAAGAGAGAAATTGAGGCTCTGGCCAAGATTAAAAAGAAGGCATGAGGCAGGTAGTGGCAGCTGGGATCAAGTGTATCATCCCCAGAGGAGTTTTTGGACCTAAGGGGAACCCTAAAAAAATAAATCAGGAAGTCAAAAAGGGGACAGGAGATAGCCCTAGCAGATAATCCCAAGAGATTTTATATGCACATTAGGGAAAAAGGGTACCCAGAGAGAGAATGGGACACTTCAGGAATCAAGTGGTCAACTTTGCATGGAGCCACAGGAGATGGGCAAGGTCTTCAATGAGTGTTTCTCGTCAGTGTTTACCGTGGAGAAAGACAAAAGGAGCGGGAATTTGGGGCAGTCAATGAAAGTGTCTTGAGGGCAGTCAGTATTCTGGTCGAGGAGGTGATGAAGGTCCTTTTGCTTATGAAGGTAGGCAAATTACCATGGCCTGAGATTTACGAGTTATTATTAAAAACGAGAGAGGTACCAGAAGACTGGAGTGTGGCAAATGTTGTGCCCTATTCAATAAGGGCTGCAAGGATAAGCCTGGAAATTACAGGACAACGAGTCCAACGTCTGTGGTCAGAAAATTACTAGAGAGTATTCTGAGGGATAAGAACTGCATGCATTTAGATGGACAGGGGCTGATTAGAGATAGTCAGCACGGTTTTGTATGTGGGAGAACGTGCCTCAGGAACTGGACTGAGTTTTTTGAAGATGTGAACGAAAAGGTTAATGAGGGCAGAGCTGTAGACATTGGATATTCGGATATCAGCAAGGCAGTGACAAGGTTCCACATGGTAGGCTGCACTGGAAAGGTAGATCGCATGGGATCCAAGGAGAGCCAGCTAACTGGGTGGAAAATTGGCTTCATGGAAGAAAGCATCGGGTGATGGTGGAAGGTTGTTTTCAGACTAGAGGCCTGTGACTAGTCACAGGGTTCAGTGATGGGCCCATTGCCGTTTGGCATCTATATCAATGATTTGGATGGGAATGTGCAAGACATGATTAGTAAGTTTACAGATGACACAAAAGTGGGTGGTACTGTTCACAATGAACAACTTCTCCTTCAACTCCACTCACTTTTTGCACATTAGGGGTGCGCACACTTGGACCCAAGCCACTCCTGTCTTTTTTGTAAGGTACATAGATCGTGCCATCAACGGAAGGCTCGAGTCCCCCGACTGCGGGAGAACAAAGAAGGGAAAAGATTGAACATTTTTTCGCCTTCCATCACAGTGTGGAATGTGGAGGAGTCACTGAGGTGGATGTTTATGTTAAAACATTTGTGTGTCTTGTTGCTTTTTATTGGTATGACTGTATGGCAAATCAAATTCCTCGTGTTGCAAAACATACTTGGCTAATAAAGTATGATTATGATTATGATTAAGTAATGTGAAGAAATAAGTCATTTACAGGCTATTAAAATTAGAAGAAATATATTGTTTTGGAAGTTAAACGCCGCAGCAAATCCTAATGTCAAGTGTAAGAGCTTCAGTGTCAGAAAAGTAGAAATTAATTCCTGGGCAGTAATGTTACACACATATAGAGTAGCAATATCACATGGACTCCAACTGAGCTGAAACTTAGAAGCAGATTGCAAATATCCATTGCAATACAGAATGTTTAGGGATGACTTTTCTAGCCACAAGAATGAAAATACCAGTCGAGCTCCAGAGATTTTTGTGCATAATCCAGTCTGAAACATCTATTTTAGTGCTCATTTTAAATTCATTAAAGGTCAATGGTCTTAAGTGTTAACTCCACTTCATTCTCTGGAGATGCTGCCTGACGTTTTGAGTATTCCCAGCACTCTACTTCTTAAGATGGACACAAAAGCTGGAGTAACTCAGTGGGGCAGGCAGCATCTCTGGAGAGAAGGAATGGGTAACGTTTCGATTTTGAAGGGTCTCGACCCGAAACGTCGCCCATTCCTTCTCTCCAGAGATGCTGCCTGTCCCGCTGAGTTACACCAGCTATTTGTGTCTATCTTCGGTTTAAACCAGCATCTGCATTTCCTTCTTACAAGTCTGCATCTTAATGCCAGTACTATGGGACCTGCAGCTTCATGGGCTTGTGTCAAACCTTCCTCTAGATATGTGAGTTTGACCCAGGCTTATGCATGTGGATGAAAAGTTTTCTCTTCAGAATTCCCTCCGCAAAGCAGCCATATCTCCACTTTGCTTTCACTTAGCGACCTCAAGATAAATCCATTTAAATCTTAGGTCACCTAACGCATCTTCATCCCTTCAGGAAATCCAGTTTCTTTGCACTTGCCTGTGAAACATATCAACTTATCCTTTCCATTGGCTGAACAATATAAAACCAGGAAGAACCTTCATTTGCACAACATGATCATTATAGCCATGACCATTTCACAGGATGCTGACACAAACGACTATAAGGTTGACCAAAATTATATATTTTAAAGAGCAGCTTAAATGAAGAAAGAGGAGATGAGGACACCTGGGGAACGGAGGGACTCGTCATAAAGCCACCAATTAAATCGTACGCTGACCGATAGAACATCAGCGGGGCAGAATAATAAGAAATTCTTTTATGACTGTCGAAAATATGCAACCCCGGTAAGTTAGTGCCTTTCATCGCAGGAATTATTCTGATGAATTTCCTTTGAATTGCTACCTGGGTGTCACAGTGATGTAGCAGATAGAGCTGCTGCCTCATACTGCCTTAGACCAGAGGTTGATCCCAACCTCAGGTGCCGTCTGTATGGAGTTTACTACTTTCCCAGTGATCACATGGGTTTTCTTCGGGTGCTCTGGATTCCTCCCACATCCCAGATTTGTAGATTAATTAACTTCTGTAAATTGCTTCTGGTGTGTACAGAATGGATGTAAAAGTGGGATAACATAGAACTAGTGTGAACGGGTGATTGATGGTCGCCATGGATTTTGTGTGCTGAAGTTGCACTCATGCTGTATCTTTCCATCAAACAATCAAAAACTCTTTCACATCCGAGCTGTAATGTGGCACCAAGAACGGCAAAATATACATCAAAAATGGCATAACCCAAGTTTTATATAATGCAATGATTCCCAATGTTTATACTCAATGCCTAGTCTGATGAAAGAAAGAAGCCATATGAATATTCTGAATTTTGTAGTAGGCAGGGCAGTACTCTCCATATCGTCGACTTAGACAATTTTACATTTTTTTCAAGCCAATTAATCAACTCAATTAACCTACAAACCTGTACGTCTTTCGAGTGTGGGAGGAAACCGAAGATCTCGGAGAAAACCCACGCAGACCACAGGGAGAATGTACAAACTCCCCCCCCCCAGATTGGGTGTATTAAATACAGACCCCAGACCCTAGATTGGGCAACATAGTGTAAACTGTGACACCAATTGCAAACATTTAATATATTTAGTGCAACAGTATGGAGGTTCCTTTATTCACTGCCACAATTTAAACAATCCCAATATTGAGCATTTGATGTAAACAGCCCAGAGATAGTGTCAATATTGTAAATATTTTAGTCCCTGCATTTACTTCACAGTTTGAGCCCCAGTGTAAACTGTATACCTATTGAGAACTATTTTGTAAACAGCTTTGGATTGGCTTCTCAGTGCAAATAGCCCCCAGATTGATTTTATTTTACAATGTAAAGAGTCCCCAGATAGGGTGCCACAGTGTAAATATTTCCCACACTTGTTGCTCCAGTGTAAACTCCTAGATTGCTTGTCGCAGTGTAAAGGCTCTCCATATTGGGTGCGGCATGTAAATATTCACAAGGTATACGAGTAGAATTAGGCCATTCGGACCAGAGAGTCTATCCGACATTCAATCACGAAAAGCAGAGCTGAAGCTGGGTGTTTTGCAGCGTGACTTGGTCTTCCCTTTCCATACTTCTAGTTTTCCTCTCCCCTGACTTTCAGTCTGAAGAAGGGTCTTAACCTGAAACATCACCAGTTCTTTTTCTCCGTAGATGTTGCCTGACCTGCTGAGTTACTCCACCATCTTCCATGTTCTTTCCAATGTTGGTCCATCAGGAGTGTGTTGGAATGCTTGCGAGGATGAGTACAGCTCCAGCAACACTCAACTAGCTCTAGACGATCCAGTTCTAAATATCTTCCGACCGTCACCCCAGTCACCACCCAAAACCACCACTGATTCCACCATTCCTCACCGACAGTGCATCACAACTACAAGGTGCACTGGAATAATTACCAACGCTTCTTCAACATGCCTCCCAGATACCTGGCCACCGTCTGTAGGGACAGTGGTGGCAAGGGCCGGAATAACACCCTTGCAGGTACCTCACCATATAGAAACATAGATACATATAAAACAGAAAAAATAGTTGCAGGAGTAGGCCATTCGGCCCTTCGAACCAACACCGCCATTCAACATAATCATGGCTGATCATCTAAAATCAGTACCCCATTCCTGCTTTTCCCCCCATATCCCTTGATTCCCTTAGCCATAAGAGCTAAATCTAACTCTCTCTTGAAAAATATCACACACCTTCCTTACTTGTCAGTTACACGCTGATCCTTTTGTGTCATTTGATCTAATCCTGAACCCTGTACCTCATGGTACTATGGAACTGTCTATACATATGGACTGCACTTGGTTAAGAAAGCAGCTCAGCACCATTTCTACAAACTCGTGGCAGAAACAGACCCTGTAGCCCATCTTGTCCACTCCAGCAGTTGCACCCATTTATACTAATCCCACCTGCATTGGGCCCATAGCTTTCCACAGCAATTATAATGCAATACGAATGGTGAATAAATGCCCAGATATCACTTGTATCCAGCATTTTGTTTTAAATTAGTTTGTGCATCAGATGGAGTGTTGGCTCCCTATAGTATATTTGCATTAGATTATTAGTCTATGACACAGTCTGTTGTGATTAGGTAGTTTGATAGTAGAGTACTTGGTATGGCCTGTTACTTATTGCAAATTTGGAATAGGTTGCTCAGTAATGACAGTATATTGAGATTAGACAGTACACGTAGAACATTTGGGGCTAGGCTTTGCTGATAGTGACCATTAATTGTGCCCAGAGGTTGGATAGGTTTGGTGTGCAGGATTTGGAAGGTTGTGGTTAGAAGATTGAGTTTGATGGTAAATTAGATTTAAGCAACGGATGCATCAGACTGGACCGATGGCAACGTTCATAAAATCCATGGTGGCTTCATCCTGGGCTTTAAATCAGATCAGCCTGGGAAAGACATCTTTCCCAAATGAATCTATGCGCATTATCAAAAGTCATAAGTTCCTCCGATGAATCTGAACAGTTCAATTTTCCTAGGTAGTCAAAAATGCTGGAGAAACTCAGCGGGTGCAGCAGCATCTACAGAGCGAATGAAATAGGCAAAGTTTCGGGCCGAAACCCTTCTTCAGACTGATGTGAGGGTGGGGGAACCAGGAAGAAGAAAGGAAGAGGAGGAGCCATAGGGCTGAGGGAGAGCTGAGAAGGGGAGGAGACAGTTTGGACTACCTGAAATTAGAGAAGTCAATGTTCATTCCGCTGGGGTACAAACTGCCCAAGCGAAATATGAAATGCTGCTCCTCCAATTTCCGGTGGTCCTCACTCTGGCTGTGGAGGAGGCCCAGGACAGAAAGGTCGGATTGGGAATGGGAGGGGGAGTTGAAGTGCTGAGCCACCGGGAGATCAGGTTGGTTAATGCGGACCGAACGGAGGTGTTCAGCGAAGCGATCGCCAATCCTACGCTTGGTTTCACCGATGTAGATCAGCTGACATCTCGAGCAGCGGATGCAATAGATGAGGTTGGAGGAGGTGCAGGTGAACCTCTGTCGTACCTGGAATGACTGTTGATTTAAGAAAGGACTTTCAGAACCCAGGGTCTTGCTAGTTGAAGGTGCAATGTTTTAGGGCACCGAAGTGGAAAACCTAGTAGAGCAGCTGCCTTGCAGATCTGGAGACCTGGGTACAATCCTGACCTTGGGTTCTCCCTGTGGGAAGTTTGGATGCTCATTCATAACTTTGGGTGTTATCTGCATAGCTTTTGCACATTTACCCTGCGACCATGTGGGCTTCGTCCGGGCGCTCTGCTTTTCTCCCACCGCTCAAAGATATGCGGATTGACAAGTTAATTACCCCTGGTGTGTACGTAAATGGTAGAATCTGGGAATAATTGTTAATAATGTGGGGAGAATTTAAAAAATAGTTTTATTTTGGATTAGTATAAATGGGGTTAGTATGAATATTGTGGGTCAAAGGCACCATTTCCATGTTGTCTCTTTCCCTCTCTGGGTTCCCCCTAAATATCTAGCAAATTGATTAAATCACCTTTATCCTTCTTGATGCCTGCCATATGGCCAGTTCGTTTGACTTTTGCCCTGAACTTCGACACAAAGTTTGCTAAGCTAACACTTTCTGAATCCTAAGGCACTAGGAGAATGGAAGGGACACCTTCCACAGATGGGAGGGTAGTGCTTTGACAAAGGATTCCAAATGGTGTGGTGCATTCTTGCAATCCTGCATCGTCATCCGAAGCTGCACACCAACATGCTCGGCAGAAGCAGAGCAAAGTCCCTCTCTGAGGAAAGGCTTGTGCATTTTGCTGTTATTTTAAGCCGAAATGTTATTCTACAAGTTAATGTTTCTCTCTAAAATCTCCAGGGCCCATGATTAACACACGAAGCACACCTGCATTGCCCAAACTCTGTCTTCTAACTGAAGTTACAAATGGAACTGTAATCACTCTTCCTTAATTAGCCTTTCATCTAAACCCTCCAGGCAAGAATCTGTGTATTTATAGCCCCAGACCTACTTTGAGTTCTTTTTCTTTCTTGGCTGCAGTCTGGAACCTTACTATGTACGAAAGTGTTTTAAAATCCCGTGACACAATATTCCACATTTCTGCACCTCACGCCCTGTATCGCTAGAGAATGCGGAGATTGAGCTGAGCTCCACAAAAAATAAAGTTGGTGTCCAGTCAATAGCAGCGACGTCTGAACATATGGTTGGTGCCAGACTGGTGTCCTTGAGTAGGCACAACCTGGGAAAGGAGCTCTCCTTCAATGAGTGTTGCCCTGATTCTATGCTCAGGTTCCTCAGGTTCAGGACCCATGCCTTCAGAGTCCAAAGGGAGAATGAGATCCAACAAAGATAGACACAACGTGCTGCAGTAACTCAATGGGTCAGGCAGCATCTCTGGAGATCAAGGATGGTGATGTTTCGGGTCGGGTCCCTTCTTCATCCCATTAC
Organism: Raja brachyura; assembly: GCA_963514005.1. Next base: position 17,790,958 of record OY740801.1, on the reverse strand, counting down.
TTATTCCTTAACCAAGATCAATGATGCTGGCTACTTGTCAGTGTTCAGGAGTTGTTGTGGTACGTGACTTCCACAGTTTGTGGCCATGAGGAGTGATGCTCCTGATCTACTGAGCTTACCGAACTCAACACGTGAGTTCACCAACCCACCCCGTCAAGTAGAGCTTATTGTAACTTGCACATGTACAGTGAGGTACAGGTTTCAATGAAAACCTTGCATGCAACAACAACACAGGCACATGGACTCAGACAATTACACTAAAACAAATACATAAATTAACACAAAACATTACAAATAACAAAGGAGGGCCTGGGGTGGGATACTTTGTAACGTTGTCAGCGGTCTTTATGTGCACACCTTGGGTAGGCGAAACAAAGAATTTCACTGTGACTTGTCACATGTGACAATAAAGTATTCATTCAATCATTCATTCGTTCATTCGGACTGCTCGCCAATCTCCAATGAGGTTTTGGTGTGCTGGCCAACATCTGCCTGGAGAAAAGGTACAGGAGGATTTGGATCGAGACACTGAAGGATGGTTGCTTAATATATTGATGATTACGAAGATGGTCGGAACATACACTGTGAAGAAGATGTAAACAGACTACAAAGGAATAGAGAGCAGTTCAGTGAGTGGACAAATGCTTCGCAAATGGAGTATAGAAAGGGAAATTGGGAAATTGTTGACTTGTTGGCGAATAAAAAGAAAGACATTACCTGAATGGTGAAAACATGAAGGGGACTGAAATGCAGAGGGACATGGGAGTCCCCGTGCATGTTTTGCCAAAGACGGGAGTTTAGAGATACAGCGTGGAAACAGGCCCTTCGGCCCACCAGGTCCGTGCCGACCAGTGATCCCCGCACATTAACACTTTCCTACACACTAGGGACAATTTTTACATTTACCAAGCCAATTAACATATATACCTGTACGTCTTTGGAGTGTGGGAGGAAACCAAAGATCTCGGAGAAAACCCACGCAGGGTCACGGGGAGAATGTACAAACTCCGTACAGACAGCACCCGTCGTCGGGATCGAACCTGGGTCTCCGGCGCTGCATTCGCTGTAAGGCAGCAACTCTACGGCTGTGAAGTTCAACTATCAGAATGTTATTGTTTAGTTTAGTTTAGCTTAGAGATACAACGTGGAAACAGGCCCTTCGGCCCATTGCTGACCAACAATTACCCATACATTTGTTCTATCCTACACACGAGGGACAAATTACTGAAGCCAATTCTCCTACAAACCTGTACATCTTTGGAATGTGGGAGGAAACAGGAGCAAACCCATGCAGTCACAGGGAGAACATACAAACTCCGTACAGACAGCACGGGATCAAATTCAGGTCTCTGGTGCTGTGAGGCAGCAACTCTACCGCAGCGCCGCTGTGCTGTCCTTGCAAGAAGAATCAGATAGAAAAGAAGGAAAAGAAATAAGTTATATTTAGTGATATAGAACATCAGTGAGGCCACAATGTGGATACTGATACAGTTAAGGTAGGAAGTTGATGCTTTGAAAGTTCAGGGAAAGTTACTAGGCTAATTCCTGAGCAAAAAACAAAGTGCTGGAAGAGCTCGAGTTGGCCAGGCAGCATCTGTGGAGAGAAGTGGGCAGACAATGGTTCAGATCATGATCTTTCAGTTCCCTTCACGGAGGCAGCCTAACCTATTGACGTCCTCCAGCACTTCCTTCATTCCAAGTATGGATAAAATTGTTTTATGAAGATAGGTTGGAAAGGCTACCATTGTTGGGAGTGGAAGAAAGAGAAAAAAATGAGAAATCATAGCTCAGAGGCATTTGGACTTGGAGAGGAAAGATGCAGTTGTCATGGTCCTTTGGGAACCAACAGCATCGGATAAAAATGCTGAAGATGTTTGGGGACTTTGTGTCCAAAATATTGAGCAGAACAACAAAGGTTGTGGCCGGTGCTCTACTACACGAGGCACAAGCAAATTGCCTTAGTCTAGATAAGATCAGAGAGCTGAATGCATGGCTCAGAGTTTGGTTGTGACATACAGGTTATTTTTTATGAGGGTAATGACACCAGCATTGGGGAAAGAGGTTGATGTTCCCCAATTGGGCTTCCCTTAAATCAGGTTGGGATGAACACCGTAGCAAATAGAATAACTTGGGCATAAATGAGGCTTTAATGTAAATAGGAGGAAAGTGACACTGTTGTCCATATAATGGTGGGGCTCCCCCCTCAAGACCATATGCAATCTGCGAGCAAAATATCAGTGGGGTTCTCCACCATTCAGAGGTGGGTGTTAGTATAAATCCATCGCCACAACAACTTACATTACATGTGTAGGAAGGAACTGCATTCCTCCTCTCCAGAGATTCTGCCTGTCCCGCTGAGTTACTCCAGCATTTTATGTCTATCTTCAAGTTACATTATATACTTTAATGTTAATACTTCCTAAATCATCTCACAGAAGCATATCAAACTAAGAGAGGCATTGAGCAGACGCAATTAGCCACCACATTTTGTACATGGCCCTGTTAAATTTAATCTCCTGCTATTGTGTCTTCTGACACAATCTTGAATTGAAGTGTGCATCAGCATCTCAGTCTCCATCTACGAAAGTGAGAACTAAATGATCAAAACATGAACAGTTTAAATTGTTCTCTAGCTCTTGTAAGATTCTCAGTTGGACTCAGTGATTCACAACTTCCCCAAATCCCAGATGCTACCAATACTTTGCATTTGCATGGATGGTAATTTTTACTTCCATTGTTCTACTTGTACGAAATGAATAGAAATGAAATTTATTGACGATGAGGTCAATTTAAAAGAGATGTCGCTTGACAGTATAAAGGCAAATGTGAACTCAGTGGGGATTTCAGCAGCTTGTAGCACTCACCACCTCTGACTCCTATGGCTGTGCACTTAGCCCCACTCCGGAGACTGGGCCACATACTGTATTCTCAGCTGAAGTACTGGTTGGAGCTGATGCCATTCAGACAGAATGTTAAACCTAGGCCTTGATTCTCGCTCACGTGGATGTGAATGATAACGCGGCTCTATTTTGAAGCAGGGGAGTTATTATTCTAGGCATCCTGTTTATTGTTTATCACTCAACCAACATCTCCAAAGATGACGCATCTCGTCATTATCGTTTTTCTATTTGTGGAACCTTGTAAATTGGCTGCTGTGTTGTCAACCTGCGGCAGTGACTTCACCGCAGATGCATTTAACTGACAGGGATATTGCAAAACACGCTATGTAAATGCACGTCTTTCTTTGTTCCCGTTTTAACGGCAGCAGCCTCTCCCGGCAGAGTCTAATGTGACGTCTCCTGGCTAGGATTCTTCTCATTCATCTGATCCTGGCAAAATGCAAACGATGAAAATAAAACAATTGAATCATGAATATACATTAAGATAGTCCGTAAGAGCTCAAATAGAAATTTAATGAGAAACATTTGTACCTGTTGGAGTAATAAGTTTGCTAAGAACGAAGGAATTGTATAGCAGACTTGTATGGAAACAGGCCATTTGGCCCAACTTGCCCATGTTGACCAAAATGCCCCATCTCATGTTTACTCATGTTTGGCCCGTATCTTTCTAAGCCTTTTCTATCCATGTACTTGTCCAAGTGTCTTTTAAACGCTATTATTGTATTTGCCTTAACTATTAGCTGTGGCATCTTATTCCATATAACCAACACCCTCTGTGAGAAAAAATTGCCCCTCATGTTCCAAGTAAATCTGTCCTCTCACACCTTAAACCAATGCTCTCTCTGGTTCCCGATTCCCCTAGCCTGGAAAAAAGACTGTGCATCCACTTTATTTCTTCCAGTTATGATTGTATACACCTCTTTAGGATCACTTCTCAGCCTCCTACACTCAAAGGAATAAAGTCCTAGCCTGCCTAAGTTCTCCCTATTATACTCGGGGCCTGGAGTCTTGACAATGTCCTTGCAAATCTTTGCACCTTCTCCAGCTCAATGCCATTTTTTCCTGTAGCAGGGTGATTAAAACTGACAGAGTATTCCAAGTGCACCCTCACCAACATCTTGTATAACTTATATAGGGAGAAGCTGGTTAAGCATGTTGGAAATAAAGGAATGGCAGGAAGTGCGGATAGACCTGTGTTCGACCCTGACTATAGATGCTGTCTGTAAAGAGTTTGTACATCCTCCCATCACTGCGTAGGTTTATCTCGGGTGCTCAGGTTTCCTCCCACACACCAAAGACTTACAGGTTTGTAGGTTAATTGGCTTTGGTAAAAATTGTAAATCGTCCCTATTGTGTAGGATAGTGCAAGTGTGCGGGGATCACTGGTGCGTGTTGACTCTATGGGCCAAAGGGCCTGTTTCCGCGCTGTATCTCTGTACTAAACTAAACTAAACTAAACTGGGAATCGCTGGGAGCGAATTAATGCCTCTCTTACAAGCAGAAGGAAGAGTAAATATACAGATTCATTTCTTAGAATAGGGTAAATAAAAATGCAGTGTCAGTTTAGGATCAGAACTACCCCACAGTAACAAAGACAGTAACAAGGTGAAGGGTATGGAAGATGCAGAATTCTTGGAATTCATTCAGAAAAATACTATAAACTGTATGGAGCAGCTGAACAGGAGAGGGGACAATGCTGAGTATCATTTTAAGAAACAGGCCTACAGTAGGAAAATGGAGAGGGTGGAAATGGGACAGCACTTTTATGATCACAATTTGATCAGATTTTGCATTGTTTTGGAAAAAGGGAAATGATGGGCTGGGAGTATGTTTGAACCTGAACACAGCTCCCCTTACCAGGAGGAGAATTGATTGAATGAAAATGGACTTCAAAGACACTGATTGTGTCAGCATATTGGGAGGACAGTGAGAGTTCAGCCAAAAGTGAAGCAGCATGAGAATAATGGGAACTCCCAAATCTAGCTCACAATGGGTGTTGATGCACACAGGGAGGATTGGGGAAAATGTAAAGAATGCTCAACACTGTGGAAAAACCTGGAATTAGAAAATAAAAAGTAAATTAGTAAGACAGAGGGAACACTCTGACAGCTGGCATGGACTACATGGGCTCAATGATTTCTCTACCCCTGGTAAGAAAATAGCTGAGATAGGTACATGTGAAAATATCGGCAGACAACATCATGAAATACACTAGGATGTTATGAACTAACAGTGGGCAGCACGGTGGTGCAGCGGTAGAGTTGCTGCCTTACAGCATCAGAGACTCCGATTTGATACTGACTACGGGTGCTGTCTGTACGGAGTTTCTACATTCTCCCCGTGACCTGCGCGGGTTTTCTCCAGGTGCTCCTGTTTCCTCACACACTCCAAAGACGTACAGGGTTGTTGGCTAATTGGCTTGGTATAATTGTAAATGTTGTCCTCAGTGTGTGTAGGATAGTGGAAGTGTGCGGGGATCGTTGGTCGGCATGGACTCAGTGGGCTGAAAGGCCCTGCTTCCGCGGTGGATCTCTAAACTAAACTAAACTAAGCAAGAAGAGAGGATGGGCAATAACAATAAAAATGACCTCATTAGCAGCTGGCCTGAGTGTGGAGGCAGCCAATGTGTGCACAATTCTAAGTGAATGCTCTGCATTTTCCTCCACAGAAGAGGAGGTTGATACAGGTATTGGTTTTGATGCAACAGCAAGAGAGAAATAATATATTAACACCCTAACACATCTAACAACTGTAGTAGTGGATGAACAGTCTAGCTTGGTTAAATCTTGTGCTGTGGTCTTGAAGCATAGAGGAAAGTCCACTGCCTCAGCCAGAGATTTCCCTCTCCTCCTTGCCTGCAGTGTAGTGCTGGAGGACAGGAAGCCTGGCAGTGTGGTTAAGAAAGAGGAGAGCAGTCATTATGGGCCAGTCTATCACCATTCATTCCTGGAGTGATCACTTCCTAACAGTCTTCAAATTCAACATGGAGACAAAATTGCAGCCACATCAGAAATAATGCCCCACCTAAATCAATGCCAAATGACCTTGCAAAGGTAACCATTCACAAGCAACACCTCAAGACCTCGTGTAGGCTCCAACCAACAAGAGAGATGTTAGATAGTCAAACGTTTTTTTTACCTGGTAGGGGTATCAAAAATGTTTAAGATGAGAGGTGGGAGGGTAAAAGTTTAAGATGAGAGGTAGGAGATTGAAAGGGAATGTAGGAAAATTAGTGTTGTTAACAAAATTAGACATGTGGTTGTTAGTGGGGAAAATATTTGATGCTTAAAGAGATATAAATTGACTGCACAGCCGGCATGAATGACGGCAAATGTAATTCAATCTTGGAAAGCATGCAGGGAAGCACTTTGGGACAGAGTTGACAAAATCAAAACCTTTTGATCGAACAGCTTCAGATAGGTCTGTTGATTGATGCATCCTTTTAATCGTGATTAGTTCCCACCTATGTTTTCCTCAAAGGAGTGGAGAGAAAATCAGTTAACATGAGACTGGAGTGTTCTATTTGCCAGACCAACTGTGCAGCGATTCTCACTGGTGGCTGTCAGGTGCGTTTACAATAATGTAGCAGCATAGGTGGGATGCTCTGGAATACGAGATCAGCATCAACATCACTTGGCAACTGTGCCCGCCAGCGCAGGAACCATCAACACTGGTATTTTGGCAAAGAGCCAAGTTAAGAGTGTAAGAAGTCCAGTGTTTGGCAGAGGACCACAATTAAGAGATTCCTACTGTTGAGTGATCATGTGTGGACAGCAGGTGTAGAAGCAGGGAATTCACCTGGCACATTCCTCATTTTGGCAAAGCTCAGTAACGTTTGCTGTTTAAATTCAACTCTGGCAACTGTATTGGGAAGGCTTCCGAAATCCATGGAATATTGATGCCATGAAAGACACTGCGTTCAAGTAAAAAGCGAACAACATCTCGGCATGAATGACACCTTCAGGTATTCCACATGACAGGAAAATGTCTTTATTTGGTGAGCATGGATCTAAAAGAGATGCTTTTGTGCCCTTTCCTAATGGAGCTAATGTACGTCATTCCTGGCACTTCCCATGTGCTCATTGCCCGTGTTTTCAGGGTGTTCATCAACAGTGTTATTCTTGCACAAATGCACACTGGGCTATTGTGCTTGTTCTCATCTTGGACATTGAGAGCATTCACCGAGGACCAATCTACTCACTCCCAGTGTTCATCCCCAGTGTTATTATAGCACTCATCTATTGAGGAGACAAATGCACATTCCTGTGGTTCCACTAAGCTCATTCCAGTGGAGCCACTGTGCTCGTTCCCAATGAGGCATCGTGCTCATCCTTAGTGTTCCCACTGTGCATGTTCCCAGTAGAGTCATCATAATCATTCCCATCAGTTCCAACATGCTTATTCCCATTAGAGCCACTGATGCTAATTCCCAGTGTCCCCATTCTGCTCATTGCCATTGATTCCATCATGTATGTTTCCATAGACCCACAGTCCTTATTCCCAATGCTTCCATATTATTCACTGCCAGTGTATTCATTGTTCTCATCCCCAGTGTACCTTCACACCAATTCCCACCATTTTCATTGTGCTTAATCCCCGTGGACTAATTGCAGTTCTGTATTCCTGACGGGATAATATTCCGAAACGTGGTGGTATCATGCCTGCAGTTATGTAAGGTGTGCTTTAAGGCTGTTACTGAGGAAATAAAGCCTCCATCTTTTGGGAATAGTATGCCTCACTGTAAACGGCTTCTTACTGGTTCCATAAAAAAAGGGATCAGCGTTGGATTAGTGTAGATGCGTGCTTGATTGTGGGCATGAGCTCAATGGACTGAACCGTTTGTTTCCATGTCTCGATGACTCTATAGTGTTCAGTCCTAATGGTGCTGATGTACTCATTCCCTGAGGAAACATTGTGCTCATTGTGGTTCCACTGGAGACATTTGCTCTTTCCCAGTATGCAAGGGCTTTGGCATATGGTTGCTACCTTGTATGTATAATGTTGTCGTGCCTGCAGTCATGTAGGATGTGCTTCTGAGGCTGTGTTACTGAGGTAACCCAGCCTCCGTCTTTTTGGAATATCATGCCTCTCTCTGGGCGTGGTCAGTTCCAGCAAGTCATGGAGGTGGGCCACCAGTAGATGGCTCTCATGGGCAGAGTGAACTGGGAGAGAAGGTGAGGAGGTTAGTATCTAAACTAGGGCTGATGGGACTGAGCAAGTGATTATATAGGGTTCTGGACTGTAGTGTTGGGCTTATCATTCTGTCGTTTAGGAATAAAAGGTTTGCCCAGTGGACGGAGAATAAATTGAGTTGATAGAGATAGAAGGATGGATTTTATATCAACAAAATCACGGGAATCTCACACTTAGTTTTGAGGGAAACTGAAGAGAGAGGCCAACATGCCAGTTTGTGGTAGGGAAAAAAAGCTGGGAATTATCTCTGAATCCCTGAGAGTGTAGGCAGGCAGAACCTGTTTCACAACATGGAACAATCAAATAGTGGAGGGCATAGCGTGATGGTGAGAAGGGAAAAGTTGAAGGAAGATGTGTAGGGCAAGATTTTTAACACAGGGGGTAGTGAGTGGCTGGGACTTACTGCCAGGGGTGGTATTTGAGGCTGATGCGATAGTGGCATTTAAAAGGGATTTGGATAGGCATATGGATATGCAAGGAATGATATGGATTATGTGTGGGAAGATACTGTAAGAGATGACAGCATCATCTTTGGCGCAGACATTGTGGGCTGAAGAGCCTATGCTTGTGCTGTACTGTTCTATGTTCTATGTTCTATGTATTCTAGCATGATCATGAAAGAGTGACCATGGTCAGTTGTATACGTACCCATTCAAATTCACATAGAGTAGACTCGATGGGCCGAATGGCCTAATTCAATCCTATGATTTATGAACATCCCTTAGATGTGAGGTGAGGCTCGAGATAATGGGAACAACCAGGGCAAGAGAAATCTTTAATTGGGACATGCCACAAATCTAGAGCTATGTCTGTGGGCAGCTTGGCTGCTGCAGACAAATTGTGGTGACTTCAGATGAAAGTTTTAAAATTCTGTTAAAAGTGAACTGAATTCTAAAAAACACACAAAAGGAGTTGTGAGGGGGAAGGGTGGTCAAGGTAGATTTAGCAAGGAATTTAACTTCCTCTATGATGAAGCCAATTGTATTAATACGGTCACGTGAAATGGGGAAGACAAGGGCATGGACAGCAAGGTAATAGGACAGGGAAACAGGGCAGTCACTGAAGTATTGAGGGCCAGAAGCCACTCGGTGCATGGGACAAGGGAGGAGACCATTGTAAATATTTTGGTGAAAGAATTTTCACTGCAGTGGGATGTGAGGGCGGAAAAGGATTGGAATCTAAACTGAGTTGCAAGTGGATGATGAACCTATGCTTGAAAGAGGAAGATGTGCTTCTATGGCTGTGTTACTGATCTGCCAGAGGAGGAGACAGTGGTTTAACGATCAGCCACTTTGTTAGCCTAATGAGGGTCGTAAGAGTGATTCTAGGGGATTTCTTGTACAAAGTGAATATAGACATTGAGAACTAAATGTGCATTAGGAAAATTTATGTCCACCAACATTCACCCCCAAACTGTGGCTAGGAACCCTTGGATATTGCAATTGTCACTCTGGCCATTACCTCACTCGCGTTGAAATGTAGCTCCACAAACTCAACAAATAAAATCGGTTTGAATCTCTTCTGCAATGTGCTTACAAAGTACATGTATTTTTACAACTTAATATCCTATTTTCCAGTTGACATATTTCCAATCCACTTACTCCGATGACCTGGTTTCAACATATCAATGACTGCTCTTCTAAAGCCTGATCACTGACCCGAATTGGCGCAGTTGTCAGTGGGGTTTCTGTGCTTTGAATTAGTTTCAGCTTAAACTGGAATTTAGGGTTATGGCAGAGGAGTTACATCATGTCCATTGTTCTGCTAGGTTTAGCTTCCAAGAAAAATGCTAGAAGAATAGAACTTGTCATGTGAGATAAAATCCATGATCCTCTTTGTACTAGAGGAAGGTTGGTATTTGACCTAAACCATACTCAGCAAATATTTGCTGCTGTCATTGATGACAACAGCGACATCTTTCTCCTGATGTTATAGATACATTTATTGGCAGAATATTACTGGGGATTATTAGAGATTTAGCCAGATTTCACTAAATCCTATTTGTGATTCCTTCTTGGACTCCTTTGCTGCTCGCCTCTGGTTTATTTTTCCAAGTTCCACAGAGGCTCAGTGGACAGAGTCGATCTGTATGACTACAGTTATTTGCTACAGTAATTACACACAATCCTCTGACCTCAGGGGCTCTTGGATGAGCTATTTTTGCCACCAAGCCTAGAGTGTTGTGGGTTCATTTTATTTACTGAAATGATTCTGTTACATTAACTTCTGAGCAGCTAGCTACAATTTCTTGTGCACATCCCCGAGTCAAAGCATAATGAAAGTAATCGATCCTGCCCTAAAATACTTAATCAGTCAGCAAGGTGAGATGAAGTAGTAATTGGGGCCAACACCATCGTTGTAACACCAAATGTCAGGAGAGAATGGCAAAGGTTATTGCCATGATGACTTTGAACCCACACTACATATCAATTACATTGTGCCAATTTTACAATCCATCAACAGCGACTTTCTATTTGGGCTGAACTCGAGTGAAGAAGTTGTGACATTTCTGTTGTTGGTCAAAGGTGCATCATGAGAATGAGTTCTAATTTCATTGAGCACGGGCAATGATTTTTTTTGAGTTGGTATGCACTCATACAATGTTAAAGTCATTAATTTGTTATCCAGCCACTTGACACATATTTAGTTTGGTTTGAGACATAGCGCGGAAACAGGCCCTTTCGGCGCACCGAATCCGCACTGATCAGCGATCCCCGCACATTAAATTTATCCTACACTAGGGACAATTTTTACATTAATACCAGTCCAATTAACCTACAAACCTTTTCAAGAAGGAACTGCAGATGCTGGAAAATCGAAGGTAGACAAAATTGCTGGACAAAACACAGCGGGTGCGGCAGCATCTATGGAGCGAAGGAAATAGGCAACGTTTCGGGCCGAAACCCTTCTTCAGACTTCAAACCCACAAACCTGTACGTTTTTGGAGTGTGGGAGGAAATCAAAGATCTTGAAGAAAACCCACACAGGTCCCGGGGAGAACGTATAAACTCCGTACAGACAACACAGCACAGTCAGGATCGAACTCAGGGTCTCTGGCATTGTAAGGCAACAACTCTACCGCTGCGCCGCCGTGCATTGTTTATAACATATTGTTTATATATGTTTATTGATTGTGTGTCCCAGCTCCATTATGGCTCCAAATTAGATACTGGACCTGGAGAGAATGAATGGGTGACATTTTGGATCGAGACCCTTCTTCAGACTGCCATCCCTAACCAGTCTGAAGAAAGGTATTGACCGAAAACGTCACCCATTCGTTCTTTCCAGAGATGCTGCCTGTCCGGCTGAGTTACTCAAGCTTTTTGTGTCTATCTTCAGTTTAAACCAGCATCTACAGTTCCTTCCTACACAATGTTTCCTAATCACTTGCCAGGCTTTGTGCCGCCCCACTTCTTTTCCAACTTTTTCTCCTTATTACAGTCAGACTGAAGAAGGGTCCTGAGGCAAAATGTCACCCATCCGTGTCCTCCAGAGATGCTGCCTGACCTGCGGAATCGTTCCAGCACATTGTGTTTTGCACAAGATTCCAGAATCTGCAGTTCCATGTATCGCCACTTCCACTCTATTCCCTTTCTGGAAGTTGGAAATTTGGTCTCCTCTACGAAAGAAAAAAACAGGAGCGGTGACCCAGATACTACTCAGAGATCAGGGGCATGGAAGTGGACAACCGTCGGCAGCTGTGGAAACATGACAGGGTCATCCCCACCTCATCCCATTATAACCTGCATTAGCTGGGATCTGGTCAATCTTCCCTCTCAGCCCGTCTATTATAAATGCAACAGTCTGGATTTGTTCTCATGTTGCCTGAAAGGGTGGTACCATGCAGATCCAACAATATATTTGAAAAGACAATTTCATAAATGCTTACAACTGAATTTTTTTCAGAATGTTTTTGAGGGAGGCCGTGTCAAATTAATTAGGTAGTGAATTCAAAGTGCTGGCGTGAGTGAAGAAGGAAGCCATTTGATCCATCATCTCCAGAATTAGCTGACCAATACGAAGCTCCTTCTTTTCCGACCAGCGAGTCTGCTGGACAAAGGGATTTGGTCAAAATAGAAAGAGAAAAGCAAAAAAACCTGCAGATGCTGAAAACCTGAAATAAAGCAGGAAAATGCTGGCAACACTCAGTGTGTCAGACACCATTGTGGAGATAGTTTTTAGTTTTCAGTTTTAGTTTTAGAGATACAGCGCAGAAACAGGCCCTTTCGGCCCACCTGGTCCGCGCCGACCAGCGATCCCCGCACATTAACACTCTCATACACCCACTAGGGACAGTCTTTACATTTACCAAGCCAATTAACCTACTAACCTGTACGTCTTTGGAGTGTGGAAGGAAACCGAAGATCTCGGAGAAAACCCACACAGGTCACGGGGCGAACGTTCAAACTCCGTATAGACAGCAACGGTGGTCGGGATCGAACCCGGGTCAAGCGCTGTAAGACAGCAACTCTACCGCTGAACCACCGTGACTACAGTGATAAGATAAGACTGTACACTGTACACTGTAAACTGCAGCGACCCTTCATCAGAACTGACATCACTATTCTTTTTCAACAGCAGTACAGAGGCTTCCAACCAGAGGTTGGATGAGGGAGACATGGGGAGAGGTCAAGATGCCTGAGGGAGCAGATGATGCTTGAGGTAGAACATGAAAAGAGAAGGACTTGCTTCCTTTCGCTGATAGGCACAGTAACCTTTTCTGGCATTGGGGTACTAGAGGATAATCACTGCTGTAATGTAGAAAGCACAGCCGCCACTTTGTAATCAGCAAGCTCCCAGGAGCGGCCATGATTTGCCACCTTGATGTTGATTGAGAGTTAATGTTGGCCAAGGTCTATGGTGAGAATTCCCTCATACAAAATGTTGACCCATGCTGTGATTCAATGCTGCGATTGAACCCAATGCTGGGATTGAACACAAGGAAAAATTAGGAGACATTAAAAATATTCTTTGACAACTTCTAATTTATTTGTAATAAATATACCACACATGAAAGGCAAACACTGATTTACAGAATTTGGCTTCACCGGCAAGGCTAGCTTTTATTGTCCCGTTTTAGTTTAGTTTATTGGCACATGTACCGAGGTACAGTGAAATCCTTTTGTTGCGTTCTAACAATGAATAATGAACGGTAAAATATATATACGTACAAACAGTATCAGTAGTGCAATTATACTGGGGAAAGGAGTGTCTGGGGGTGTGACTGGCAATCACTGAGGTGCAGAGTTAAGTATTGTAACAGCCGCAGGGAAGAAGCTGTTCCTGAACCTGCTGGTCCGGCAACGGAGGGACCTGTAGCGCCTCCCGGATCGGAGGAGGGTAAACAGTCTGTGGCTGGGGTGAGACCAGTCCTTGACGATGCTGCGCGCCCTTCGCAGACATCGCTTGCTATGGACAGACTCAATGGAGGGGAGTGTGGAACCGGTGATACGTTGGGCGGCTTTCACCACCCTCTGCAGTGCTTTCCAGTCAGAGACAGAGCAGTTGCCATACCATACTGTGATACAGTTGGTAAGGATGCTCTCGATGGTGCAGCGGTAGAAGTTCACCAGAATCTGAGGAGACAGATCGACCTTCTTTAGTCTCCTCAGGAAGAAGAGACGCTGGTGAGCCTTCTTGACCAGTGTAAAGGTATTGTGGGTCCAAGAGAGGTCATCAGAGATGTTGATCCCCAGAAACCTGAAGCTGGAAACACGTTCCACCTCCGTCCCATTAATATGGATGAGGGTGTGAGTGCAGCCCCTAGACCTTCTATAGACCACAATCAGCTCCTTGGTCTTCTTGGAGTTAAGGGCCAGGTTGTTGTCAGCACACCATGCTGTTAGGAGCTGAATCTCCTCCCTATAGGCTGACTCACCGTTGTCGCTGATGAGGCCATTCACCGTTGTATCATCTGCATACTTGATGATGGTGTTAGAACCATGTTCAGGTGTGCAGTCATAGGTGAAGAGGAGGGGGCTCAGCACACAGCCCTGTGGAACGCCGGTGTTCAGGGTGAGGGTTGAAGAGGTGTGGTTGCCCAACCTAACAGACTGTGGTCTGTTAGTCAGGAAGTCCAGTATCCAGTTGCAGAGGGAGGGGTTGATGCCCAGGTCGCCGAGCTTGGTGATCAATTTTGAAGGGAGAATGGTGTTAAATGCTGAACTAAAGTCAATGAACAGCATTCTCATGTAGGTGTCTCTGTTGTCGAGGTGGGAGAGGGCGGAGTGGAATGCCGTTGAGATGGCACCCTCCGTACTCCTATTCTTGCGGTGGGCAAACTGATAGGGGTCCAGTGTGGGAGGTAGGCAGCCTTTGAGGTGTGCCAGGACCAGCCTCTCGAAGCACTTGGTGATGATGGGAGTAAGTGCAACTGGGCGGAAGTCGTTGAGGCTCACCGCAGTGGAGTGTTTTGGCACCGGCACGATGGAGGTGGTTTTATGGCACGTGGGGACAACTGCTTGGGCAAGTGACAGATTGAAGATGTCAGTCCAGTCCAGACAGCGCAGCACAGGTCCTGAGAACGCGCCCGGGGATGCCGTCAGGGCCACACTTAAATTCATCAAAGTTGCTGCTGGTTTTTCATATCGAGCGATAGCGACAAATAGCAGGGAACAAGGCCCTTTGACCCATTGAGTCTAGAAATCAACACATATCCTACATAAACTCCTTTTTAAATTTTTCTCCGCACTATCATCAGATTGTAACCACTCACCAACACACTAGCGGCAAATTAGAGTGGACAATTAACCTATCAACTTAAAAGACATTGGGATGTGGAAGGAACATCACACTATCCCATCTCGACAACACCAAAAATTGGAAGAATAACACATAAAATAACCTGTGTCAAACTTTGCTCAGCCCTCTCACCAAAGCCTCAATGCTGCACGTACCATTAAACAACATCACATCTCACCCAATAGTCCACTCTGCTAAACCTTCCCATTCTTTTATTGGTCGCTGTCCCATTTTCCTAGTGTCCCGCTTTTCACTAGAAAAGGCCTTCTTTGAGACTCACAATCAGTTTATTTTCTCAACTCGCCCGCCAAATGTTATGAAAAGATGCTCTGCTCCGCTCTCAAAATGGTTGCTCACCAACCCTCTCCTCCACATATCTCCCAAAGATCTTTTCCTTTCCTTCCTATGATCGTACTGGAGTCTTTAGTAATTTAAATCTCCAGGTCACTGGTCCCAGGAGAATGAATGGGTTAGGAGGATGCTGTGAAGAAACCTCCATTCAGAAAGTAGCCTTCATACTTAGCCAGCAACAGCTGTCCATTCACTTTTTCCATTGAGTTTCTCTGTTGGGTTAAACTCTTATGCATGAGACTGCTACTTACTTAAACAAACTTTTGGAGCAGTGACCAATAATCCCCTTTGGGTAGCAACATTATAGCCCTTCTGAATAGTTTTCCCCAGAGAGTCCGTCAGAGGGATCAGATACTGGAAACACTATAGCTCTGGTGAATCTCAAGAACAAGGCAATATCATCCGCTAAACGGAACTGGCCTCAGTCAAATGCTGCGCATTGAAATGCAACATTTATAGCCTGCAATTTTGCTTAGTTGTCTTCAGAGCCTGAGAGAGATGGCAGGGTCTTAGAAGTTTCAGTCAGTACTATGCAGAGATAAAAGATTTGCATTTGAGATGAAAATACTGCGTGACCTCAAAATGTCTTCGAGCACTTTATAGCCATTAAAGGTCTTTTGAAGTGAGGCTCCTGTTGTGATGTGGATTTAGACACAGCAAAGTCTCACAGTCAGCGAAGTGGGTTTGACGCCAATGAGCGTAGCTTGTCTTCTCCTGTCGTAGGAGCTGTCGTAGGTTGTTGCCAGGTGACGTAGGTTGTCACCGGTGCTGACTATGGTGAATTCCATTGGTGACAACCAACGTCAATCTCCGTCAACGGGAGGCAGGTACTGGCGTCAAGAGAAGAAAAGTCAAGTGGTAAAATGACGTGGATTGTCCTCAGTTGTTGCCGACTGGGTCGTAGCTTGTTGTAGCTTGTCGCGGGTGGACATAGGTTGACTCCGGTTGTCATAGGTTGTCGCCTGTGTCCACGTAGGTTGGCGTAGGTTTGGACGTAGGTGGACGCCCTAAGTCGCGACTATTGGGTCGTCGGTTGTCGGTAGCTTGTTGTAGCTTGACGTCGACTAGGTGATACGTTGGCGTAGCTTGTCATAGACATTGCCATAGGTGGGTCCGGTCGCCATTTTTTGGGCGATCTGCAACGACTTTGACAGTCGCCGGCAGTGACCTAAAAAATCGCCTAAGTGGGACAGGCCCTTTAGGCAATCAGGGGATATGGAATTCGTGCCAGAAAGTGGTGGTGAGGTAAAATATCAGCCATCCTCTCGCTGAATGGTAGAGCAGCCACGAAGGGCTGAATGGCCTACTCCAGCGTCTATTTCTAGTGATTACATTCCTCTCTCTGGCCACTGTCTGAAACTGACCTACATCGCTCAACATCATCAACTTTGGAATGTTACTCCCTGCCTTCATCAATCACCACCCCCCATCCACCTCTATTCAATTTCTAAGGCATTACTGCTTCCAACCTTCTTAGCTCATCTGCTGTAGAAACCTTCATTAATGCTGTTGTTGCCTCTCAACCCACTAATGGCATACAGTCTGATCTCTTCCCTCTCTTCTCTTTTCCAGTTCTCCTCAAAGTTCCCATATCTTTCCCTGCATCATACTGTATATGTGCATCTGTAAGCTGTCCTATCTAGTCTTTTATCTTTCAGGCCTCCGATATCTTCCGCACACCAATCCTCTCCACCAATCTGCACATCTTGGATATCTCCAAATGTATTCTCTTCATTATTGGCCATTATGACTTCAAGACCAGGGCTTTGAAATTCCTGCCCTCCATCACTCCATCTTCTCCCTCTTCCTTGAAGAAACTTTGTAAAACCTCACTCACAGCTATGGGACACCTCACTCACAGCTATGGGCCACCTGCCATGATGACACACCTGTAAACCGGCTTGCGAGTAAACCGGCTCGTTGTGTTAATGCTTTGACCAAATGAGTACCAATGTTGATGGTGACAAGTTTCAGATTTTGCCCAAAGCTATTGGTTAAAGAATTTTATTAAATCATCTTGAAATGCTTTTTCATTGCCGATGAAATCGAAGTGTCAGTTACATTTATATCACTCCTCCAACATGGCAAATATCCCAGGATGCTTCAAGGAGAAGTTTGTTTTTTGTTTATTATTATTATTATCGTGGCTTCATGTGAATAGTTGTTTTTGTTACTTGCTACCCAGTCAGTGAAAAGACTATATTTGATTACAATCAAGCCATCCACTGTGTACATATACAGGATAAAGGGTATGACGTTTACTGCAAGATAAAGTCCAGAAAGTCTGATTAAAGATTGTTCAAAGATCTCCAAGGAGGTAGATAGGAAGCCAGGACCACATCTCTAGTTAGTGAGAGGATGGTTAAGTTGCCTGATTGCAGCTTGGAAGAAACTGTCCCTGAATCTGGAATTGTGCATTTTTAAACTTCTGCACCTCTTGCCTGATGGGAGAGGAGGGAAGAGGGAGTGACCGGGGTGAGATTGGTCCTTGATTATGCTGATAGCCTTGCCAAAATAGCATGAAGTGTAAATGGAGTAAATGGAAGTGAAATAGGTTTGCATGATGGTCTGGGCTATGTCCACAATTCTCTGCAATTTATTGTGGTCTTGCATGGAACTGTTTCCCAAACCATACTGTGGTGCATCCTGATAAAATACTTTCTATGGTGCACATGTAGAAGTTGGTAAGGGTTGTTGGGGACATGACGAACTTCCCGTGCCGAACTTCCGAAACCAGACTTGGTTTGGGTTTTGCTACAAAAGTAGATATGAACAATACAAAGCAGTGAAAACCTGGTGGTTTCAGAGATAGGGAAATGTGGAGGGGTTGGAGGAGGTTATAAAGATGGGAAGGTGTAGAGGCTTCAGTGGGGATTACAAGATGGAGAGGTCTCTAAGGTCAGGAGAGGATTACAGAGAGAAGGACAGGAGTAGGGGCTAGAGAAGGTTATAGGAAAAAGGAGGGATATAAGGTTTAGAAGGGGTTTATGGATGGGAAGGTGTTTTAATTATGGAGATTGGGAGGGAAAACAGCTGAAGAGGGACACAGAGAAAGGGAAGAGTGCAGTTGACAGGCTACAACCGCATGTCTGTAGAGGAATGCATGCCAAAGAAGACAATACTAGTGTTCTCTAACCAGAAACCATGGACTGTGAAGGGATAAAAGGGAATGATCGCAGTAAAAAGGGTCCTTGATTATGTTGGCTGAAATCCCAAGGCAGCATGAAGTGTAGCTGGAATCGATGGTGAGGAAGCTAGTCCATGTTATGGACAGGGCTACATTCACAACTCTGCAATTTCTTACGGCGTTGGGCAGAGCTGTTCCCAAACCAAGCTGTGCTGCATCCGAATAGGGTGTTTTCTATATTACATCTGTAGTTGGTAAGTTGGTAAGAGTCGTTGGAACCACAATCAATGGAGTCCAGCTTGTTCCAGAATCGCCACGGGGTTTTTGACAGCTTTGCAAAGGTCAGGAATGAATTTCTCGTTCTGCTCGACATTGTTTGCCTTGAACACTGCGGACTTCACTGGGAGTGATTCTCCCAGCTCATCCATGGTTTCTGGTTAAGGAACACTTAACCGTATAACCATATAACAATTACAGCACGGAAACATGCCCTCTCGGCCCTTCCAGTCCGTGCCGACCATTATTTTCCCCTAGTCCCATCTACCTGCACTCAGACCAAACCCCTCCATTCCCTTCCCGTCCATATACCTATCCACTTTACTTTTAAATGTTAAAATCGATCCTGCCTCCACCACTTCTGCTGGAAGCTCATTCCACACAGCCACCACTCTCTGAGTAAAGAAGTTCCCCCTCATGTTACCCCTAAACTTCTGTCCCTTAATTCCCATGTCATGCCCTCTTGTTTGAATCTTCCCTACCCTCAATGGGAAAAGCTTATCCACGTCAACTCTGTCTATCCCTTTCATCATTTTAAAGACCTCAATTAAGTCCCCCCTTAACATTCTGCTCTCCAAAGAATAAAGACCTAACTTGTTCAACCTTTCTCTGTAACTTAGTTGCTGGAACCCAGGCAACATTCTAGTAAATCTCCTCTGTACTCTCTCTTGTATTGTCTTCTTGTACAGTTTGAACACTTGTATTGTCTTCTTCGCCACTCATTCATTTACATACTTACTGTTGATGTTTGTGGCGGTAAATTGTCCTTGAGTATGGACTAGTTCCTGAATCAAAGCAGTTGCAAAGGATGTCATCTGTTTTGTCAAACCACATAGGTGCAGTGGCGCAGTGGTAGAGTTGCTTCCTTACAGTGCCAGAGGTCCGTGTTCAATCCTGTCTACTGATACAGTCCTGACTACAACTACGTGTGCTGTCTGTATGGACTTTGTATGTTCTCCCTGTGACCACGTGGCTTTTTCCAGGTGCTCCAGTTATGTAACTCCCACACTCCAAAGATGTACAGGTTTGTACGTTAATTGGCTCTGTGAATTGTAAATTGTCTGGATTGTGTAAGATAGTGTAAGATAGAGTATAGAGCATGGAGGAGGTTCCAAAGTAGGGAAGACTGTAGTGCAAGATTGTGTAAGATACGGGGGTGGAAGATTGCAACCTTCACATGGTCCGCCCTGTTTCGACTAATGCAATCAACTCGACGTGCACAAACAGAAGATCAAATAGAATAAGTTGTCCAACAACGTTAGGCTGTGCACGCCACACGAAAGAAGAAGAAGTGTAAGAAGTGTTGATCGCTGGTCGGCGTGGTCTCGGTTGGCCTAATGGCCTGTTTCACACTGTATCTCTAAAGTGAATTAAAGTAAAGCAGCACTGTATGACTGCCTGTACTAGATCCTCCTGCTTCAGTTTCTGCCTGTAGGTAGGGAGTAGAAGCACAGCCAGGTGGTCGTGTTTTCCAAGTTGTGCTCGGGGGATGGAGGGGTAGACATCTTTGATGGTTGTGGAGCACTGGTTGAGGATGTTTTTGCCTTTGGTGGGATGCAGGATGTACCCACGACAATTTGGAAGCACACTTTTGAGTTTGGCCATGTTTAAAAAATTATGGCAAAGTTATTATGAACAAGGTCTCGGGGTACTTTATTTCAGGAGCTCCTGGTAGAGGTATGTTGATTCACCCAGTACAAGCTTAGCATCAGCATAGGGTGAGACGTAGCCTGCTCTCAAGATAGCTGAAATGTTTTCCCGTGGCAAGTAGTAGGGAACACATTTCACTGCAAGATATTCCAGATGATTACAGATTAGGGGGGTATGTTGGGGCTGGAAGAGATTATAGAAGTGGTGAGGAGTGTAGGGGGTGCAGACAGTTACAGAGATAGAGAAGGGTGCTGGACGGGGGAGGATTACGGAGATAGGGAGGAGTATAGAGCATGGACGATGTTCCACATGCAGAACTGCACGGTATAAAGGTGACTTCAGACTTGTGTTGGGTTTGGAGGTTTTTGGACGTTAGAGAAATACAAATGATGAAGCATAATGCAGTGTGAAGTTGAGTTACATTTTAACGCTTAGTCACAGGAGGAGTTGGAAGAAATATTGGTCAGCAGTCATGAGGCTGTGAGCACTGTTATGGTTAGATGCCGACCATAGGATAATACATGAGCTCAGACATTTCAAAAGTAATTTCCTGACCTTGGAAAGTGTGAAGGGTTCCATTGTATTTATTATAGGCATTTGTCTTGTGATGGAGCAAAACCCTGCTATCTCCCTGCATTACTCTGAAGCAGTGTAACTGTCTAAAAAACAAGATTAAAGTAAGGTAAAATTAGCTCAGACTGTCAACAATCATCTGCAGAGCCAAGTATTCCTCCACCTTCGTGATTTATACAATTTTAGTACCTTATTAATCCTAAATTATTGCAGAATTGCAAACATGATGATTTTCTGCTGTTAAAACTAAGGAGCATTCTGTTCGCTGGCCCATGTGGGAATATTTGACGGATGCACTTGCTCAGTTTTACATCCCATTATGGTACGGCTTTGTTTGCAGAAAAGCACGTTTTTAAGCCATGTTTTTCCCAAGTTTTGGGTCGTTATCAAACATCCATATTTTAGGTGAGTGGGAAGTGGTTGAAAGCTCATGATGATATACTTAGCAATACGGGTGGATAGTCCAAATTCAAGCATTTATGTTGGCTAGGCATTGAAAGAAAATCTCATACCATAAAACATAGAATATTGAACATAGAACCGTACAGCACAGGAACAGGCTCTTTGGCTAACAATGTCTGTGCCAAACATATTGTCAAGACCAAATCTTATCTGCCTGCACATAATCCATATCCCTCTGTTCCCTGTCTAGCAGTGTGCCTATCCAAAAGTCTCTATCCAGCGCATTCCAGCCACTCACCACCCCTTGTGTAAAGAACTTACCCGCACATCTTCTTTGAAATTTGCCCTATTTATTTAAAGCATGTCCTCTTGTATTTGATATTCCCATCCTGGGGAAAGGTTCTGACTGTCCACCCGACCTAAACCTCTCATAATTTTACATGCCGGAATAGACTCCCTGGCAATAAATTCATGGGACACTGTGTAGTCACAGAAATTAGTCAGTGGTCATTACTCTGAGTGACATGGAATTGGGGAGTATGGACAGAAAATCTATTGAAGGTCAATCACAGGTTGCATACTGATAGAAGGAGTTTGATGGGCTGAATGGCTTTCACACTCGGATTTCCAATACCCAGTTGCTCAATTCTGGGATTGTGGTCCAGTTGGAGATTGCCAGTCAATCTGCTGGAGCTCAGCAGGCTGAGCAGCATCTGCAGGGGGATAGGAATGGTCGTTGTTTTGGTTTGAAGTGCTGAGGCAGGGTTTTGACCTTTCCACCCACGTATGCTGCTTGATCCACTGAGTTGCTTCTGACACACCCCTGGCCGGCCTCACTTATTCAAACTCAAGAGCTTGGAAACATCAGGTGCTCGGGACCTGAGTGAACTGTTAAAGTTTTCTTTTGCTATAGAATAAGATTGGGGTGGCACAGTGGCGCAGCTGGTAGAGCTGCTGTCTCACTGCTGAGGCAGCAGCGACCAGGTTCAATCCTGTTTCAATCCTTAAAAAATAACTGAAATTAAAATATCTCGTCCTTGTCTGGGGTGGGATAGATGGGTCCATGAATGCCAATCAGAGGTTGAAGACTTCGAGTAAATATCATTTTCTCCCAAAGACACATTTATTCTTTAAATACTCCAGGTAATGAATGCAAATCAATATTCAACAGCTGCCATAGTGGGATTTGAACCCAGGTCCTTTGTGTCGTTTATCTAACCCAGAGATGCATCTCCTGAGCAAACTGACTTTTGCTGCTCTTGACCAGGGAAATCCTCAGTCTTCAAGTGTTCTCACGCTCGTTTCCCAATCATTCAATGGGCTTAGACTTTCGATGACAAAATACCATGGAGGATTAACTTGTATTTCACAGAAGTAAAATCGAGGGACTGGTTCCAAGTGCATGAGTGATTTACGCATTTCTTTTCTATCCAGAAATAGCAGTACGGTGAAGAGAGCATGGCTTTGCTAACATTAGAAATGTCGTTTCACAGGATAGATAGCTACCTTTGTCAGAATTGTAGATGAGTTTTGTAGATTTTTATCTGCTTATCTCTCTCATTGCCTGAAAGTCTCGACCCGCATTATGTGACGACGTTTGTCAAATGTTATCCATCTATCAAGGAGAAGAGAGATGTTTGCCTAAGAGATCAAGAAATGACTAGTGGAGTCCCACAAGGATTTGTGTTGAGGCCTCAACTGTTCAAATATTTATTATTGACTTAGATGATAGGATTGAAAATCAGATATCCAAATTTTCCACTGACAATAAAAGGCGTAAAACATTGCTCGTGATGTAGGTGGAAGAATTCACATTCTTATTAATAGATTGAAGGAATGAGGAAAACAGGCTAATGGATGGAAACATATTAAAGTTGTGATGTTATCCTCTTTAAACCTATAAAACATTGAACAGATGTGGAGTGATTGAGTTTCACTCTCTGTCGATGGGATAAACCAGCCCTGTGTTTAGCCAATGACAAATGGAGCTCGCGCGAATAATAACAGAGTTGACCAAAGAGAGATTTGCAGCATTTTGGGTGTTTTACATCAAGAAGCAAGAACTGAAGTGGGGCCTTTGCAGCGTCTGATGGGACATGGCCCAATCAAGCACAGTTTCAGACAATTGACACAAAATGCTGGAGTAACTCAGCGGCACAGGGAACATCTCTGCATAGAAGGAATGGGTGATGTTTCGGGTCGAGGCCCTTCATCAGACAGTCAGGGGAGAGGGAAATGAGAGGTGTTTTCAGGGGAGAGGGAAGTGAGAGTTTCAGACACTGAGGTCAGCAGCCAGATGTCACACACACGCACACCATGGATGCCACTAAGGAGACAGAGGTTGAGAGATCTAGACATGGTCATTGGGAATAAATGTCCCCGGGAAAGAGATCCTCTGTGCAGGAGGGCAGGAGATTTCCAGGTTGACCTGAGGAAGGTTCCGGCAGCAGACAGTTCCAACGGTTTCTTCACTCACTCCAGAAATAAAATCATAGATTTGTACAGCACAAACACAGGTCCTTCTGCCCACCACATCCACATCCACATC